>LT727907.1:500320-586654 GCA_900157175.1 Oithona nana | reverse complement strand
AACTTTTGTCCACTCAAAATGTAAACGTAGCTCGCTTCGCTCGCAATGTTGAATGAGACTTTTTCTGTGATTTTCAAACACCGTGTTTTAGGGATTTGATGGAGTCAATTGGGAAGTAACACTTGAAGAAAACTCGGTGGTTTTTGCGTACCATAGTCATGATGGTGAAGAAGGATATCCTGGAGATTTGAATGTGTTTGCAAAATATTCCCTGAGTCCCTCTAGCGGTGACTTGGACATTGAATATAGTGCAATGAGCACTAAGAAAACAATAGTCAATTTAGCTAATCACATGTATTTTAATTTGGCTGGACATGATGGAGGCAAAGAAGAGATTTTCAATCACCTGATCCAAGTCAATGCTGAATTTTACACACCAGTGGATGCAGAAATGATTCCCACGGGTGAAATTGCACCTGTACAAAATACTGCATTTGATCTGCGTGTGCCAAAAAAATTGGGAGATTTAATCGGAGGTAATCTTGTAAAATCTTGAAAAAAATACTTTGAAAGAAATCATACAGGGTGACCCAACAAGTTCTGGATAACAGTCTCAAAAAGTGACCTAAAACTAAAAGTTGTCCTAACCTGGTATAAAAAGGGTCCAAAATTGGTCTAAAATGCCCTAAAAATGGTCTAAGAATGTGCCTACAGTAGTCTTAAAAGGTTGTCCGAAACTTGTTGTGTCACCCTGTATCTCGCTTCGCCCGCAATGTTGTGAAACGGGGGTTGATAGAAAAAATTCCTAATTGAAAAATTGATTGAAATCTGTATTACAGAAATTGTTCGACTACCAAGAATCGACGAAGTGCGACAAGGTTTTGATCACAATTTTGTCATTTCATCCACAAATGAAGGGCAAAATTGTCGTAACCGGTTCGCAGCCCGCGTCACTCATCCAGGATCCGGACGCACCTTAGAAGTGTATTCCAACCAACCAGGACTTCATTTGTACACGGGCAATGAATTACCTGATTGGACAGAAGAAAGTTTGATTGGCAAAGATGAGGCAATGTATGAACAACATGGCGGATTCTCCTTGGCATCCGGACTTTATCCGGATGCGGTCAATCAAGATTTTGGACTCAAAAGCATTTTGTTTCCCGGCCAAATTTATTATCACAATGTTAATTACAGATTCGGAATAGAGTAGAAACAGTCTTTTTATTTTCTGGTTTCAATCAGAATTCAGTCATTTCCAACATCTTCGCCAATTTTGACCAAACAAGAGCCTTAGTGCCTTTTGTGTTCAGACTTTTGATGAAATATCTCCTGTTATTAAAATATGTGTCAGTCGTCTCTTAGGTTACCTTAGGTATCTTCAAGAATGGTGACATTCATGAATGCTTCTTCTTCTTCGCAATCAGTCTGGTCTTACCTTTCTTGAGGAAAGCATGAAACTTTTTGGACTTTGGGGACTTTTAGTCCTTTTGACTGTAACTGAAAACAAGTCGTATCGTTTGCCTCCTATTGGATCGGTATCACCAATTGGCATAAACAATGAAATCTGGACAAAACCAACTGAAGGTAAATTTCGTAAATTCAGGTGTGTCCAAAAAAGTTTTGGATATCTCTCCAAACATGTTTTGCCGTGAGATATTCAAAACTTGTTTGGATTCCTGTATTGAGAATTCATATTTTTTAGATACTATCGAAGTAGAAGCGGAACAACTTGTGAACGTTGTAAATGAAGCATTGGATGCCATCAATGACCTGATCATCTACAAATTGACACGCAGATTATTGAAGAGCTATGAAAACCATTTACAATCAGTATTGGTACAGTCGGTTTCCAATCAAGTCAAGTTTAATCTTACAGATGAAAATGATGAGATTGAATTGAAGAATTTAGAAAAATCCGGTTCTGGATAATTCAATTTCGAGATTAGTGAAATGTTTGAAAATCACTTACAATGTCACTTTTGAATTTTGTTACGTTTAATCAGACTTTTGATTGCATTTCAAACACAATGATTTGAATGATACAAAAAATAAAGTTCAAGGGAAATCTATCGAATTACTTATGTATTTTCCGTATTTTCACAATTCTCAAGGGAAATCTGTCGAAAGCAACTGAAAAATGAACCAACGCGAGATAAGGACGTTTGTAATTTGTATTGGAGGTTCAATTCCACAGTCGAAATCCAAAATTGAATAGTTGAAGTGCAATTCAATAAAATTCAAATTCCGCGAATAACTTTCTCAAAAATGGAGTTTGCAGTTTTAAAACAATAGTTGAATTTTCTGCTACGATTTCAATGTCCCAATTGTGAGTTTAGTACATTTGAAGCTAAACCGATTCAGAAACATTTGCTTCAATGCCTGAAAAAGGACAAGAATAACTTTGTGATTGAGCATGTAGAAGAAGAATTCAAGTCGGAATTGGATAACAAAAGTTGGAAAAAACCATTGAAAATCTAAGCAACAAATCCCGCAGTATTGACAACTTAGAAAAAGAATTGAAGACCAGTGAACTCAATAATCAAAAATTAAACATGGATAACAAAAGTCTGGAAAGTAAGAACCAAAAGTGGGAAAAAAAAACATTGAAAATCTACGCAACGAATCCCAAAGTATTGACACCTTAGAAAAAGAATTGAAGACCAGTGAACTCAATAATCAGAAATTGGAAGGGGAAGTGGAACGACTCAAAACCAACTTGGAAGAAGTCAAGACTTTGGAACGTGGTGGTGTCAAACGGAAAGCTACTACCAGCGAAGAAAATCGAAAAAATTACGAGAAAAACAGAGGGAAATTTAGGTGTTTGACATGCAATGCTAGTATGTCTAGCAAAAATGCTTTAGTAAGTCAACAATATTAAAGTCAATATTCTGTTTTATTCCTCTGCCAATTAGTTGCAATTCAAACAAATAAAAGCGTTAGTGTATGCAAAAAGTCGCAAATGGTAACTGTCAGTTGAATCTGATCATTTTGGATGAGGAAAATTGTCCATGAATACTCAATGTTGCGACCTTCTAGCATACAAAACGTATGTAATTACTGAGCTATTTTTGACTATTCATTGTGGTACTCATAGAGTTACCTCAAATCCATACTGGCTTTGGCTTACTTATTTTGCCAGTCAGTGTTCAATACAAGCATGAACATGACTTCGGGTATCAAATCATGGATCTTCTTTGGTCTTACTTTAGCTATGATTCTTGGAATCATATCCACAATATTAGTCTGTCTACTTTTCCCCATTGATCCAATAGTACGAATAGTACCTATTCATACCCAGCAGTATACTGTATCAAAAGTAAAGAATCTTCATCAGTTCCCAATACCAAAAGTAGTAATGATGAACAAAGTTGGCCGAGGACATCTATTTACACTCAAACAAAATGCAAACCTCAGTTTTGAACTTGATTGGAGCTTCAAACTACCTAGAACAGGAGCTGTAAATCCTCCAGATCCATCTGGGTATGTTAGAGATGTTGGTCACTTTCTATTTGAAGATCAAAGTCAAATCTATGCTATTCCAAGCAATATGAATCAGAAAATGAGAGTACTTCAGCCACCGACAAAGAAACATTTCAACATTGGCAAAAGTCAAATCCCAGAAAAGTTTTATATATCTGGACATTTGGTTAGAGCAGGTGATTTTGTTATGATATTTGGAGGATATTTTAAGTATTTGCCATATTCACCTATCATCATACATTGCACCTATGACGATACAAAATGCTCATCATCAAAAAATTCAGGAGGAGGCCCGTCATCAAGCACAGCTATATGGAGCATTAAGAAGAGGATTTGGATCAAGGGACCATACCTACCAGACAAGTTGGATAAATGCTTTCTTAATCCAACTGGGTTTGCCATCAACCAAAACCAAATTGCCCTCTTGCTTGTATCCCAAAACGTACCAGACACACAAAGTAATTTCCTTAGCAATACTGGATGCATTGAAACATGTGTATTCTCTTTTGAAACAATGGCTTGGGTGGATATGAATGATTGCTTAATTGATACTGGTATTGAATCATTAAAGTATGCAGGATTGGGTATGATTTCATTGGCTAGCACTACATTTTTTAACAAAAAAGGAAAACTGTAAGCATCAAATACCTATTTCATCCATATTTTAGAAACAAAAAACAAACAAATGTATAATTAGGATGGTTGTAATTAATCTGAATGGCTATGGTTATGGTGCTCTGATCAATAGGATGTATCTGTTAGACTATGACTCCAAGGAAGTTCAAATCATGCATACAGAAGAATTGTACGAGCCTAAAACATTTCGTTTTCAATCAGTTTTCACCCTAAAAAACATAGTCTACATGCCATCATTTCCTGCAGAAGCTACAGATAGCTGCCACCATCTTGAATCTGGAAAATGTGTTGAGCAGATCCAAATATTTACACTAATTGAAAATGGAACCTCAAATTATTCTGTTGGCTTATTCCAAATAGTCGAAGATCAAAATCTAAAACATTACATAGGAAAGGGCAAAAAGATGATGATGGCCTTACCCTTTCAGACCTCTCAATCCAGATTGAGACATTATAAATCTGTCCCAATTAAGGATCTTTAGAAATATAAAACTAACTCACTATTATCTTCTGCCTTCGGCAGCTATTGCAAGGCCTCCGGCGGGAAGCTCGCAAACCCTGCCCAACCCCGCTCGCCATGCAAAACGTCCAGCCTCAATGGCCTAGGAGGTTGCATACGGCCTATTAGCCTATGAGGATCCCCTAAAAGTGCTATGCAAAACGTCCAGACTTTCAGTGAGTCCTCGACCTCAATGGTCTCGGAGGTCGCGGAAGTTGGCCTCACATATCCCATAACACTTGCCACGATGAGTAGAGGCCACCTGGAAAGTTTCAACCTCTTAGCTTAAAAACTCTGGATTTGTAAGACTCCTGACGGAAGGACAGACAACTTTGTGGTTTTTAGAAATAAAGATAGATCTAGGTCGCCACAGGTTGCGTGAGTGTTTTTCCTCCGTTCTTGCGTTAAGGTACACCCATACCCGCTCCGCTCACATCATAGGCCATCTTTAAAAAACTGCCCGATGAACGCGATTAGTCTCCGTATTTATTTGCCATTTGACCTTTTGAGCATTATGTAAAATTTCTTATCTTTTGCAAATATATTTTACAATTTTTGAGCTTTAGTTCAAGATGAAAAGTCAATCAATCCTAATTGCTCTTCTAATTGGATTCGTCCAAGCTGTAAGAAAAAATTCATAGCAACATTATGGCTAAGTATTATTGTAATTTCTGAAAATCATATCTAGGACTCTGAAGGATGTCAAGTTTGTCGAGATGGTATGATGGCCTTTTACAATGCAGCCTTGTCTGAAGAAGCATTGACACATCAAAAAGAAGTCTTAATCACCACCATTTGTCCCTTCCTCCCCGATTCCAATGGGTGTTCAAGCGGTGTTATGACTTGGTGGGACAAAGTTGCCGCTGCCTTGTTCACCGAAACTGCGGCAGCTCGAGTATGTCAAGGTTTGGATGGGTCCTGTAGTCTGGAAAAGGCTTGGGATTGTGACACTTGCAAATTTGAACTGGTACGTGTAGCAGCTTTGTATTCCAATCCTTCGGCACTGCTTGAAATCAGCGGAGCAATGAGTGGTCCACTCTTTTGCACAAGTCCGGATTTAGCTTTGGATGCTGGACAAGTGACCTTTTGCCAGGAAATGATGCGGTTATTTTTACCAACTGCTTTGACAACCATCTTCACAGAAGTAGCTGCAACTGCCGATTTTCATTGTAATGATGTTTTTGGACTTTGTTAAGTTGTAAAATACATCACTTTGAATACCTATTTTGCGTGGAATGACTCACGTACTTTAAAAATATGAAATCATCTTCAGTCCACATGTGTTTTGAAGAGTGACAGTACTGACAGGACTTTTTAAACAAAAATGCATGTTTTACACTCCTCGAAAAATGTCTTGCATTAAAAATGAGCAATTTAGAGCCTTCTTTTAGGGTGGTCTTAAAAACCAAAAGTGCTCAGAATCAGCTGCCAAGCATTTTGGTACTTCCTATTGGTACCATAAGATATGACAAAAATTTTTAGCGCGATTGCTTGCATGCAAGGCTAGCCATTTGACATCAAAGTTTTAGTACTGTAGCTTAGTACTAGAATCGATGCGGTTTACATTTTTGGGTGAAATCAAGCATTTTATATGTATAGAAACCACTGCCAATCTCTACAAACATTGGTACTAGTATACTTTATGACCATTGGTCATAAAGTATACTAGTACCAATGTTTGTAGAGATTGGCAGTGGTTTCTATACATATAAAATGCTTGATTTCACCCAAAAATGTAAACCGCATCGATTCTAGTACTAAGCTACAGTACTAAAACTTTGATGTCAAATGGCTAGCCTTGCATGCAAGCAATCGCGCTAAAAATTTTTGTCATATCTTATGGTACCAATAGGAAGTACCAAAATGCTTGGCAGCTGATTCTGAGCACTTTTGGTTTTTAAGACCACCCTGGTTCTTATGTAGCACATTACTCGCATCACAGTGGACTTAATTGTTCAAAAAAGTCCACCAAATTCATCAATTTCAAAGCGAGCTAAGCGAACTTATTTGTAAATTCCATAAGGGTAATATTAGTAAAAGTATAAAAGTTATGACGTCATTTTCTGGGGAAAAAAGTGTGACGTCACCATATAGGTACATAAGAACTTGCTTAGCTCGCTTCGCTCGCTTTGTTCTCATAGATTATAAAAGACAAATCAATTTAGATTTTCTTTCTCACAGGATAGACTTAGAGTTTTACGCGCGCGCGCATTTCCATATTTGTCACGACTAAAAGCTTGGCTTCCTTCGGCATTGAGAAGCAGTACTCAAAGCTTTGAAAATAATGCGTGGGTTGAAAAAATCTCGGCTTCTCTCTCTCTATGAAGCTGCGTCACGTAGCACACAGTTCACATATGGTCTTCATTGCATTCAAATCAAAGTAGTTTTCAACTTGAAGCAAGATGCCGTTGCCAAATTATGGTTATTACAACAAGGAGAAAAAGGAGAAACAGCAGCTCAAATATGAAATGGCTCCTGAGTATGTGGACGTTGAGGACGAAGATTCTTTAAGAGGATCTGGCAGAAAAGATAGTCGAAAAAAGGGTCGTGTGACTACAGGTAGGTTTATTTTGACCTTTGACCTCCATGAATCATCAATTGATTTTAAAATCAGATTCAAAGTTAAAAAAGTTTGAAACTTTTCAAACTACAAGCGCTGGCATAGTTTAAAAAGTTTGAAAATCCAAGAATTTTGAAAATCTAAAAATTTTGAAAATTTGACAAATTGTGAAAGAAGAACAATAATTTTAAAGATGTAGAAGCGCGAGCAGCTTGAGCTCGCGCTTAAAAATGTTAAACCGAAGCTCGCTTCGCTCGCTAAATTATGATCCTTTTTTGGGCTATTTTGGGCTGATTTTATCGAGTTATTTGATAGGCACCATCGACATCGATTTGGAACGAAAACTTGTAATGCATAAAGAAAAAGATGCCAACATTTGGAAGCCCCCCGAAATTGACCACAAAGAAGTCGAAGAATGCAAGAAATTCAAAGCTCCGGCTCATCAGGTAGATACCAAAAAGTCAAACCTACGCAGATCCAGAAATGCAAATCTCACATTTTTCTTTTAAATTACAGAACTTGAAAAGGGAAGTGCGCTCAACGTTGGATTCGCTTATCTCTGGAAATAAAGCCAAACAGCTTCAAACGACCAAAGATTCCGAATCAGCCAAACCCATTCCGATATCTCGGACTTCCTTGAATTCTACTTCTCCTTCGTCATTTCAACCTTTAAATCGGGAAATTACCACGACTGGCGTTAGTATTCAACCCAAGGGAACTTATCAGTTGAACTCCAAAAAGTCTTTAGGATCTTATAGTGACAATAATGATTCCAAAGTTTCGGCTTCTACGAGCTCGTATAGCTACTCTATGAGTAGTTCTAGTGCCTCATCTAGTTTCCGCTACTAAATATCTCGACACAGTGTTTGAAAATCACTAAAAAATGTCAAATCATCAATTTTGAATTTTTATGGCAAAATTGATATTTCAATATTAACATGAATGTAAATAGTTTAATGATCTCATCAAAAATGAAGTTTGGAATAAATTATGAAGGCCTTTCTTTAATCATCATCATCATTATCACCTTCAAAGTACAGATAATCAATTAGAAAGCAACTGGCCACCATAACAACTTTGATTTCCACGTCAGCATCATCGGGAAAATCGATCCCAAATCGATCAAAATCCGCCAATCCGCGTTGTTTTTCCAGGGGACCCGCCCATAATTTGGACAAATCCCCAAGTTTTTCTCCAGTTTCCGCATGAGAAATATTGAAGACAATATCTCGACCGAAGCAACAGCATCTTTTCCGTCTGGCGATCAAGTAGCAAAATTTTCCTGTCCAACTGCGACACCAAGTTTTGCAGGAAGATGGACCTTCAATGACGTATTGGGCGTCTCCATCGGGACCGCAAATGTCGTAGGTTGGACGGTAACAATTAAGATTTTGTTCGACGTAACCCACGACCTTACCTGGAGGGCATTCCACTTCCAAAACCTTTTTTATTAATGTAAAAAAGTTGTAAATCATTTTTGAATATGTAGCATATGTAGGTATCCGGATAAAAAAGTGGAGAAGGTTGCGTGAGTATGTAATACCTGATTGAGACATGGACAACAGAAACAGTTATCGCATCTTTTGGGTCGATTAATTTTGATGACTAAATTGCTTTGTCTATCCTTGATTGTCATGACAAATGGTCTCAGCCTTTCGCAACATTGACGATAGCAACAATTTGAGTCTTCGGTAGCTCGTAATATCACGTGACCTAGTCGATCAGAGATCTCAAACAGATTTTCACCTTCGTAGCAGCAAAGACAAGAAGCCGCTAAACCAGTCATTTGTTGAATGACAATTTTGTCCGTTTTCAATAATTCTCGTAGACCTATAAGGAAAGATCAACTTTGATTTCATATAACCTTAACTTGCCGCTAGAGGGCGTCTATAGTGTAACACAAGTCCAAATAGCAAATATTGAACATTACCTATTGGCAAACCTCCTGATTCCGAAGCTGGTGGATTTTCGGATTTGGGTTCTTGGGTAATTGGTGGTTGGTCTTGGTCGTCATTGGTTTCTTGAGGACCTACCGAGTTCATGGTGCTTAACTTACTGGTTTTGGTAGGGGTGGTTATGGACTTATGGTTGCTATGTTACGAATTGAGCGCGACGAAATAGACATGGTAAAGTATAAAACATGAAAAAAATTCAAAAAGTCTCATTTTACAACAGTTTACGTTTGTGTTCATTTAAATACACATTTGAATTTTAGGCTTGGAAATACAACTCATATGAGACATTTATGATTATTTCTGACCACTGTGATCCCGCCGCGCGAAACTAAGGTGGTGGCCATGGCCAAGTAATGAGCGGTTTTGTCAGAAGGCCTTATGTACACAATTTGAAAGCAACAACTGCTTTCTAAAACTGTAATGGTACTTTTATTGTGTGTAGTACATTCCTAAATTCCACATTCTACATTAATCATTCATGCCAATCAATATTCCAATTTGTTCATTCAAGAATGACACAGTCCAACATTTGAAATTAGTGAATAATGTTATGAAGAATTTTTGCCTTGTTTAGTATCAACCATCCGCGGGGTGTGAAAGAACCAGCAATGGTACCTAGTCCATTTTCATTGGTTTTCCCCACTACTTCTATTGGCTTCTTTTCAATCACGGACATCTTCCGAAAACCAAAATCTTCAAAACCATATGGTTCCTTACTTACAGTAAACTCTCTTGGCAGAAGAAATGAATGAGTTAATGAAATACAAAATAGGATACAGACGATACAGATCACTTGTTTCATTTCGAACCCTACTTGAAGACTGAACTGAATTGGGTCAGATACCAAGTGTATTTATAGCCTCATAAAAACCAGCCTTTTGGGGGATCGCTATTCATGATTAGATGAGTAGGCAACTTTAAATGAGGTTGCGCGAATACATCTATTTATTGTTCCGCTAGATACAAACCAATACCAGATGCTCTTTACTTATTTTAGGTCCGTTCAGTAGTTTATTTTCATGGCCTTTTACAATTCTTTCTTGAAAATAAGGCTTAGTTTCGGCCTCGGCGAACTGTTCTCCATCTCCCATTAATGAACTTGAATAAAACACGTGAATATCTTTGCGGATTACGAACGGATGCAATGACAGTCTACAAAAACAAAATGGCTAAAAGAGGGTGAAAAAAATTAAGTTTGGCTTTTTTACCGTTCCAGAATTGTGCACAGTATCATCAGCATCAGAAGCCTCGAGTCTGTAAGGACAAAAATTAATTGAATCGTTAGTTGACCAGCACTTTCTGTCTCCTCCGCCCAAAAAACAATTAAATCCGGAAATGGCGTTGTCATTCTTGCGCCGTGACGTCAAAATATTCAAACAAATATTTTGGTCAATGATAGCATTCTTCAAGTAGCAGTTATGGTTTGTGTTCCTAGCATTTTTCGAACTTGAGCTTGATCCACATCCAGCTTTGCGACAGTCGCCCCATTCACCAAAGATTACATTGCCATCAGAGTTCACTTTTGTTGCACACCAAGCTTTTCCATTCTCTGAATTATTGGTAGTACATTCAAAATACGTCTTTCCTTTGTATTTGAATGGGAAAAAGCAATTTTTATTTTGCACCGTATTACAAACATCACATCCATCTTGACAGTCTCCCCATTTTCCATCAATGACTTTTCCATTTGAATCAATTGTAGTCGCGCACCAGGCTTTGCCATTGGCTGAATCATCAGTGGTACACCTAAAATATGTTGTCCCCTTGTACCTAAATGGAAAGGTACAGTATTTGCCGTCAGTCGCCTGAACATTTTGGCAATTTTCAAATCGATGTGTTTGGACTTGGTTGGGAATAAAAGTCCAAGCATCACATCCTGTTTTTCTGGTGTAGCATTCAGTTTCACATGCTTCTGGAGTTGGAGCATGGATGCTTGTTTCTCCTGCAAGGGGAATTCCTCCAACAAGTTCATATCCAGGTAAAAAAGTTGGCAAATCAATGATCGACTTGTCATTTCTATTTTGACATGCTGCTTCGGAATAGTAAATGTATCCGATGCCTTTATCTGTAACTTATTGAAGAACCAAATTTTTGGATGAACAGGCCTTGTCCCTGCAAGGGGAATCTTCCGTGACATAACACCAAGGTTTGCCATTGTGTAGAGATTCACAATCGGAGTAACCAGTGCCATTGATTTGAATATGATTACACCTAAATAATATCAACAAAGATTATTTTTTATTTTATTTTTATATCATTAAAATGATATCATTTTTCTGACATTATATTCCTTTACGTATACCTGCAAGTATTTTCTCGTTCACTGGGTGCACAGTATTGAAATTTCAGGAGATACCTTAGGGAAGCGGAACATACATCGCAACCCGTAAATTCTTCTTTGATACAAGAATATCCCAGCACATTTTCTTGCGTGATTGCAAGAAAAAGCATCAACAAGCGCAACATCATCTTGAAGACTGGTTTAAGATAATGATTTTCACTTGTCTTTCAGCGGGAATTCCCACTTGCTTTTTAAGGTATCATTTGCACTGCATGATAATATCACAGAGAAAAATCGTCCATAGTTTGATGCATAATAAGCAAAAAAAAAAAAAATGACGAATATTTTGTATCTTTTTAGTGAGTTTTTTACAAACCAGTACATTTTTTTGTTAAAAGCCTTAATTTGAAAAAAAGGAAGTAAGAAAACTTTACCCACCCTAGATGGAAGTGACGCAAGCGCGTCTCAATGTCAAAGAGGCGAAAGAGGCGCTTTCCGCCGAGCAACGAGACTATTACTACCATTCTAACCTTCTCCCTGTATCTGAAAGCACGCATCCATTGTATTCGAGGAGAAATAAAGGTAAGATTGTGGTGACATAAACAAATTTCACTTCTTCATAGTAGTTGAAATATCTATTTGAATTTCCGCGCCAAAAGTGACAAACATTGCATTTAATGGTTTTGGCGCGAAAATTCAAATAGCTTAGTTTGTAAATACCATTCACTGCTTTAAAGTGAGACTTTTCCTGGCGATTTTCCACCATAGTGTAGCGACTAACGTTGAAAATTAGCACAGTCTATCTTCCGGGGACAAATTGGAAAGTTTGTGCAAGAATGTGATGCAACAAGGCAAATATCTACCTTTTGCATTTGCGCTGCTGCTAAATTGACAAATACAACAAAGAGCATCAGAGGCATGTAATACTGTGTTGTTTCTTTGTTGGGTAAACCTAATTTTCGCCAAGCGAGCTAGAGTAGGTACACATACGGTACATTTAATGTACTAAAGCTGAATCTAGAGCTGCGTAAAGATGGTCCATTTCCGTCCTTTCCTTAAAAAACCTACACTGCAATCTTGACAAATTAAAAGCTGTGACAGTATTCTTATTCTAGGGCCCAAAAGAAAGAAAAAGAATGAATGAGTACAATGAAGCCGGACTTCCGCCAACCATTCCCCCTCCCGATTGGATTCATAACGTTACATGCTACTCTCCAGTCCTGTTACAAGACCTGGAAGCACTGGAAAATGCAAGCCTGACAGTGGGCTCATTGGTGAAAGGCTTTATGATCATTGCTTCCACTGTGGCCGTGATAATTCTCAATGGCCTTTTTCTTATCATACTCAACAAGGAGTCTTATGCCTCCACTTGGATCAAACCCCAGCCCAGAATTATTTTTACGGCTATGGCCTTGAATGACCTGAGCAATGGCCTTTTAGTCCTGGGAGTGGGACTATTTCCGGCATTGTGGGACTGTTGGCCTTTTGGAGAGATCCTCTGTCAAGTGCAGGTCATTTTAATTCTCAACTCAACAACTTTGCATTCTCCTCAAAAAAGTTTTTCATGAAGAAAAGAAGTGCAAATTTTGCTTCAAGCAAAACTGCTGCTGCAAAACTTTTTTTTAGTACAGTTTCACTTTTCATGAATCTCTTGTTTGCTACTTTCAAAAGTGTTACTATCAACATTCGTTGAAACCGACCTCTGATGAGTGATGATACTTTTTTTATGACCCAGTTTTAACTCACCGGACCGGTGCTGTGGAAAACAGATGTCTCCTTGCATTGAATTCCCGCCAGAATTTGAGCTTGGTCGTTTTCAAAACTTCAAACACATTTTTTTTTTATTTAAGCAAATGATGATCTACTTTTCAACTACAGTTGTTTGAATGAGTTTAGTAGTTCCTTTTTCCTCCGGAACCAAACTGACGCAACAATGCATTTCGTTCAAGCAAAACTGCTGCTGCTGCATCGCGTTGCCTCGTTGCTTCCTCAATTCTTAAGCGATTTTCTTCTTTTCTTATTTCAAGTTCTAGAGTTGCTATTTCTTGCAACAGTTCTTGCTTTCGTTGCCTTCGGTTAGTTTCCAATACCTGATCCTGCTCAACGCGATGAGCCCTCATTTGATCTTCCAATGCTCGGAGTTCATTTCGGCAGCTGTTTAACCGATTTTCGTAGGCATCTGGAATATTTGCCAAAAATTGACTATGACATGACAAAAAGCATGCGAAACAAGAATGCCAATTGCCTTCTAATTAAGAAAAAAGAAAAATCTTACGTAGTGGCATTTTGAATCACAGATGAATACGGTCAGTCAGTACAAGAGAGTGACTTCGACTGAAAAAGAACAGGAAAACAGGTTTCCCTTCAGGCCACTTTTTAGGCCAGTTTTTTTATGCGCACTACAAACTTTTTCACCCTTCAGTTTAGCTAAAACTGGTTTATAAGTTCAAATAATTTCAGGTTTTATGGCTAGCTAGGCGGCACGCAGTTTTAATATAAATTCGCACTTGTAAAAATCACCCCCCAAAAAATCGCGGAAAAATATTTCGATATTTTTTTTTTCGATTCTCCATATGATGAGAAGATTACGCATGCAAAATTTTATGATCTGTAGGTCGAGGGATTCCGGAGATACGAGGCGAGGGGGACGGACAAACTTTTGTCTGTCTTGTCTTTTAACCAAAAGTTACAGTGAATTAGAAAATTCAACGAAAAAAACTCATTAAAGCGAAAATCCAGGGATCTAAGTAATTCGCAAAAAAAAAACTTTCGTTATGTAAATCAATTTTATTTAAGGACTCAACAAGAAACCCAAATTTTCAAATACATATCGCTAAAAAAATTAATCTTGGACGCAATAACTATCTGATATGATTCATTGTATGTAGCCTGTAGGTATGTACATAGCACAAAGTATAAAGTGTTTCACCAAGAAACTGTTTGACAGTTTGAGTTCCTCAATTTCCTCAGGACTTGGACAGCTCAGCAACCATTTTTAGGACCGGAATCGCGATGTATAATTTCGTTTGCAATTGCGGTCAAAAATCTTCTTCGAATTTATCTCCCAAGAACCATTCGTGCCAGTCGAATCCTTCGTATCATGAACTTCACAGCTTCATTCGTAATGTGGTCTTTGATTTTACCATCAGGTTTAAATAGGCGCGAATGTCTGATTTTGTGATTTTCTGCAAGACTTGCTTCAGATGATGGACTTCTAGATTCAGATTTGATGTCTGTAAAAATAAAAATTAGAATACGAATATTCCATTAACTGAATTAACTATAAATATGTATGCCTATTGTCTGTCTTACTTCGTGGGTCAAAAATCATGTAGCCTCCAGCAACCATTGGTACCAGAGTCATGACAAAAATCGTGAAAATTAAAACGATGCTATAGCTTGAACGCATCTTCATATACTGATTGGAAAGCTGAAGAAAGTGATGGTGTTTTATATGGCTGAGAAGTTACACACCATCATCAGAGAAATGAAGGAAAGGGAGGTAAGGAGGGAGGGCTTCAAAAATTACCAATCAATCAAGAATAAGTGGTTTAGTTGACCAGCACGTGTACCTGTACATATAAAGAATAGAGTAATGCCAAGGCTGCCATTTTTTGTTTTCGATCTGACGTTGTCTCCACGTACTTACTTAAATGCCTACTCATGTACATACATATAGGGAGTCAGAACTACTCTATTCCTTTCATACACAAGTCAATACACACAAACTGTGTATTTTATCTGATTAATATGTAAAGTTTGGGTTTGGGTTTCACCGAAACCAAAAAAGGTGTTTCGTTCGATCACTATTTAGTAAAGCTAACACATGAAGTTTTGTGACAAATTTATGAAATGGAATGACAAATGAAATTTTGCAACGTGACCAACAAACTTTGTATACCTAATTGTATTTTCCTGCGTACTTCGTAAATATTTGGTACAATTCGTCACTAAGAAATGAAAAGTCCGTCAATGCAATGCTGGTTTCTACATGCCATTTTGCATGTGGAATCACTGGATTACACCAATCCTCTCCCGGATACATGTGGAGTCCAGATTGCATAAGACCATCAATGTATGACCAAGTGTTCAGTTCGTTTGCAGCAGCATTAACCACTGGTAGCAAAAGTGTCCCAATAACATTAGTTGAAGGTTGCAACCATGTATCATCTTGAGTCAAGGCTTTCTCCTAAGAAGAAGAGAGACAAGATCATCATTAATAAATATGTATGTATTTGCTATGTATCTACACATAAATACCTGCCAAAGAAATGCATAAAACAGTTTGATAACTGTGCTAAATAAATTTCCCTCAAGTTTGATGAATTCTTCTGATGTCAAATTGATATGATTTGTAGCAAACCTCATCTCAGTGATGAATCCACCTAAGCAAAATTCAGAGATGTCTGGTTTGACCCTGGAATAAAGGAAAGTTAGGCAAAACACATTTAGTTATTTCTTATTCCCTACATTCCATCTTCATTTAGCAGTTCTAAAAGATAAGCCGCAAGCTCATCCACTGTGTCTTCAGGATAAAGCAGTGTCATTGCAGTCACAAAATAGGTGCACATTGTCAGTCGAAGATCAGGGAAGTCGGTCTCTCTTAGTATGGTTCCCCATTCTTCCACAGGAACTTCAATGTACATGTCCACGAAATCCCTTGTAACTTCAGCAGCAGTTTGCTCCCTAAAAAGTTAAAACAGATTTAGGACTATGAGTGCTTAGGTGGAATTCGAGTATCGGCTATCATTAGTGCACCTACGTTACCTTGAATAATTGGCTAGATGTGTTATAATTGGATTTTGGCCCATTTCAAGTCCTAATCCATCAATGGCTGCTTGATAAGCCACATAAGCAAACAAATCATTGATACGCGAATCTGCTGCTTTGCCATTTTCAGTCTGACTTCCGTGCAAAAAAGCAGAACCTTGTGCTAAGATTGCAAATACCATCCCCATCGCTTTCACATGAACATCAGGTACACTCCATTCATTTCTACCACATATTTCAGTGCTGGTATGATAGTAGGCAAGGTTGGAAGCATAATTGCAAGGTTCGTAAATTGGCATATTTCCGTACGCTTGAGTTGTGCAATTCAATTCAAACCATCTGGTTTGAGCGTCACATTGCAGCCATGTGTCATCGGTGATTGGATTGCCTCCAGAGTTTGCATACTGAATCATTCCATCCCATTGTGATCCAGTCGACATTAGTAGTCTTGGATCAAGAGAAGCAAAGCATCTTGTCAGATTTTGATAAAATTCTACATCAAAGATTGGCTTCCCAGTCATAAAAGTTTGCACTCCATTCAATGCATCTTGTAAGGGTTCTGAAAAATCACAAATTTCCGGGGCATGAAATGTAATGGAAAATGAACAACATTATAATTGGCTACCTGAGTTTGCAATGCTGAAGAGAGCTACAAAAAACAAGGTCACGTATTCCTTCGACATTATAGGGCAACTGTCAAACAAACGTAAGACAATCTGTTTGTCTAGCTCAATCTGATTATCTAGGGAATTTTTTAAAATAACGAGACTTAAAAGGCTTTAAGTGCATGACCGTGAGATGAAATACTATTTGCGTGGTTTTTTTGAATTTTAGCATCAAGAGAATGACACTTCTACGGTGACACTGCGGCTCTTTTAGTCAATGTGTCTTTTTAGTCACTGCGGCTCTTTTAGTCAATGTGGCTCTTTCAGTTACTGTGACACTTTTCGTCATTGTGACAGATTTGGTCACCGTGACACATTTGGTCAGAGTGACACTTTTGGTTGCCGTGACACTTTTAGTCACAGTAACACTTTTGATCACAGTGACACTTTTGGTATCAGTGACACTTTTGGTCACAGTGACACTTTGGTCACAGTGACACTTTTGGTCACAGTGACACTTTTGGTCATATTGACACTTTTGGTTGCCGTGACACTTTTAGTCAAAGTGACATTTATGGTCACGTGAACAAAGTACCAACAAGGACAGGAACAAGAACAAGAATGACAAAGGTTGTCACGATGACAATGGCTGTTGCGGTGACTTTAAAGGTCACTGTGATCTAAAACGTTACGGTGACAAAGGCTGTCACTTGAACAAAGGTCGCAAGATCCCTAAGAAAAATTTTCAAACTCTTAGGACCGTGCGAGATTACTCTCACGGTCAAAAATACAAAGTCTTCATTGATGTAATTGTAGTTCCCTAATATGTTAAAGTGCTTTTCTTGTATATTGTAAGACAATGCATGATGTAATACCTATCGTGTGTGTAAGGGTTTTTGAGTGCTCTTGGTGTAAGATTTTTTTCGTTGTTGCAATTTGTATCTTTGGAGTAATTGTTAATTGCTTTTAACAAATTACTCGCACCTTCGGTGGCCTTCATTGCGAATTTGCGAGGCCTCCTGCGGTTGCTCATTACGCACATTATTTGGGTGCGCGAGGGAAAATGGGCCACTGAACATAAGCGTGCAGTGCACGATCATTAGACACTCGAGAGTAATATAGATTTCTTTATTCTTTAGCATGCTCTGTAAAGATTAGAAACAATTCATCAGCGAGAAAGGTAAAATCCGTCAAAGCAATGCCTGTTTCTACATGCCATTTTGCATGAGGAATCACTGGATTGCACCATGCCTCTCCTGGATACATATTGATTCCTGATTGCATAAGGGCATCATCATAAGACCAACTGTTTAATTCATTTGCAGCAGCATTGACAACAGGTAACAACAGTGTGCCAACTACATTGGTTGATGGTTGGAGCCAAGTATCATCTTGGGTCAAAGCTTCTTCCTTTATAATGTACAGGTATCAGATTCTATGTATAACATAATGTAGCATAGAAATAAATCACCTGCCATAAAAACGCATAGAACAATTTGATAACTGTGCTGAAAATGTTGCCTTCAAGTTTGATGAATTCCTCTGAGGTTAGATTGACATGTTGAGTGGCAAATCTAATCTCAGTGATGAACTCTCCAAGGCAAAACTCTGTGATGTCAGGGGTAACACTAAATAAAGTAGAAATCAAATGAAACATCACTCATGATGAGCGAAGTCAGAAGGGCATCACTCATGAGTGAGGTCAGAAGGAAAGGTCATCATTTTATATATCTTACAAGAAAAAAGAATGAAGTTGGATGAATGACCTTTTAGGAGATATGAAGGCATTAAAAATAATCTTACTTTCCATCTTGATTTAGCAGTTCTAATAAATATGCTGCCAACTCATCAACAGTGTCCTCAGGATAAAGTAATGTCAAAGCAGTGACGAAAAAGCCGCACATGCTAACCCGCAGATCAGGGAAGTCTGTCTCTCTTAGTATGGTTCCCCATTCTTCCACAGGAACTTCTATGTACATGTCGATGAACTCACTTGTGACTTCAGCAGCAGTTTGCTCCCTTAAAATTAATTTATTTGTCATACACAAATGTGCACTATCACTAAGTAAGTAACCTTTCAGTTCTAATCTTTTACCTTGAATAATTAGCTAAATGAGTAACAACTGGGTTGTTGTCCATTTCCAAACCAAGACCTTCTATGGCAGCTTGGTAGGCAACATATGCAAACAAATCATTGATACGTACATCTGCTGCACCACCATTTGGAGTCTCGCTTCCGTGCCAAAATGCAGAACCTTGTGCTAAGATAGCAAATACCATCCCCATTGCTTTCACATGAACATCAGGTACACTCCATTCAGATTTGCTACATATTTCAGTGACGGTGTGGTAGTATGCAAGGTTGGAAGCATAATTGCAAGGTTCGTAAATTGGCATATTTCCGTAAGCTTGTGTTGTACAATTCAATTCAAACCATCTGGTTTGGTCATCACATTTTGGCCATGGGCCAGACAGTGCATATTCAACCATTCCATCCCACTGAGATCCAACAGACAAAAAAAGTCTTGAATCAAGGGAATCAAAGCATGCTGTTAGGTTCCCATAAAATTCCGGATCAAAGGTAGGTTGGCCAGTCATGAAAACTTGCACTCCATTCAATGCATCTTGCAAGGGCTCTGTTTTTAACAAGAAAACCTTTCGTGTTTTTTTTTCTTTTTTTTTTTTTTGAAAGCATCCGATTACATATATTGAAGCATATTTACCTGACATTGAAGAGCTGAACAGAGTCACGAAAAGTAAGGTCAAGTATTCCTTCGACATTTTGGAACAATTGATTGTAAACAGGTAAACACAAAAGTCGACACTTATCTCCTGTTGTTTGATTAGAAATTGTAATGACGCATTTTAAGATGAATTGGGTACAAATTTCAAGCTACAGTAAGATTTTTTTAAAGGAAATCTCAAAGTTAGAAGCAATGAGTTGTGAACTTGTGAGTTGAGTGGACTCATTTAAAAGTAGCTTGAGTGGATTTTCAGGGTCAGTTTTTGGTCTCAGCAGACTTAAAGTGTGATGTTGGTCGGCTATAATGGCTATAATATAAAATTGTTTAACCTAACCAACATAACCTAGGTACAAAAGTTAAGTTTCGTTAGGTTTGAATGGTTTGGTGTATAGCGCCGAAAAATAAAATTGACGGATAACTCGGTCTCAGTTTCTGGGTCTCAGAAGACCCAGGGAGGGCTGGTTAAAAGATCCAAGGAGACTTTGAAAAGAAAAATGGTCCTTAACTTAACGGAAAATTCCGAGAATTTGTCCCGCAACCTTTCTTTTTTCTTCTCGAAAATGAGCCTGCAATACTTGGTAGTAAAATTACAATTAAATTGCAATTTGAAATATGTACTTTTGTGAGTTTAGCATTTCTCTCCTTTTGATCCACCTCTCAGCAGAGTCCTATTGCGAATGAAAACGGCAGTGCAATAATCTTTTGCAACCTCATACTTGTCCTTTACAATAATGTCCCCCAATTAAAGTTGGCAGGTGATGATGATGACAGGACAGCTACTACTATCAGGCGCCACACTTTGTCTTCATTTGTCGAAATTGGGAGGACTTGGAAATTCTTCTGTAGCCTGGAGCTAATACTGACTACGATGGCGAGTAGGGGACGTCGATGGTCAATTCAGATCGTAATCAGCTCTTGTGTACAGCTGCCAATTGGGGTAAGAAGTGTCGCTAGTTCGAGTCGAGAGCCAATTTGCGGCGAGACACTCCCCTTAATCACCCCAAACCGCAAGAAAATCGACGACTTAGCCTCAATCTCATTCGCTTCGCTGTTGAGGATTAATCCTTGATGAGAAATATTTCATTCAAATCAAGCTTGATTGACACCTGGTGTCAAGACAAGAAAAGGGAACGTGCCTTTTGTCTACGGATTCAAATGTTGCAGAATCATCATTTTTAGAGTTGAAGATGACTGGGTCAAAAATGAGGATCAAACATATGGTCATGGTTGGATATCCGGATGAGTATGAATTGAATTTTCATTGAGGTTTCAGTAGGCATCCTTGAGTATCAGACAGATGAAATCACGAAAGAAAATTATTTTGAAACTATTTTGAGATTCGTTAGAACTCCGGTTGAAAATTATGTACACTGTACAGTACACACACCTAAAACCCGTTTTAATACATAGACAAGACACGAGTGCGCTGTAGGCACTAAAAAAGATCAGAAATCCTTGATCAACAGCAAGAGTGGAGAAAACATGACCTGAATTCTTATTTTATCACCATCCAAATCTAAATTGTAAAATTGCAGGTCAAAGTCATCATCAGCTAATATTGACAATTTTCCTAAGTCGTCAGAAAAGTTGTTTTGGTGTCATTTTCTCTATTTACTTGGGTTTCAGGTATCTGCACTACTGATGCAGACGTGATTCTGTTATTGTAACTGGATCCGCAGGTATGGGTCAATAAGAAAATAAGCAGGCTCAACAATATGCTATGCTAGCGTGACAAGATAAAGAACTCTTTTAGTTTAATCGATATAGCTCTTCGCTGCAGCACCATTTTTTCTGCCCCCAATTTAACCATTAGTGGTTAGGTGACCAGTTCACCCACTGCTAAAAGTGTCACTCAACTCTCAAAATCATAGCCTAAAAAGTCACTCAAAAAATGTTATCTATCAACTTCTCGAACAAAGCGGGTTAAAAGTTATTTGGGGCACCATTTTTGGCGTGAAAATTCAAATGCCACATTTGTTGTGATTTTCAAATCCTGTGATATTCAGAGTGTAGATTTTACAAATGCCAATTTGAGAAGAATTTAGATCTTGTGTAGGCAGAATGAAGAAAAATGAGACTGATTTGAGATCAATCGTAGCCAATCAACATTCTTTTGGTACTAACAATAATCATCAATCATGCTATTGTTGCAGCAGTAGTCTATCTCTCTTCTGTTTTATCAAGCCAATCTTCTTCAACTGGCATGGCAGAAGCTCTGGTTCTTTTCCTCATCATCATTTTCTATGCATTGTGTACATATACTAATGATGGTTTTGTCAGAAAATATTTATTTGTGCAAAAAAATCAGTCTGAGAAAACAATTTCCGCGCGGCGCCCATGTTACTTGTTTGCGCTGTGCAGAGATGGGAAAAACTGCAAAATGTGTCGCAACATGAAAATGCTTCAGGTTATGATATTGCAGATATGAATTTCTGCCAGGCGAATTTTGTTGGAGTGGTTGCAGATTAAGAAGGGAAATGCTTGCAGTAGCAGAAAGATCGGAGAAGAAGGCAAAACGCCAGGAGAGGTAGAAGCTCAAAGTTTTGCGCTTTTGCACTCTGTCAACTCCAACTTCTTGGCAAAATTAGAATCACTTACTTTGGGTTCCGCAGACAATCTAGCTGTCAAAGTATCAAACTCGTTTGCAAGCAAGTATGGTTCCGACCTGCGAAGTAGTTCCAGCGTTTTCAAGCTTCGTTAGACTTTGCCAAGTTGTAGAGGTTGGGTGATTGCGGCCGATTTCTTTCCGGTTGATTTACGTTTGATTTGACCAATTCTAAAGCAAAATTATGCTACTTGACAAAAGAAATTGAGCTTTAGACAAAATAATTCTGTAAAATCATCCTACAGGACTCTAAGTTTTACAACTCTAAAACTGTTCTATGCAGATTAGAATAAAGCATATTAGAAGTAGCGCAAAAGGGGTAACAATCTAATTCAGCCACTCGCTCCGGCTTTAATCTTTCTTTTGTTTACCAAAAAGCCCTGTTTCCTGCTGCTTTGAGCTTTTTGGTGCCAACACCAAAACGTATCCAACCATTAAAAAAAGTTATACTGTATTGTATCTCAAAGACAAAGCAAAAGTTGCACCATTGAGAGAAAGAGAGTCAAAGATCCATAAAAAATCCCTTCCAATCCCATAATCCATAAGTAGATCTCATTTTTATTTCTAAAGCTGGAAAGAAAAAAAAATCCTCTGAAGAATTATTTTCCTAGAAAATAACTGCGTGCTTAAGCCGAATTTCTCATTAGTCATTTAGTTTACTAAATGAGTTTTCCCCTTCTTTGTTACTAGTACTACTACACTGCTGTTAATTGAGTGTGCGTTGAGGCAAATATCAAGTTGCTTTCTAGCTTTCACCTTGAGTACTACTGCGGAAGTTACTGGCCAATGGAGTTTTCAAGGAGGTTCCCCTTCTTCTACCATTTTTTATTAGAATATCATAAGAAAAGGGGGAGGAAATGAGAGGGTCTGCCAACAAATCTAGAAAGCCCTAATTTTAGGGTCTTGCAGACATTTATGACAGAAATGAGTCCCGCGTAACACAGTGTTAAAAATTATTTAGGACGTACACCTATTTAGGTATAAAAGGTTAGGTTTTTCATTTTTCAATTGTGTGGAACTTTATTCATGCGTACGCAATAGAATTTGAATATTTCTTCTAAGGTTTCATTTTCCATTGTCTGATTAGGTAGTGAATTGTCAAAATGTGAAATTCTAGATTCTATTTATTTTTCCCATCTTCTGAATTGTCCACTGGTCTTTTGAGGGTTTTGAGAATGTCAACGGAAGTTCTCCAGTCACCCCAAGTAAATATTATGGTCAACAATGTACGTCTTGAATTTTTGGTTGACATGACTGGCCACACACAAGCAAGCAACTATGGAAAAATGCTCTGAAAATTGGACGTTTTGTATGTATTGGCAAAACCGAAGAAGCGGAAATTACTTTTTAAATCTTTAAAGAGGTGTCAGTTGGTTCCAATTTCAAACTTTAGTTAAGTTTGCAGTAGTAGTTGTCGAAAACGTTTCAGCTCTACTCCTCGAGAACTCAACTCTCAATGCACTTTTTAAAGGGGGTTCTCAACTACTTTGAACAAAGCTACGCTTGGGAAATTAGCTCGAAATTACATCCAGCACTAGGGCTTGCTAACTTTCATATGCTGCTGTCACATTTGCATTTGTAAAATTGCTCATAAAAGTTTGTAACTTACTGACCATTGTTGTAAATGACACACACAAGGTCAATTACAAAAAAGCGCCACCTAGTGTGCAAAACTGTAATTCAGTTGATGAATAGCAGAACATTGCCAAAAGAAAGGTGCCGTAGATTACCTATTAAACGCCCGTACTTGGTTTTACCCACTGTGACGCTTTTAACGGTACATTCAGTCCAGCAGCAGTATCCAATGTAAGCAATACTTCACTGTCGGCAAAGCCATTATGATAAAACGCTTTTCCCATGAGCCTAGGCAATTTGATTTTTTCTTTCCTGCTGCTTTAATGCGTAATATAGAAGCCATTCATTTATGAAAAAAACTCATGTGGGCTTTCTCGAGTCGCAACTTACTTTTTTATTAAGCAGCAAAAAAGAGACTCATAGAAGTCCTTGAGACCTTGAATGTGGTCGTAAATCTTTGTAGTGTCATAGTCCTACTACCGTTGAAAAAGTAAAAACCACTCGGTTCGATATAAATCAAAAATTTCAATGTCAGTAACCGGCCGTCCAGGGGAAAATATAAGAAGTAGACTTTTACGAGCTTACATTTCCATAAGGTATTTCTGTTCGAAAGGAACCATAAATCTTCTCTCAAAATATTGAGCCAAAAGTCTAGACACTATGCAGAAGCTAACGAAAAAGCCTCTCTGGTGGTGGGGGGTACAAAATGTCCTTTGATAAAGAAGAGACAAAGCACTTTAGCGATATGGTATTTTCTTGTCAAGGCTTTTTTGCAACGTTGACCTACTTTGAAGTAAGCAGCAAAAGCATTTTGTTGGTAAAACCAAGTAGTAAAGAGTCTTCCCATAAACAAGCGTTGCAGGTAATGAAGTGTCCACTTGGTGCAAAAGCAAGGATATGGAGCCACATATTTCCTACTACCCTAGAAGCCTAGATCCCATTTCGCTTTGGCCTCCTGGGAAAATGGAGGCGGCACGCGGCCTCCGAATGGCCTCCATGATGCTGTCATCGCGAGGCTTTTGGACGGCACTTTTTTAAATCCTAAGATTCCCTAAAGAAAAGGGAAAAGAGAACAAAAGAATACTTTTCCAAGATGCAAGTCTGTTGAAAATGGAGACCTTCCAGTACTCACAGTAGTACAAGAGGGTTTCGAGGACAACAACCCACAAAGGAATGTAGCACTGCGGCAAAAAGCCAGATACATACTGCCTGCCAGGACCCATAAATACCGAAAAGTTAGACCCATATTGCCTCTCCTTTGACTTCTTTTCTTCTGTATTTCTATTGATAAGAAAAGAGGTTGGTGCCAAATGATAAAAATGGTTTGATGCCGTTAAAGTTCAACTCATACCGAACGCTACCGGAACCTCCCGGAATCCTAACACAAAGCTGATCTAAGAACCGGAATTTATTGAAGCACCACAATCTAAAATACCGGTAGACCCATTTCGATCCGGTTATTCTTACTCTTGCACCAGTATAGGCACTGGGTCCAAGCAACACCTCTTGAGAAAAACGAGAATATTGCAGTCCCGGCTAAATATCTTCTAGTAGTAAGAGTATTGAACCTTAGGGGCACATATTGCAGAAAAGTACTCTGAGCAACTGTGTAAGTTTTGCTTTCTTGGATCCCCCCTCGCATACTCTATACTTGTTGTTAAACTAACTTGGAAAAGCTTCTGGGGGGTGGCGAGCTTTTCAATGATGATAATGCAGTCTCTCTTCTGTCACCTCCAGGCAATGCCATTGCTGACCGAGAGACCGGATCATCAAGGGCTCAATTTCGATACAAGCTCTCACAAAAGACGGTCAAGGAGACACTTTTGCAGCAGGGTGACTCAAGCTAATGAATGCACCACCCTGTATGTAAGAGAAGAATAGGGGACAATTACCACTAAGCCAAATGATGCACTACCACTAATGAAGATAGTTGCATCAGTTGCATGATTTGATTTTTGGATAGAATTCATTATGAGCTACTTAAAGAATAAATAGCTTAGGTAGAAACATCTGTTCCTTCTACACATTCAGCAGAGGCCTGCGTCTATTGTGTAAATCATCGATCAGTTCAGTCATTTGTAGGAAGCAGAAAAAATCAATTATTTGTGGAATTTCTAAAACTATGGTACATTTATTTCTGTCCAAAAGCAATGGAATTTTTTAGGAACCAATCACGGCAGGTAGTATACTAGTGGAGTAGAGTCCTCAAGCAGAGCTATTATTCATGTGTGTGCAAAAACTTTTTTGCCACATTTCACACAGAAATGCAGCAGTAGAAGCTTTTTTGTTAGCCGAAAATGGTTGTTCTAGAGTGAAACTACTATTTCAACTTAATGTAAGGCATAAAAAAGGAGGGATAAAAAATTGGTTGTACACCAGCTACTTCATCTACTGCTGCAAAATACGAGGGGATTCTGCGAAGTGTTAAGATCTTGCATGGCTAATTTTACACGTTTTCCTGCTAAAGCCACCAAATGGTGGTAGTAGTCATGATGACGCATATTTGATTTTGGCGCGAACATTCAAAGTTAAAGTAGGGCATATCATTGGCTGTAAGTAAACTTTTCTTCTGCAAAGTTCAATTCATTTAGAATTTAGGTCAATTTTGAAGTTTTCAAGGATATAGATGGCTTGAAAGACAAAGGCAATATGTTTGAAGACTAATTTGAATATTTTTCAGCTCGTGTGCTTGAATGTAAGCGGCACAGGCCTCTAAAAGGGGAGACCTCAATGTTCATCCACTCTACACTCGGCTCTTCTCAGAGTCGTCGTGAATAGCAGATGAAGAAAATCTGTCCATTTTTTACACGCTTTCATACATATGCGGCACACCACTAAAGGTATAGCTCATTAGAAACCCTACGTCAGAGTCCTTGTCTTCATTGCCATTCATATTGCTGAAAAACAAAAACAAGATATTTCACCAAAACCCAATTCTTCTTACAGTATTGTCCAGATTTTCCACCAATTTTGAAATTCAATTTTAGTCATAACGAACCATCTAAGAAAACTTATCATGCGGGACTTTAATCGAAAGGGTTTCTAAGACTCTGCACAAGATATTTCCTGCGAAGCCATCTCATATTCACCATGGGTGGTCAGTAATAAAATGACACAGAAAAAAAATTCTTAACATGAAGCAGCGAATTCCTGGTTCTTATGACTGTCAACCCAAAGTTTCTTTATGAGGGTTGGAACGAAGGGTTTTAAAAATGGCAGCACTAAAGTAACATTAGGACTGAAGAGAGCAGGGGTGGTTGTTGCATTTCCATACTATAATACAAGACTGAAAAACGTGAGAGAAAACTTTTCTTAAAGCATGAAAAGAAGATTTTCCATATGTTAAAAGATGTGCATCACATCGCGCGAGATTCGCTTCTCTTCGCCGCTTTAGAACCAAGATGCGATTACACAGTCAAATTGTGCAGTTTAGCATGCATCACACAGTCACACACACAAGGGGGAATTTGACCTTTACTTTGACCTTTTACATTTCTTCAAATGATTTCCTCCAATTTTAGTTTTTCACATACTATTTGAATTTTTGCGCCAAAAACAGTCAAAATTGCACCAACAATATCTTGGTGCCAAACTTTAAACGTCTCTTCGGTAAAAATTAGACTTTAAAATTTGCCAGATTTCTCTACTATGGAGGTAAGATAAGACACTGTCCTCAAAACCAAAAAGTCATAGGATTTGAAATGACAATAGTCACAGAACTGACAGAACTTGAAAAGCGTGTGGTAGAAGTTTTTCAATTTCGTGATTAAATATTTTTTTCTTTCAAGTAACTTTTTATCGTCGTGACACGATGTTGAATGGTACAACCATATCCAACGTGCTCGAAAAAAACAGTCAAGCCTCATTTGCGTGGTTCTTAGCAGGTCGTTTAGAGTGAGAAATTGTGGTAATCTGCGGAGATGCGTATCAAATGGAGGGCATTTTGGACATTACTGATGTGCGCAGCTGGATTCATTGCCTCATCAATAGTAAAATCGAAATAAATGACGGACATGAATCGGGTAGCCAAATAGAGTTACGTACGTACAAGTTACACTTACCTCACAGTGTATGAATATCACCGGAAATTTCTCATTTCAATTTTCACGCAAACAGTAACTGTTTCACAGTTTGTATATGGTTGTAAAATGAGACTTTTCGGTGATTTTTAACAACTGTGTCGACAATGTAACTTGTAAGTATCACTTTACCAAGGAAGAAAGAGGCCCTCCTCTCCAAGAGTCCAAGCAATGCAGTTCTTCTTTGTGTGCTTGCACATTTTCTCGACGTAATGAAGTAGCAGTAGTCATATTCAGCCAAGGGAATTATGAGCTGTGCAATCGTCTCATATTTGTTAACCTTCACAGTGAACTGGTGTTCTACGCCTTGCGAAATTCATTCATGAAGTGAGTTTGTTCATATTGCTTGTGTATGTAAATGCATTTTTCAAACTCGACTCGGCAATAGGCGTGTAGATAGTAGACATCGTAAGCATTATAAATGAGTGCCCATTCTTTTTCTGAAGGCTTTGTCTCTTGAAAATACAGAGTGATGAGCAAATCATTAATTGAGCTGAACAAGCATGATGTCGAACGTGATTCTTGGGCGGTCGTCTGATGGTCACTTTGAGCTAAAGATTTATGGCTTGCTGATATCTTTTTTCTGCTATGCTGTCCGTCACTTTATTTCGAACATCAAAAATCCCTATATATTTGAATATTCGTGCCAAGTATCTTGAAAAATCTTATTTGATAGCAAATGCTGAATAAATACCAGAAAGAATCCCATTCGAGAAATGGGAGAACCAGGAAATAAAGGGTCGACAAAGTTCAGACTTTTCAGGCAGCACTAACAAGATCTACTGATACGGCCTTAATTATGACAAAGGAAGTGTAAATCTCTAACTAATGAACATTTTACAACTATGTCAGAAATTTCAGTAAAGATTTCAAGCACTGATATTATCTCTCAAAGGTTTTTTTTTCTTGTGTGTGGCAATGACATTAAGTTTTCAATGACTTCCTTCCTCAGCCAAAATGCACTTTTACTGCAGGATTATCAAACATTTAGTCACTTGATTTCTTCTCTCTTGTTATCTAGTGGCGTCGGCTTCTTAGCTATAAGATCGCTTTGGAGTTTGGAAAATGGCCAATTGGGAATTTACGACTTAGCGATTAATGCATTGGCGAGTGTTGGTGCTGCAAAGAAGCCCGATCAAGAATTCACAACTATAAAAATAAACGAAGGAAGGTCTTTTGGGTTTTTGGCAAGAAGTGGCAATTGGCAAATCACGGGAAATTTTTCTCAAATATTTTCGAAATCTTTGCGAGGAATTTTTTGTGCTTTACAGAGCAGAGACAGGAAAAGAGGAGCTCATCAAAGTAACAAGGGTTTTTTGGTGGCCACAAGTGAGTTGAAAAAAGTTAGTCGTCATGTTGTATGTAGTACTCACTAGTACAACAATGCTCGGGAGAGAACTCGGCTCGTAAAAGTTCCCATTTTCCCTTGACAATTTCCGTCATATGGTAACTACTGCTCTCTCAGGGTAAAAGCAGTAAAAAAGGAACTTCATTTTTGCTGCTCTCTAAGCTCTTGCCTACCACTCGGTCCTCCTCCTAAAAATCTACCTCATTACTGTAATGAACATCTTGAGATAAGAACCTCGACTTTTTGCAGAGAGGCATTTCAAGAATTTGGGAACTTTTCACACACTCTAAAATCGAATGGAAAAGTGTGAATTTTGCCTGCTGTGCAATTGTTATTTAAAAGTGTAATTACTTTTTTCCTTTTAGGTGATGTATGTACATGCCTTGGCATTAGAAACCGTCACAGGCAATTTCCTTGGAAGCACGATAATAAAACAGTGGGTATCATCATGAGCATAACTAAAACATTATTTGAGGTCACTGCTATTAACATCATATCACCAGCCAAGAATATCAATGAAGAGGGAAAGAAAATTCCTACAAAATTAGCTATTCATCATAGCAAAATCGTGAATAATCGGTCAAAATCAAGAGGTCTCATCTATCCATAAAAAAACAGACATTTTTGAGAAAGAAAGCATTTTTATTTTCTTGTATTTTAACCAGAAAGAATGAATGAATTAACATAGTATTCATATGTTCAAAAATTCAATTGAATGAATAATGAATTGACAAGGAGGCAAATGTATTGGAGTTGTAGTAGTATTTTTGAAATAATTTTTCACAGCACATTTTGAATAATTTTGGTTTTTGGAAACGTTGAGCTTGCTTCAATTTCATAGAACTGTCACAGGAATATGCTTGCCAGTGGTAGCATATCCATTATGGTTCATCACTGTCACAGCTGTATCCTGAGCATTGTAATGATGATTGGATACATAGAAATACTGATCATCATCATCTTGAGAACTGTAATATTGCTGTTGTTGATTATGATGCAGTGGACTTTGACCATGATAGACATAAGTATGATGCAGTCTAGGCGAAGTGTAGATGTAGTTATCCCCCTTCAGATACACCTGATGTAATGGATCATTGACAGTTGAGCTGTTAGTTTTGGCACGCAACCTCTCATCATGTCTCCTCCACTTGAACTCTTTGACCCAATTTTGTATCCTCCTTTTCAACTTCAAATAGAGGAGACTGAAAATGGTCAAAATCACTACTGTGCACACAATGCTCACAGATACTATCACAGCTAAATTATTTGAAGCTTCATGCCGATTTTGGGCATCATTTTTAGGACTTTTGAGGACTGTTTCTTCGTCTTCGCTTTTTAAGTCCTGAGAAAAACACTCGATTTTTAAGTCATGCAGACTTTGACCTCGCACATTTTCGGGGGTCATACATTGTCCAGCAATGATTTTCTCACTTGAATTCTTGGCTGATAATTCTTGTAAGATTTGGGGCAAAAATGCCATGTCACAATTGTCACAATGCCAAGGATTTCCACTTAAATCTAAATGTTTCAATTCGCTCCATTTTAGCAAATTTCCTGGCAAAGTTTGAAGTCCATTAGAAGCCAAATTGAGACTTTTGAGGGCATCAGAAGATTCGAAAGCTTCTGGGTCAATATAAATCAAAGCACGATTTAAGGTCATTTTGAGACTTTTGAGGTCTTTTAGGCCTTGAAATCCATCTTTGTCCACAGATGTCAATTGATTGCATCCAGAAATGTCCAAATGTTTCAATTGGCCTAAATGTGACAAACTTGCAGGTGCGATAGAGTTGAGGGGATTTTGGCCTATTTTGAGACTGTTTAGGTTGCGGACTCTTGATAAAGCCTCTGTGGGGATGAAGGTTAGGTTGTTATCGGCCAGTTTGAGGTTACGTAGAGTCCCTCCTAACCCATTAAAAGCCTTCTTTTGGATCTTGGCAATTCCACAAGAGTTCAAATCAAGAATAGTCAAGGCGTGAAAATGAACAAAGGCGTTGTTGGAAATGACTTTCAAAGGGTTGCCAGATAAGTGGAGTTCGGAAAGTACGGTTAATACTTTCAAACTTTCCGTTGGAATCTCTGTCAAAAAGTTGTCTTCGAGGTGAAGAATTTTGAGATCTTGTAAACCTTGGAAAGTTTCACTGGAAATTCTGGAGATGCTGTTTCGCGCCAAGTCAATTTTTTGCACCTTAGGTGAGAACTTGAACAAGTGCGAGGGTAACTCGGAAATTTCATTGCCTCGTAATGAAATTGATTGGGCGTGGGTTAAGCCATAAAAAGTCTTGTTGGATATTTGGCTGATTTTGTTGCCGTCTAATTTGAGTGATTTGAGGTCGGAATTGCGGGCAAAGGCACGGTCGGAAACTGAGATGATGCCGTTGTGACTAAGATCCACTGTCACCAATTTGGACAAAAATCTGTAACCAAATCAGAAAAATATCATTTCGCAGTCCTTGTAAATTATCAAAATTACTACATCAAATAATCGGTTCTTGTAAATCATCAAAAGTACATTAAATAAAAATTAGATTTTACCTGAGGGACACATCAACAGTCGGAAAATTGTTGTATTTGTAAATGATAGTGTTGAGCCGCGGATTGAGCGTATTCGGCATCACTTCTAATCCGGCTTTGATACAAGTCACAATCAAGTTGACATCGTCGCAAGTGCATCTTTCAGGGCACATAGCATTGGCCGCCAGGGGACTACTGGCCAAAATGGCCATCGTCAGGAAGACCAAGTGAATTTTCAGTCTCATTTTGTCTCGTAGTTTTTAGATTTTTTCGTCGTCGTTCATTCCCTCATAGCCCTGGAAAAAAAATATAAGAAGAGATTAATGTTATGGGAAACTTGAGCTTGATGATGACAATCCAGACGATTATTCTTGGGACTACTCGGGACTCCATAAGCTTAAATTGTCCGTGAACTAAACTGTCATAAAGACCGAGCAAAAAAATAGAAAGACATTTTAAAGATCCTGACACCATAAATCCAGCACAACAATTTTTTTCCCCAGAATTTTCCTAAATCTTTGTCCTGATTTCCCCCCCAAAATTCAAATTCTGCAAAGTTGAAACATTTGACAATTAAGGACAGTGTAAAGACCAATACTTGGCGAGCCAAATCACGGTCAATAGCCAAAAAGTTTTCTGCATTCACGCAACGTTTTCAAGAGATAAATTGAGCAGTGCACAGCAGTATGAAAACTTTTCAGTCTCCTCGGCCAACTAATTTTCCCTCGAACTTTTGAGCAGTTTCAGTTGTGCAGCAGTGTCCTCATCCCAAGAATCGATTCTCTTTTGGGGTCACTTTAGAGCTGCTGTAGCAGCAGCAAAAATCCAATTTGAGTAGGGGCTTTGAAACCTCATCCTGATCGGTTTATGATCTCCACTTTGACCACCAAAAAATATATCTACCGATAGAACTACAAGGCTATAAAAAGTAAAAGAAACTTTGGACTCGCCATAGACTTGCTAAGTCTAGTCACGTGTGAACGAAGAACTTTTCGTACCAGAATCTTTTTTTGGGGGGTAGAAAAAAGGGTGGCTTGCAGTCTCCTTCTCTCTTTTGTATAAAAAGTCCCCGCAAGATTAACGATGACATGCTGCCCCCAGTTGCTTCAATGATCAATGGAAAAATATTGCCTTGTAGCAAAAGCAGAAATTACCCTGTAGTTGAAAACCCCCCGAGACAGAGAAGTGGCTTGAAAAATCAGCAGTACTAGAAAATGACTGGATCTGTGAACAGGGTCCATTCGTTGCGCTTCTGAGAATAGGGAGGTCAACAATTTATTTTCTAGCTATAGACCGATTTGCTCATTTGTCTCAATTTTTCTAGCAACCCTTAAAATTGGACACAAACGAGTCTAGACAACTCATAAGTGAAAAATAGTATGTAGCAAAGAAGTAGTAGTGCAAATACTAACCGGTTTGAGATCCATTTTTGGACACAAATTATTTATGAATGAAGGGGTCTCAGCCCACATATTTTCCAAACATTTTTCGGTTCTAGATAATTTGATGCAAAAGCCCTAAAGTCCTTATCATTTGTAAGATAAGATCAGTTTTACAAATATTTTCTTGCAAAAAGTATCCACCCTTTTGCCTTGCAGCAGTGATTTATGGACCATTAAAAGTAACCATGCATACAAATTCGAAAAACATCGGTTTATCACTAGGTCTCGAACAAAGTCGCTTCTCTTTGAAAATAAATGCCCTTTCAGAGTTGAAAAAAAGGTATAAAGAGAGAGACCCCTCAAAAGAGACCCTGGAATGTTAGAAATGGTCTCTGAACTGAAGCTAGAAAATTAGCTATTCTTCTCACTACTGAGGCAACTTGACACTTTTTTAAATTAAAGTTCATCTAAGTGCTAATTTCAGATTGGATCTTTCTGTTGAAGAGAATGATGTACCATCTTTCTTTGGGAACAGAGGTCACAAGACCTTCTTCAAACATTAACAATAGGGACCCTAACTAGCACCCGTTAGCTTGATAAGATCTTACGCTTTTTCAACTAGTAGAAACTAGTAAAAAACCATCCACACTATGGCTTGGGAATTTATTGCTTGGAAATAATCTCTAAGTATTTTTGGTGGTGGCAACAATAGTCGGTATTCTCATATTGTCTCCAAAGTAGTTTTTGGATCTCAAATTACACTCTTAGAAAATGCTTCAAAAATGTGGACACAAATTCGTATGGACATCAATCTAATGATTTTGAAGATAATTTGTGTCCCATTTAGCAATGAAGTAATTTTCGACCAAATAATACACTGTGAACCCCCCAGAGAGTCATAAAGACAGTAGTTCTTTAACAAAAAGTCAGTGGTTAATCCGCTAGAAGAAGAAGCAAAAAAAAGTTTTATCCCCAAGAGAATTTTCCAGTTGAGGTTGAGGTGGTGAAAAATTCCTAAAAGATGATCTGGTGGTCGTGCAGAAAATCCCCTTAGCAGCACGTGAGTCCATGGGGTGTCAGCAACCACTGAAAAATTTCTTTGAAGTTTCAGTGCCATCACACCAGTGTCTTTATATTTTCTGCTCGATGAAATCTACTGCTGGACAGCAGAAAAAGGGGCAGCAAGCAAAGGGGATCAACTCCTGAAAATAATCTGCTAAAGCTTCTCTGTTTTGTTGGGTTGGGTGGTCAAAGAATAATAATGGGGGCGGTTGTAAGGGTACAACAGAAAATTGAAAACAGGTATAAATATTTCAAGGTTTTTGAAAAACAATGTGACTATTTGTCAGAAGATGACCTCATGATGGTTATCTGGATTTTTGCAACAGCGACAATAATCACACGGTATACAACAGTAGTAAAGGTTGGAATTTTTTTCACCTCCAGGGCTAATTTTTAAAAGAATTTGTCTTGCCTCCCCTCAACACTGCAGGAGATTTTTTCTACCAAGCTGAATATGATTAAAAAGGTTAAAGACAAATTGTTTTTCAGAACATAGCGTGAGACTAAAGCATTCTTGATAGAGAGACAGTAAGGACACCTATGGACACAGAGACACCTTTTGTTTTTGGAATGTTGTTGGTCCTAAATAAAAAGAAGTGTGTCAAGTCCAAAGATGCAGTTTTGTTACATTGACAAAAAATCAATACAAAATTCCTTACTTTCTTGAAATATAGCACTCTACACTCTATTTTTTAAGTTTTGAACGGCCAACCCGAAAAAAAAATCAATTCTCTCGGTTCTGAATTCCTATTAACGGCTAAATCTATTCTAGCATGTCTAGATCCATTAAAGTAAATGGTCATGATGAGAGGTAGAAGGGAGAGAAAAATCCTTTTTTGGACAGTATTGGCACCCACACAAAAAAAAGAATTCTCCCTTTACAATTATCATCAGAAAAGAGGCAGAAAAGAAGGAAGCAGAGCCAAAAGAAGAGCCATAATCCCAGGGGCTTTCTATCTAATTAAGCAATGCGGAAAAAGCCACTAATTTAACAAAGTGTGGATAGCCTGCACACAACAAAAGAAGCTAACAAGGTGACTCAGCCATGAAATTCTACGTAAAATGAATCATAGTATGTAGCAAAAATAGGTCATATAGCAGGCAAATATGCAGTCATGCTCAATTCTGCACCCCAAAAGCTTTATCAAAACTTACAGAAGAGACAGAAAATGATAAGCAAACAATTTTCCCAATATAGTAGTGCTTCTACAAAGACTTCTGAAGCAGAGATCAAGGGTCTCTCTCTCTCTTCTGCTTTTCCCTCCATTACCCTCAGGCAAAAGCAGGGATCATTCTCCTCATCTCTATACTATACAACTGACTTTCAAAGACTCTAAGTTCTCAAAAAGAGAATAGCAAATCAGTTATTGTTGTCAAGCTTTTGACATTCTTTTAAACTGAAATGCTTTTTTGCTCCAAGGGACATCAGCAGCTGATTTCCTAATGAAATTCAAGTTGCCCTTTGTGCAGTAAGTAGCAAGTAATTTGATCTAGAGGGTGGTGAAGCTACTGCTATGCTGAAGGCTATTAGCATTGAATTGAATGGAAAAACTCATTCCCTAAGGTCACAAAAAATTTCAAGAGCATCATCAGCATGAATGCCTTTGAAATCTGTGAAAATTGACTCTTTCTTTTTCAACAAAGAATTTTTCTATTCAGCCTTGAAGTCCTAAGTCTCTTATCCAACTAATCTTACTGCATCAGCATAAGTATTTTTACCCTCTTAATGGTGTTACTCTAAATGTTCTTCCTGTAAATGAGCACAAGATAGATGAGCCTCTCATAAGCATAAAACCTCCTTTCTTCATTTAGAACTGGGAAACAGCCCAATCTCTAAAACAATGAAGTATAGTTCCCCAAATCGTGGACTGAATTTGGAATTTGGATGAAGCAGCCTAGATGTCCTTTAAAAAGTTTAGGAGGCCTCTTGCGCTGCTGCTCTCCTTTATTTTGGGCTTCCTCATTTGCATAGTTTTGCAGTAGAGACTCAGTCTCCTACTCTTTTCAAGCACAAGTCACAAAAGTTAGCTGATGAAGAACCAAGTGGCTTGAAAGGCAAGGCTGCGGGGAAAAGGCCTTTGTTCTGTACATTTTTGAAGCTATGACCTTCGTTCGAGAAGCATATGTTTGCAACAGCAGCAGGCCTTTGCTAGCTTCCTTTTCCCTCATTTCAATTTCTTAGATAGCATAACCCTTGCACAGATAAAGGCTGAAGGCTGCTGTAACTGAAGCCATAGGATGCATCTTAGCACAGAAAATAAATTAGAAGACTAGAAAGGCCGGAGAACTATAGAAGTAAAACTTTACTACGCTACAGAGAATGAAGCAACACTCTAGAAAATTGCATTTTGTTATGCAATACTTTTGATGAAACCGTTTTCCCTCAGATTCGAAATTCATTCTGGGAAATCGGGAAAATGACAACGAGCCAACTTTTCTCATTAGAAATCGACCATTTCCAACTTTAGCTTGCCTTCAAGCTTCAAAGTTTCAAACTCTTTAGATTCAGTCACTTTTCTGACACAAACACACAGTGACTCAAAAGTTTTTCGAATGAAAAGCGGCAAAGAAGAAGCCAACAGAAGTCGCAGCAGCAGCAAAGTTGCAAAAGTTTTTCGTTCTTTTTGCCAATATATCACTAACTTCCAATTTTGCCAAGCTCAATTCTTATCGAATTCCATTTGGTTTGGATCTAGTCTCGATGTGTCGAATAGTAAAGAAAACAAAAAGCTTGCTGCCTCATTGAAATTCCATGAAAATTCAATGACTTCAAAGCCAAACCAAACTATCAATCAACATTTGTCAACATTACTTTTTTGTTTCCCAAAATAAAATACAATCCAAATTCGAGTCAGACAAGAACTACTTTTTCCTAACCACATTAAGATAACGAAAAAAGAAGTAAGGGGGAGATAGAGTCCAAACCTTAATCATCAAGGGGAAAACAACCCCCATTTTCTCTGTCCCACCCTGATAATTTTTTTTCGTCCCTAGCGACGTCGAAAAAAAAAACAGAGATAAAAGTTCACGGACAGTTTTATGGACACCTTGGGAATTAGGCTTTCAGTTACTTACCATCAATAAGATGAATTTTGGACAATTATTCACATTTGTTTTTGGAAACACTGAAGCAGGAGAGGCGAAGCGAAAGAAACTGGAGATGAGCTGAACTACTGAATTTCAGCACAGGCGTTGTTACTCCGTGGGACACCGGCACCAAACTGAGCAGACGTAGCAGACGCTTCAACTGCTGCGCTGCGAAACTCGATGCGCTCTTCGGCTGAGACGGACAACAACGCGCGCCAAACACCAAGTAATTTTCGCGAATTTTTCAACATTTCGAGCTTTTTTTCGGATTTGTATAAGCTTTATCTTTTCCTATATTTTTTCCGTCAAATTGCAATATTTGTTTTGATTTCTCTAAATGACCGAAGATTTTTCACGGGAAAAATATTGAATAATTTTCCCGTCTACATATTCCCGTCAAAACTCAAAACTCAAAATTCAAATCGCATTGTTTGTTTTGATAATTGATAAAACACGTTTCATTATTTCAATTCTCGATTTTTCCGTCAAATCGCAAAGTCTTACTTCAAGTCACTTCACGAGTTTTATCGTTAAAAAGAAGTTATCGAGATTTTTTAAAAGAAAGAAATTATTCAAACACTTTTTGAACTGATTTTTTTTTCATTCCAGAAACTTTAAAGTTGAAGCCTCCCGCTTATTGAAGAAACAGCAGCAATGCCGACGAGGAACAGCTCCTTTGACGTAAGTTTTTCAACGGAAATTGACAGGTGCAAAAAATTGACTAAGCGTGCAGAAAATGACGAGAAATTGGATTTTTCTCTACTCTGCTCCGTCTTCAAGGCAACCAGCGAGCGATGGCGCTTTAAAATAAATCAATCACTTTTTTTGAAGTCTTGCCTTTGAGAAATTTCAATAGGTAAGTTGAATTGAATTTTCTCATTTGAATTGTGTTTACAGGACTTCTAGGTAGCCTCGTAAAATAGTGTCGATAACCATAAAAAGAGAAGCTATTAGATGTAAATTGAACCCCAAAATTCTAAACCACAAATTGAAATTCAACTCTACAACCACTCTCGAGTACACTCAAACCAAAAACTTTTTTGGTGCATGATAAAAGTTTATGACAGCATGACCCTGCTATATTCTTGGAATTTGAATTTCCTTTTTCCTATTTTAACTATAATGTGACTTGTGAGAATCCAGATGATTATACTTTTACAGGAAATTCTGGCAAACCGCGGAAATTCCATGAAAATAACGTTAATGACTTCACTTATCATCGAGCTTTCTTAGTCATGATTTTGGAGAGTTTTTGAGTTACCATAATCATAATGCCACACCTGCTGTACTCATTTGCATTTTATGTTTCAGACGCAATTTTTTATATCCCCTCTCATGATTCGCGGCTAAAGGGTCGGCGGGTTGATCGTTCGGGGGGATTTGCTACAAAGTCGGTTTTTCATGAGGCAAGTCGCGTGTCGTTAATGGTGATGTTGATGGAGATCTGGCATCAGTGGAGAACAGTGGAAGAGTGGAAATCAGCCACAACAGACACAATATGACTTTTTGCCACGAAATGCTCTTTGCAACAGCACCATCTAGATGGAAAGTATCTGATATTGCAATATCCCGCAGTGTATCCATTTCCTAAAGTAATGACTCATCATCTCAACAGATTTTCTACCATTGAGGTACGTACGAATATACAATTTACTTTTTGGCGCGAAAATTCAAATCTTCAAAAGAATTTGCCCGTGATAAGGTAGATGGGACTCCAAAGGAAGAAAAATTTCTTTTAAGATTTGTCTCTGCGGAATTCTGGAAGTCGATTTAAAGTAACCGATTTTTTACATACCTTTTTGGCTTATCCGCCATCTGCAGCTGCAGTAAGTGCTGCAGATTAGTCAGCAGCCTCAGCTACTATCAGATGAAATGAATTTTTCAGCTTTGCGAGTGGAAAATGCAGCAGTATGTCTGTTAGAGTAGTATGCAACTTTTGCATAAAATTAATATGACTTCATTCAAGAACTGTTCTTTGTGAGATGTTGCAATTGCAAAGCTCTGTTTTGTGCGCCACAGAAACGTCTAATGAATGTAATTTTGTTGGAGACATGAGGAGAATAATTTCTTTAGACTTCTCCTCCCTCCCTCCCAAGTCAATATTTGGTCTTGTGGCTTTGAAAGCATCATCACTGTATTTGACACCCTCTGAAATTACTTGAGAGATGACTTTGAAGTTTTGCAGCAGCAGCTTTTGATAAGGTAAGTGCCAATCCCTTCATCCTCATATAACTAACTATGTAGATCTAAAATATGTTCTTTAGATATCAGCTTGAAAAATGGAAGCCAAAAAAGTGTTCCCATTCATGTTTTTAGTAAGGTGATTGTGTATCGTAAATCCATTAGGCAGATGTGTCACACAGCCAAGTCATCCAGAACTTCCTGTCTGGCATGCAAAAATAAACAGCTTTCAGGTCGTTTAGATCATGATGATCATGGCACTACTATCTAGGTGGCTTTTCCCGCAGCTTTGAACGCTAAAAGTCATTTTGTACCTTTTTTCCAGTATTTTACCACCCGTATCAGCAAAAGAAAGTGAGGCATTTTAGACTACTGTGCAGAAAGCTCAAAATGGTGGCAATGATCCTATTACAGACAGTAAAAGGACATTTTTCCTAAGGCCTATCTTTATAGGAACACTATAAGGTCCTCCTCCTGTGCTATAATGGTCATCATCATCATCGATATCTGCAGAATTTTTCTGGATTTCACTCCATTTACAATGGATCACTACGCGGATTTTTATCAAAAAGAGGGGTTCCTAAGCTACATGTTCTTATAGAAAGGAAAAGCAAGTATGTGGCACATTTCCGGATGCTCTTATAAAGCTTTCTGTGTGTTCTGATGTATTGTGTTTACTTCATCAAGGCCGATATACTACTATATTATACTGGATGAGGACTGAGGAGGAGGCCGACCACGGCCAGTATTGCAGCCTCAATTGGAGGCCATGCTGAAGACCAACCAAAAAGGGTTCCCTCATAAGTCATTCAAGCTTCATAGAATAGAATAGATTTCACATTTTTCATGCTCTACCCTTAGGCAGCAAAGCTCTACTGAAAGAAGGGAAGGAAATCGTGACTTTTTTGTTACACCTGCAATTTGAATATGAAAGCTCTCTCCTATCATTTTGAGATAGGTAGACGTCTGACTTTTTTTAGAGCAAGGGAGAAAGACTCTACTGTTGTGTTTCCCAGAAATGTCACACTCTTGCTTTTCAAAATACACTTAAAGAAGGTGATAAATGACAAAAGTGCTCAATGCCAGGAAGAGATGAAGAACATCTACAATGTACTGTAAGTAATCTGTAAAAGTGGCTACTACTAATCATAGGTCAACGAATTTGCTCTCCCCCCTCTTGTAGATCAAGTCAAGTGCAACAAAACGGAAACTCATCGCTTACAAGGATACAGATCTGCAGGAACAGCACGAGGATCGCAATGATCATCAATTTTGGCGAAATCAATGAGAAGAAAAAGAAACTTTGTACCTTTCACTGGTCCTATAGAAAAGCTTGAAAACAAATTCCCAATGGCAACTCCCATTCCCATCGATATATCTCAGATCCAGACAGCTATAATTTTCCATTTTCTGTTGCCAACTTTAGAAAGAAGTAAATCCTTGGTATACAAACCTTGTTTTTGATAGCTTCTTCTTTGTTGCCTTTAAAGTCGTTTGCTCCATCCATCCCCCCTCCTGTTTCTTTCCAATTTTATTGGGAATTGAACCCTTTTGTACTGATGTTACCCCTTGCTTTGAATTGCTGAAATATCTGAGTTGATCTGTTTCTGTCAGTGAGCAACAAAACAACAATGTTGAAATGATGGCTCCATTTCCAATACTTCCAATCTAAAACTGGAAGAAAATCTGTTGTACTGCAGCATTATTCCTTTAGTGCAAGAAGATGTGGAGATCCTATGTTATGTTGTCATTTTCCCTCCTTGACTAAAGGGAGCAAGACATGCAACATTCATATCTCTCTCTTTCCTTTTGTTTAACCCTCTGCTTCTCAACTCCTCCTGCTCTCAGAAACTCTATCTGCTAACAGACAGCTAAGATCTTCATGGTTCATGCCTTTTCTACAACATTTCTTTCTCATTAAGCCATATGATATATGAAAACACTCATTTCCTTGTTTGTTTTGCCTGATGAGTTTGTAATTAGCCTTCAAGAAAGCTTTTCAGATAATCAGGTGTTTGGTTTAGGCCCTGCCTAAAAGAAAATTATTGGTTCTCAGGTGGTTTTCCAGAACCATAATCTCCCCTTTGAGGTGAAAAAGAGTTGCTCCCTAAAGGCCACCCAGATATAGATATTCCATAGAGTTAACTAAAGGAGAGTAGTAGCCCACCACAAAATCATCACATAAACCCTAACATAGGAGAGAAAAAAACTTTTTACCCCCTCAAGTCTTTCTTATTTTCTTTTGTACGGTTACTTATCTATGAGCAGATCATAATCTGGCTATTCAGTCTGCTCATTCCACCTTAGCAAGTCGTTGTACTCCTACTCCTCCCATCTTTCCCTTCCTCATCCCCAAAGCCAAAGAAGCTAGCTTGACTCATAAGCTTTTAACATGGCCAGACTGCGGAAAATGATTTGCCATATGAGCACACAAAACATATCATCATCATCATTTGTGGGGTTCCCAAAAACCATCCAGGATGACTCAACTCTTACCCACATTTTTGCCCATCTAAGGGGGATGATGATGATGATTCTCATCCAAGATGATGACTATGAAAGCTTCTTCAACCTTAATTGATGTGAGTTTCCAGAGCCTAGCAGAACACTGTAACTCCCTCTTTCAAGATAAGTACTTTTAGAATTAGCTAGGGTGACAACTTTGTTCACACTACTAGTAGGACTGTGCTATTAGAGGATTAGACCAGAAATGTCTCAAAAGTCGTCTCATCATCATCATCCCATCCCCCCTTTCAGTCTGTCCAGAAGCAAGAATTTAACCTTTGTGTGTTCCCAAACATGTGTCTCTTACTCACCCCTTCTGAAAGGTGAGTAGATCTTTCAACAGTCCAATTCAACAGAGTGTTTTACAAAGATATTTCTTGTCCAATATTAAAAAGGTGGGCTAGACTTTTGGTCAACATTTGCAAAGTTGAAGAAGAAGATCTTAATTACATACTCCTACCTTTTCTTAAAGGTCTTTTTGGAGACTCGTTAAGCTAATGTATTCCAAAATGTAAATTGGGAGACTTAATTTTCTAGCTGATTGGATGGATAAAAACTTCTTTGAAAGGAAGAAGGGGGAACATCAGCATAGCAGTAGAGATAGAGTGTGTTTGCCATGCTTTTGACTATGATGCATGTCTCCTCCTTGCCTTCAAAGTGTAAGTAAATTCTGTCACTGAACATATTGCAAAATGAGTAAAAGTTGTCCATTGTCAAAACAGAGGGTGAGGATTTATCTGTCATGGTCAATGCAAATGCATCAACAAACGCCCTTGAAGAGAAGAAACTCCTAAAAGAACAGAACAGGAGACAAGGAAGAAGGAGGGGGAGTAGTTTCAAACTGATAAAAGTTGTCTGTCTTAGTGTCAATTCCAGTGTTGCAGAAAAACATCAAAGAGAGCTTTCATAATAAATAGGCCAAAGTCAATGAGGCATCAAAGTCAAGCTTTCGCAAGCAATTTTCAAGACACATCCGTCAAAAGAGCAATGCCAAACAATGATGGATGAAGGCATATGAATACACAAGTGCAAGCATTGACCTCAATTTCATCATGAAATAACTGGGTTATTGCCGATTGCAGCTGAGTAGAAAAGCATAATTTTCATGTGCTGCAATTTGATGAAAATGAACCTAGTTGGAGGATAATGATTTGGCATGCAACACGCCCCTTTGGAAATAGGAGGAGTACATTCATAGAGAGCAGAGAAAATGAAGACAATTTTCAAGTTCCTAATTACTTTGGACGGCTAGTTGACTTTTGCTATATGCTACTGCCACCCCCTCCTTCCTTCTTGTACACCTTTAGTAGTAGTCCATCCAAGGAAGTAAATTATGTACACTTCTCCGATTTCAAAGCTCAGCTTGCTTCTGCTGAAGCATAGTTTGCAATCCACAAATGATTTGCTGACATTGCTGCAGAAACACACCACAGCATTCATGAAAATAAGATGGAGACTCTCTTTAAAAGTTTAGTTCAACCTCCCACATTCGGTCACATGTTAATTGCTTTAGCAATGGAGACCTTTTTGTTGCTGTTCCATGTGGGATAGTTTGAGGGTGGAGTTGCACCAGAACCCCCAAAGCTCACGCAGAGACAAGTGATGGACTATCACATTATTACATTAAGAAACCCACCTTTATTGTGACCAGCATATCTATCTAGCCTTTCTAGAAGAGAAATAATTCTCACTCACGCCCATTGTAACAACAGCAATCTGTGTTTTTCTTCTACTATCTAAGCCCTTCCTTACTTCCATTATGGATTGTTCGCTAACGCTGGTATTTATCGACTGATTCATCTCTCTTTCATCCCAAGCGATAGAAGATAGAACATCCCCTTCTAGTGGAGGCTGTACATCATCCCACACACATCTGTTCTTGATGCTCCATGGCGAGGGAGAGAGTGTCTGTGGTGGCAAAAAAGCCGCTTGCTTGTTGGAAAATGGATGACAGGGGCCTCTACTCTCACTCCAAGCAAGAAAAGTGGACAGTAGCCTGCTGTTGATGACTGATGGCACCCTTAATGAGCTCTTGAGAAAGAAGAGGGTGCAGTTTAGCACCCAATACTAATACACCTTCTTGGAAGAAAAAGGTGGAGAGGGCAAGACATAAAATGCTAAAAAATATTTTTTGGGGATTTTTTTTTATCTTTGGCAAAGGTTCAGTCTGAGATTAGGTTTGAGCGTTCAAGGGAACACCCCAAAAGCATAGGCATTGCTTTTTTGCCTACGTATGATTGACACTGATGTGTAACTCGTTTCTAGCTGAAAAAATCATGCGAGCTCGTTTAGTAGAAGCACCAACAAGATTGCATGGGATCCAATCAGGAGCTGAGGAGAGATGACAATTTCATTTTTTGCTAAGTTGACACAAGCACTAAAAGCTTCACATGTGTGGCCTTAATTTCAAGCAATGACATTATCCATAATTAAAAAAAGTTAAAAAGAGGTGGCTCCACTAACGCCTTTTTCATACTTATATGCAAAAGTAGTAGCCATGTTTTTATGAAGGGTTTAGCCCAGTTCCACCCATCCGTGCGACATGATTGCTCTTTTTGCTTTTTGCTCTACCCTTCCTATAAACTCCTTGTAGTAAGTTCATAAATTTCATTTCATATGGACATGACATTTGCAATACCCTCTCAAATCAAGGATGGCAAGAAGGAAGGATTGTTACTACACCTGTCCCGTCACTGTTCCACTTTTGTTAGTCAGAGATTTGCAGAGCTTTAATGTTTGCATGTAACACAGCTCTGAGAATGAGAGTACCATATTTGCAATTGGATTAAGTCTCTTTTGAGAGATTATTCATGTGTTGTAACCCCTGCTGAGTATGACACTTACTTTTTTGTGGCTTGACTTAACAAGGAAATGCTTTTGAATCGGATTTTTCCTGACACCATCAAAAGTGTTATGCCGGTACACAGTGAGCAAAAAATATATGTCAAAAAGTGACTTATTTTCTGTAAAGGAAAGAAGTGGGCTAATTTCAAAGTAAAAACTTTATTTTTCCTCCGAGCGAGTGGTACATTGCTTTAAAAATTTGTTACATTGTTAAAATCAGATCAATTTCTAGCTTCTTATAAGTTTGAGATTTTTTTCAGCCAATAAGCATTGTGTAAAGGTGGAGGTGTTCAACAACCTATAAAAACTCAACTGCGTAGGAGATTGACGACTTGAAATTCCAAAGAGATGTCTCTCTATGACCTCAGTCCTCACAACGGACGCTCAAAGTCACTGATGCATTTTTCATACCGGAAACTGTAGTTCCAATTCATCTAATTTTCAACTGACGTTTCAATTTGCTTGCTTTTTGTAATTTTTAAGAGAGTTTGACTGCTTGAGAGTTCCCAAAATGTCACTCCTCAAGTTACTTTAGATAAGAGATCTAAAAATGTAGTTTCTCAACCTAAGGGGTCTTCTCAGTTAAATGGAGATAACTCTGTGTCATCCCAGCTATCAAATGTCGGCACGCACAGACCTCTAAACAGCATGAGAGGTCAATTTTTTACCTCAAGAAAACGTCATTATTTAAGTTACGATCTATCTTAACCCCTTTCACCAGCCCATTTGCCAGACACTCCATCCAGCAAAAAATCTTTCAAATTGTACATTCTAAAAGGAATTTACGTTCATTGGTCTTTTAGCACTTCTAAAAGAAAGATTTGCTATCTTTATTCGTGCTATCGAGCATTAAACCACGAATAGCATCGAATCGGGAAGCCAAACGAGGCGTGAAACTATTTTCGAAAAATAAAACATGTGGATTTCTAAGCGCAGCTCAGATCATTTATACCTAACCAAAAAATTTCCATTCAAGCATGGCACAGTGTTCGAAAATCACTTTAAAAAACTAACATTTTCACTCAAAAAGTCAATTTAAGAAACTACATACACTGCTAGATAGTTTATTAAATATTTGAACTGTTAGGTTTTTTTAGAGTAATTTTCAAACACTGTGCCATGCTTGAATGGAAACTTTTTAAAGATCTTGCATGTTTATTTTAGGTACATACTACTATTGTTGTACCTAGCGTTCATTATGGCACCCATTTCATCTTCTGGTATCTATGCAAAGTTTCAAATAATCTGACCTCTGTACTGTGACCTTTTTATTTGTTTTTAGAGACAAGGCAAACAATTGTTTGTCTTTATCAGCGAAATAATTGTGTCCATAAATAACCCTGACATTTGGTGTCTTTAGTCTTGCTAGAAAGACTGCAACCTCAGGATCTCAAAAAATGAGAATTTTTGTGGCTATCATTTATCTCTGTCTACTCTCGTCTTCAACTTTGGGACAGAATAGTGAGTTACTCAGTCAAGTATGAAAACGGAATTTTTTAACTTTAATAAAAAATCGTTCATTCGTAGCCAAATTATTGGTGACAACTGGGTCTTCACCCGGTGATGCAGCAAGAAAGACCGAAGTCATCGATTTGGCCGATCCTACCAATGAATGTAGCTTGGCCGACTATCCATTAGACGTTTATGATTGTGCTGCGGGCCTGGTAAGCGAAGGGCCTTTGGTATGTGCGGGAAATCAGGATACGGAACCTCAGAGTAATTGCTACATAGCTGGACAATCAGGAGTGGCCTACACGCTTAGCCGGCCTCGATATGGTGCTGCAGGCATTACCTTACCAGGTCATTAATTATGTATTTATTTCTCAGGCTTTCATTTTTGCCCTCTTGATAACGACCGGGCGTAAAATAGGCAATCTACGGTGTTCACTTTTTATACCTTCTATTCCGCCTCGTTGACAGACAAACAACTTCATTGTAATGCATTGTTGGTCACTTGAATGGCATTGTCAATCCTTGAAAAATAAATTCTTTCCATAGAAGCGGATGTACTTTGGGTGACAGGAGGCTACGGTGGCAACGTCCAATGGCTTTCTTCCAGTGAGTTAATAGGACCAGGCGGATCTTCAGAGGGCCCTGAACTCCCTATTGAAGTTGAAGAGCATTGTCTGGTTCGATTAGACGAGTCGCGAGTAATGATGATCGGCGGCTTTGACAATACCAACTACGAGACCAGTGCCAACACGCACATTTACGATTTCGATACGGAGACTTGGAGTAATGGACCGGCTTTGAATCAAGCCCGGAAACTTTTGGGTTGTGGAACCTTTACTAGTGCCGCACATGGTGGAAAGACCATGGTGGTGGTAGCAGGTGGTTACTTTTTGATGGATTCAGTCGAATTTTGGGACCCTACAGGAGATGAAGGATGGATCCAAGGTACAGTAATAAACTCTTTGGAAATCACAAAAAAAATGTCTCACATTTCAAATTTTCAGGTCCAGCGTTACCTGAAGCTCTATTTGGTGCTGTAGTAGTTACCAATCCCAATGGTGACGGAGTTTTAGTAGTCGGTGGCAACGGTTCAGCCGGTCCCGGTGGCCATCGCACCAGCATTTATGAGTTGATTTGCACCTCGGATGAACAATGCCAGTGGGATGAATTGCCACAAAAATTGCAAGTGGGTCGTAGTGACCATGTAGCCATGTTAGTACCTGATGATTTAGTGGCTTGTAAAAAATAGAACTGATTTTTTGTTTCTTCTACTTCTGATCATAAGTAGAAGCTGTTTTTTGCTCCATCTTCACGGTTGATTGATGTGCATTTGATATTTTCAGTTTAGGGTAATCCATTTAGGCTTTTGTTTCTCTTGACAGGACAAAAGTGCATAGCAAGAACAGAAGCGGCATCTACTCGTTTTAACAAGACTTCTGTGAGGAGTTGAGAGGAGAGGAATGTCAACAAGTTTTTATGGCATCCGTCCTTCTTTGCTTGAGTTGCAGCAGTCAAACGTAAAGTGGTCAATGCCTAGCGTTTTTTGCTCTTCTGTTTGTTCTAGGCGATGAAATTAACTTAGACAACTGTTAGAAGGATTCTGACGTGCCGTACTCCCACACGAAAAAGAACAAAACATGATAATTACTTTTTCCAATTCCAATTGACTTTGGTTCGCTCATCCTCATATGTATTTGAGTGGAATTTGCGAGTGAAGCGAATTTAAATTAATTTTCAAAGTAAATTCCCACATGAGACATTCTTGGGAATTTTCAAACTTTGTGTTTTTGATGGAAATTCAATCTCAAATATCTGAGGATTTTTGAGAGCTGAACTTTGGACTTGACGGCGGTTTCCTGATTCCATTCATTCTGCGATGATAAACTACAAAAGTTATGGGTGTTGAGTTTCAAAAGCTCCGACGACGACACAGCAGCAGCTCACTAAAGCTGTTAAGAGCTTTTTAGAATAATAATTACTGCATTGAAGCTGAAGGGGAAGGCTCATAAAGGGCGTGGTGCCGTTGGTGTTGCTTGATGAATACTTCAACGTCATGCAGGCTTTGCTGTGGACGGCCACGGTAGGTCCCTAGAGAAAGTCGTTGTATAATTGATGGTTTTAGTGGAAAGGAGTCAGGACCCTAGCCTCAAGAAAATGTAAAAGTAGTATCATGTTGATACTGCAATGTTGCAGATTCAGGTTGCACGAACCTTGCTCGACAATTTCTTATTTTAGCGAGTGAAAAATTGTCTTATCAGAATATTCATACCAAAATTAAAACATGATTACTGTAAATTACCTATTTAACGCCCGGGCGTAAGTAATTTTAATCTTTGAAGGGGCGTTAATTGTAGGATATGATAAATTAATGCTCGTTAATTATTACAAAATATATTAGACTGTGCGTTATTAAAAATCTTGAATTTCACGGGCATGACTCGTCCGACATAATTTTACCAAGAATCAGTAGCAAAAGGGGTCTTGGTTATTTGCAAAGGGAGGCAATAAGTGGTGCAAAGGAAGTGTAAGGAGGTGGGGAGCAGAGAGTTCCGGCAAGAAATCATTGTGTAAAATTCCTGCTTCAGGAGAGGAGCCAGATACTTACTAACGAAAGTGCACATTACCGAAATTGCTCTGTGAGCAACTTTCTCTAAATGCATAGTTTGTACGATACTTCAACTCATCAAAATTGCCAAAAAATGATGCTTCAACTTCCTTTGTAGTTTGTAGATCATAAACTTTACACCACCCAGTCCAAATAAGGGAAATATGGGATTTTTCCATGAATTAATGTATGATTTTAAAAGGTTAATAGCTGCCTCAAGGCCTTTTTGTAAAAGAAACAAAAATAACTGCAAAAGTTTAAATTCTTAAAAAATATGTTTGAATTTTAGCGCCAAAATGTAACATTATAAATTAAAGGTGTAATTTTGGTCAAGATACAAAGAAGAATGATTATTTTTGGCATTCGAAAATTCAAATGAGACATTTTCTTTCTGATTTTTAAACACTGTGTGATTCCTTTGCTTTGCTAGGAACAAAGTGCAAATTGTTCAATTTTGACAGTTGATCCAATGCATTTTCAATTTCCGTTCTGAGCTAATAACACCTAAAAAAAGGCCTTGTAAAATGTTCTGCTACATAACACAGATGTCTCTAAATGAACATGTGTCAGATTGACTCTAGTTTTTATAATGATTCCTTTTATTGACGTTAGACTTTGGCTCCTTTTGTGAGATTATCCCAAGGAGAGGATGTGATTAGAGGAAAAGGTGTTGGACTAGAACAACCCTGTTTTTCTCCACACCTTTTAACTTATCTCCAACCGAGATTAGAAAAAATCCATTCATTAATTGGACTCCCATCGCGCTAAGATACAAGAGAGTGACGTGGCAGCACAGTGAAACTAATTTTCTGACTTTTTAAGCTTTTAAAAATGAAGCAACATTTTTGAACAAAACTGGATTAGAGTGTAGATTTTTTTTTTGAAAATAAAAAAAATTGTTTGGGCTCGTCCGGGATTTGAACCCGGGACCACTCGCACCCTAAGCGAGTATCATACCCCTAGACCAACGAGCCGATTTCATAGGAAAGAAGAGTTTGAATTAGTCTATATTTTACGTTTGCTTAGTTGCAAAAATGATTATGGACAAATCATCCACCCTAATTTTGTAGAACACGCAGAAATGAGTGCTTTCTTCATCAATCTCTTTTTCCGTTCCCTTATTTTAGCATCACAAAGAAGCAAGTTCCATAAATCGTACGCCGGGAAAGCTGGAAGTCTGTGCGTCACTTTGAGTGAACATTACGGTGAACACACACATTTCCATATTTGTTTCATGATGAATGTTCAACAAACCCTACTTACTACCCTCTTCTTCCCCTAAAGAAAAATCTTTTAAGGGTTTCTTCCAGTGCGGCGCTGATGTTTGCTTTATTCGTCACTCAGCAGAAAAGTGAAAAACAAGAACGGAAACTGGATTTCACGGTCCATAAAAGTCACTTTTGAAAAAGTATCCTGCTTGCCCTGCCTGCTGGTGACTATTGACAATTCAGCAAGATCGATCTTCATCCATTTCTGCCCTGGGATGATGCTTTTACAGCATTGGAGGTGACATCTGTCCAATTTAGAGATCTGCATACTGCTTGCACAGCAAATATCATCCCTCTAAAATGTCCTTCTGCACCCAAAGTTTCCTTTCACACACACTCAAAAATCAAGCAAATATTTACGGAATAAATCTTACAGTGTGTTTCGTAATCAATTTATGTTAAACTACAGGCTGTTTCACATTAAAATGACGAATTTTTAGCGTTTTTAGCTCACTTTAATTTTTGGGTTTATTGAATAAAACTTTCATTTGTCTTACCCCCTGCATTGATTTTGATACATTTTTTGCATGCATTTATGGCTATAGATTCATTTAGTCTATTGGAAAAATCAATGTTTCCAAATAGGGACTCACATCTGTTTGTGGATGGTGCTAGTTTGTTATGCTCATTTTGAAGGGTTAGGCGATGATAAATGTTCTCTCCCTGGAGGGTTGTTGTCAAGAGGAATTTGGAGTAGACATAAGTTTACCAGACACGTGCTCTCCATTTTGGTGACAAAAATGTTAAATGGCGCCAAATGAGCAAACACAAAAGTAGTCAAGAAGATTCTAAAGATTTTTTTCTAGGAGGAGGTTACCTACTTAAAAATTAATGAAGCAAACTACTCATTATGCGGAACCATTTTTCGGGTCATTTGACGGAAAATTACAATGGTTTTTCGGCACAGCAGTGATCAATTTTCAACAAATTACTTTTGTACAGAAGCAACTCAAAAAGTGAACAATTTTGCTCCTAGGTTATTTATTATCAAACATGTCCCATTTTGTATTGAAACACAGTGTAGTAGTGCATAGTGCAATAGTAAACAAGGTCAAAAACTAAAATTAGAGCTTTTAGTATCATAACCCTAGTCTCTGCATGAGTCTTTTCAAGATGTTATCTACCCCCAAAACTCCACGATATCTCATCAATCACTTGACACACTACAAAGAATGCCCGTCTCTATAGAAGTAACAGCAGTAGATCTTTGATGTCGTAGCTCGACCCTTTGGTGACACATCAAAACTATCTTGATAGATCACTTCTAACCTACTGAGCTGCTGCAGCGTTAGTAGTAGCTGAGTCGTCCTAGAAGTTCTTTAGCTCTTGGAGTTTCAAGTTTCTATAATCTGAGTCACATATTTCCCATCAGGGCATTACAGAAAGCTTGCAAATGCCAACTTGGCAACATATAAATCTCACTAATAGCTTCAACGGTTTAATTTGTAGCCTTGAATAATCAAAATGATTCATAAATCCTTCATTTCTATCTTTTCAAGGTGTTTTAATTTATATTTTTTTGTTAACATGTAAGAATGGCCCGTTAGCTCAGCTGGTTAGAGCGTCGTGCTAATAACGCGAAGGTCACGGGTTCGATCCCCCTACGGGCCAAAATACTTTTTGCTTCCTTTTCTGATTTCGAGCGGAGCAGACAAGGTTCGAGCGAAGCGAGAACAGAGCTTTGGCAATTGCATTTCGTACACTTTTTACACTACGCTTTTCCTCGCTTCGCTCGAACCTCTCCTGTTCCACTCGAAATGTTTTGCCTCTCTCTTCTGATTCTGGGACTTTTTAGTCCTGGTTTTGCCAAATCTTGCTCTCGTTGCTGAGTTATATTTTGCAATGTACGGTATGCTTGCTCAACAAACAATTTTGGCAATTGACATGATGCAAAATGTCTTCGTTTCAAGTTACTAATGGCACTTAGACTTTTTTGCGGTCTCATGAAATGTAAGACGAGTTTTATCAAGTAAGCAAAAAATACTTTTTCAAGAAGCATTTTACAGTTTATTGTTATGGTGAAATTAGTAATTACTCAGATACATAAACATGTAAAACTGGTAGGAGAATAACATTGTGAATCCCAATTTGCAAGATTTTCGGGATAGTAGGATAATGCACTACCCCTCGAAATTTATGATCATTGCACATTCCTGTACAGTATTTCTGTACATAAAAGCCAATATTACAGCAGTACTATGTAGCAATGGCAACGACTCTGTAATATCAAAATGGGCCGTAAAATGAGGCCATTAAGAGTTTTTCTACTTGCTTTTCCTATCTCACTAGCGCATCTTTCTTTCTCCTCCTTTTGTTTTTCATCTACTGCTTTGTTCTTCCATTAACGATTAGAAGGCCAAAAAGTAAATGCCGCCTTGCAATAACTCATCAGAAAAATGGAAAATGCCTGAAGGAATATGATTAATAGAGGGGTTGAACTCTGTAGATGGCGTTTGCTGTTGCAAACTCGAAAACAAGCACAAATCACTGCAGGATTTGCGCTTTAATTGTCCGTTTGACTACTTGCTCAATTATGTATTCTGTTTTTGGGTGGACCTGCAGTGCTGTATGAAAACAGTGAGGTACCCTAATTATATTTGCCCACTGAACCAAGTCCCAAATAAATAATTGCCCAGAATCGAAAAACTAATTGCTTGATTACTGAACTCATTTTTACACTCAGAGAATTAAATTTAGGGTGACTCGATAATTGGGCAGAACTGTGCACAGCTAGTATTTTAGGTCAATATCACGAAAAACAAATTCAAACTAATCAGGTAGTCAAACTTATCGATTTATATTTTTTTCCTACCATAAGTAGGGGGTCGGCGTAGTCGTTTGAAAATTGAAATGAATCCCAATTTTTGTTGACCCCATGTTGGGTTTGAGCAGCTGCGTTAAGCTTTAACTCATCTGGACACGACACGATGAACTGCTAAGGAGAATTTCAGAAAATCCTGAAGAATAATACAGTAAATACAATGACAGAAAAACTTCATAAAAATACCTGTTCATTGTTTTTCAGATTGGGATCTGGAGACTCTCTGCTTCATGATCGGTGCCAAGGGATTCATCAAGAATCAATCAAGCGCAGGTGCCAGCTAAATAGAAAATAGTCTCCACCAAATCATTAGTATGCATACTACAAATTCCAGCCTCTTTCTTGATTCCGATTTTTAATTCGAGATTTCTCTCGGGACGGCAGCCAAGTTCTTCCCTAAAAAGTTTAACCGAAATGCTGTGAAAAATTCATAAAATGGATCATTCATCAAACTCATGAAAATTCGAAATTCTGATCATTTTGGAAACCTACGAAACCAACTAGAATGACCTCCAAATAGTTTTGAATTTGACAATGAATAGACCAAGATATGTGGCTTTAAAAATCAGAGGGAAAATTCGCAATTTACAAAGTAAAATTCGAGATTTCGTCGGTTGTAGTATGCAGAAAGTTTGGGGGTTGAATTTTACTTCCTTCAGTGAATTCTATTTGATGATGATCCTCGTTGCGCTGTCAAGATTTACACTCTCTTCACACACACCTGTCTATCAGAACCATCTTGAACACAGTCCATTATTCTGACTAGAAAATGATGCAATTTTCACCCTTGTCAAATTGCAGCCAATTTATGAGTCTCGCTTGCCCAAAAAGTATTTTAGATTGTTGCCCTTTCCTAAAAAAGGGTGGTGTATCAATTTACTCCTCGCTGAGAATAAAATTGTTTCGCTTGATTTCAATCATGGTCTCTAAATGTGTGGTCTAGATATTTCAAAACTAAATATTTCTGGGTGGCTTCATCCTATTGTCTGTGGTCAAAACATTATATCTGATTTTCCAGAAAATGTCATAATTCTCTTGCAACAAATTGACAGATTACACGCGGTGAAGACCTGCGCACCGCCCGTCTTCAAATTGAAATTGACAAATGAAACGATCAAAATCCAAATGGAAAATGAATGGAAAAACAGCGAGTCGAATTTCATGTGTTTAGAAGCGGCAGCTAGCGGCAAAATTATATTTTCTCAAAGAAACAATACTTAACCGATTTTTGCGTGTGATTTTTGACACCCTACCACGTTACTCAACAATTGTTCAAGATATAAGGAAAAATTGTAAACAAAAAAAGGTGGAAGAACAAGAATACAAAGTTGTAGAAGCGCGAGCAGCTTGAGTTCGCGCTTAAAAAATAATTTATTTTTAACACCCTTCCAACACAAAACTTGACCAGTGACATTTGACACTTGTTTTTGTTTTTCTTGGATGTGAATAACATTTTGAAAAATGCCAAAAACAAAAGGAGATTTTAGTTTAGTTTAGACTCTAGAAGGGTCAAGATCATCATGGGTTTTACAAGCAATAACCAGACAGGAGAAAGTCGGTACGTCGACTATTTATATGACGACAATGAAGAGTTTTGGAGCAACGTGGATTACACTGTTGGGTCTTATGAGAATTTGTTATCAAATGTGCCTGTGGATGATCCCCTAGAGAATCCATTACATTACATGTTAGCTTTAGCCCATTATTTCTTCAACTATGACGGAGACCATTTCTTGGGTTTTGTGACCCAAGGCCTCCTTATCATGGCGCTTTGGACAACGGCCTTTTTTCTTCTTAATCCAAGAACTTTCCCTGGTAACCCTAACGGAAAATTATGGCCATTATACATCCCAGAACATTATGGTGTCAGAAATAGCCAACACTTGTTTGATCCATACAGGTTAGTAACACAACGAGTGAGCGAAACGACCGAGTGATTCTTCATTTTTTTTTTCATTGCAGCTTTGTTCATTTTGGGCATGGTTGTTTATCCTACTATGCCTTCGGAACTTTAGATGGAGATGAACCTCCTATTTCTTACGTCAAGACCCGATTTAATCTCAAAGAATCCTTTTCTCGAACCTACAAAACGGGAAGAAAAGGACTCGGAATGGTGGTCACCCTATTCTTTGCTACTATATTTGAAATGATGGAAAACAGCCAGTTGACAATCCAACTTTTTCGAAATAATTCTGGTAAAACTCTCTTGACAGAATCTTTGACAGAAATCCGCACAAAAAGTTTTCTTTTGCAGGAACTTCTGAGGATTATCGTGGAGACAGTAGCATAAATGTTATAGGCGACCTGATTTCTTGCACTTTGGGTTACAGTGTAGCCAAGTATTTCACTTTATCTGGGTTCCCCAAAATTCCATTAGTGATTTACTTTTTGACTGAATTTATTCTATCCCAGACAATTCGAGATAATTTGATGCTTATTGTTGTACAATTATTCTACCCCATTGATTGGATCAGAGAATGGCAAGCTGAAAACATCCCATTGACCATACCTAAGGACGCCGATGATGAGCCTGAAGTCAACGAAGAAGGGTACTGGCGTACCAAATATACCGAGCCTATAAAATCATACAAATATAAGGAAAAAGGCGAAGAGTCATCTAAGGAAACCAAGAAAAACGAAATTCGCCAAATCGGCATTTTTCGCTATATTTACAATAATTTTACTTCATAGCAGTAATAAAGTGGTCAGCAGAGAAAAGTTCGTTAAATCGGTATTTTAGTACGTTTTATCTACAGTCGTTAAAATCGGCATTCTACTGTATTGTAAGAACAAATTCAATGAAAGAAATAGTTTTTACTTGTACTTATCGCAGCTCTTTGCGCCTAGAGCCGCGTTCGCTCCACGCGTACCATGCAAGACTGCAATCTGCATAGTTTCAAATTGTTAGATAAAATGAAAGCATGAAAAAGGCTGAACTTAATGGATCAGATGAAAGAAGAAGCAAGGAAGTTTTTGTTCAGTATTTTTGCTTCTACTTCTGGTATGCATGAGGCCGCCCGAGGCCGTAAAAAGTTGGAGTAGGAGGAGAAGAAAAAGGCCACATTTTCCGCTATATCTTTTCCCCCTCTCTCATTCCACCACTGCTAGAGGTCATGTGTTGTAGTAAGCCTTATTCCAAATCCTGAAGGGAAGGAGTGGGACTCTCTTTTTCACAGTAAAATGGCCAAGTTGACCATGTTGGCACATGACCTTAGAAGTAGGTAAACTGCCTCCTTTTCTACTGCAGCAGCACAGCAGTGACAAGAAGAGACCAAGACTACTTTTATTCTCTCTTTCAAATGTTCTTTTTGGCTACATTACAGTAGGTTATAGCTTCTTTAGTTGTGCTCTAAAGTACTATTAAAGTTCTGGGGAATTCAATGGTTGTGGGACCAATCTTCATTTCACATTGTGCTTCTTGACCCCGATTAGACTTTTTGAAAAGTTTGCATCATTTTAAATCATTAGCGGCCCTAAAGAGAACCTCCGAGGCCATTTTAGGTCACGGAGACCATTTTAAAAGTAAATTGCGGTATTAGAGTCAAGAAATCTATCTCAGTTGCCGCTGTTTTTACGGAATCGGATAATTTTAGGCAAAAATCGAAAAGTTAATGCATAAACGCAATCTATCCATTTGTGGGAAATATAACACTTTGTATACCATTTCGTGGAAAATAAGGATTGTCACTGCAACAGACACAACAATTTAAAGGGGGTATAAAGCTGGAAGTCTGCCAACCACAAATGGTCGCATAATTGCTGGTTTTAACTCTATTGCAATCATAATCGTTGTGAGCGTGAGAGACGAAAATGACAAAATAGACAGAGAAAAAAGGGTGAAATGAGGTAATCATCGTCGCTTGAAGGAACTCAATCAAAAATCTTGCAACAGTAGCGACTTTTTCAAAGCGGGTGGCATAGCTTTGTCTTCTTTTCCACCTCACCTCCTACTTTGGACCACCTTCTCGGATCACCAAGAGGAAATTGGCTGGACTCGAACTGCAAAAATACACTCCTCCTCATAATAAAAAAGAATAGATGGCGTTTAATATCAAATCTAATGATTTCTACCAATTGGCATTCGATTTTTGTAGTACACGATTTTATTGACTCTACATTCTCAATTTCAACAGACACTACTTTGAGACAACTTTAGTTCATTTGAAGTCTCTTGGTGGGATTCGAACCCGGTAGAATCAGTGAATTTTCGATTTTCAGATAAACAATATATGAAATAGAGGAGTGACATCCTGTATACAGCTTTGATATTAGAGTAGTGGCAAAGACCTCCCAAAATGTGAAGTTAATCGATGTGTTTGTGGCTTTCTCTCTCATGTCCGGTCAGTTCCTCCAGAGTGTTGTCAATATTTTCCTACTATTGGTCAAATGATGGATAGTTTCACTATGATGTTATTGATACTTGCCAACGACATACACTCTGTCATCAAGTTTTAGCAGCAGCAGGGGAAATGTTCATAGTACAAAGCAAAACGGAAGTGAAAAGCTACATCTTTTATGACAGTACAATTTGTGTTACTACTGTGTTCTCACCCATTTGATTATGACCTTCGCCCTGACACAGACAAACTAGCATTAGGTGCATTGGAAGCCAACAATCAAAACTATTGTAGTTCTGGAGAAACTTTAGGATAGGAACTCCTGCTACTTGTATTTGATGCATTCTATCCTTTCTGTGATGGATAGTTTGTGAACTACTTTCGCTGATGAGTGCATAGAAAATTCGATGATATTAGATAGTAACGCCATCTAACCAAATTATTTTGTAAGGAAAAATTGAGGTCAATAAAATTGTGAATGGCCACAGCAGCTCAACCCCCGTTAGATTTTCAAGTCGTGATTTTCTTCAAGGTGTAAACAGGAAGATTGGAAGAGCCATCTATCCATTGTAGTTTTATGATTGAGAAGTGATCAAAAAGAGTTTTAGTGCTCCATCATCTTCTTCTCCTACGCCTTTAATACTAGATTTTTCTGTGCTCGCTTCTTCTCCTTTGTTGTTTTATGTTCTAACAGCAAACAATTTGCTGGAATTCCTTTGGTCCCAGCGAGGGGTTGGTGCCGTGGTCCGGTATTACTGCTTCACGAACAGTGCAAATTCTCACATCTCTAGGAGCTTTTATCGACCATTCCGATCACCGAAATTCCTCAGACTCGACGGGAAATTTTGACTAATAAATCATAGGGAAAATTACCATCATAATCACCGACTCAAGCGCCTCATTACAAATGGGTGAATTATGCGGAATTAACGTTGATTTACTACAACACTATGGTAGCCAAAAAGTTTTAGAGCTACTGGAAGTAATTGGAGAGTACTTTATTTCAAATCATCGTTTCAAACACTTTGCATGACATGAATTATGTGTAATTTATTGAATATACCAAAATGGTTTATCTTTGTGACAGAAACTTATATGCTTTAGCAAATTCTTTCGATTTGGATAATGATTAGCACACTTCCTACAAGGATGAGGTCCTTTTCCCTTCGTCATTTCCAAATGTGTCTCTTCAACGTGTTTCAAAAGCATTACCTTACTTCCTTTACGATGGTCACATAAAATGCACTGCAATGACTGCAACAAGGATTCTCTTGTTGACTTCTCTTGCTTCTTCTTTTTAGAACGTTGTTCTTTACGTTCTTTATGTATGTATTTGAAATGTTCCAAATAGTTTTCATGGTTGTCATATGTTCTTTCACACAGATTGCATGTATTTTTGGTGCGAATTTTAAACTCTGCTTTTGAAATTTGGGCTTGTTTGTCGTTTGTCATTCCTTGGCAAGGATGATTCTTTTTGGCTTGTGTACTAGTAAAAGCTTTTGTACATTTATGGCACAAGTATTTTGATTTTAAATGAATGGTATCAATGTGCGTAAAAAGTCCGTTTTGTTCTTTATAGCGATTTTTGCAATAATGGCAAATTATTCCATATCTTTCTGCATTTTTACACGATGAACAACGTGGATTTCTTACTTGTCCACTTACCGTACAGCCAGGTCTTCTTGGTCCACGTTCCATTTTTTCAAGAAAGGTCTTACCACACTTAGTACATTGCATATGATCTTCCAAATGTTTATCAAGATATTTTTTCATGTAGTAAGACTTATCACAATGCTGGCATTGAAAAAGGTCAGGATTCATCTCTTCTTTGATGCCACTACAATTATGAGCATTTCTGTTTGATACGCTTTTAAAGAGTCTTCCGCAGTGTTGTACACATTTGTACCTGAGTCCATGGTGTTCAACTTCTACATGTACATGAAAATACTTTTTCGTTTTGAAATCTTTGCCACAAAAAGTACAAGTATAATAAGCTGGCTTTAGTCCTGTTGATCTTGTTGGTCCTTTTAGTCTTTTCAATCTTTTCGATTTCAATTTCACAAAGTCTTCGTTTACATCATCGGTATCTACTTCAGGATCATTGCTTTCATCAGTTGCCATTTCTTGTTCATGTTCAATGTCTTCATTTTCCATGTCATGCAAAATTTCTGCAGGCTCGCCACAAAGAACAGCTTCGATTCGAGGTTGCTGTATATTTTCTTCAATCTTGATTTCCGCTTTAATGTATGTAATATCAGCTACAATTGGATCGTCCACCGGTTCATGCTTCTCAATTTTGATTTTTTGAATTGGGACCCTACTACTAGAAAGATCATTTTCAACAAGCTCTTCCTTGATGTCGAGCTTGAATTCTTCTTCAACATATTCCATTTTGCCAAGAACGATATTATTGACATTCGACTACACCACTGTTCACTGCAGGAATGATGCTTTGATGATGAAAACGCGTCTAGCGAGCGTCGGTTTAATTGCGTTTATGGCTGACATTTGAAATCAACAAAACCTCTACAGTTCGACCGGCGCGACGCCCGGCGTGCTGCTGCTGGTTTACCGGAAAAATTTCGTTTCTTGAACTTTTAGAAACCTCCCTAGACCCTCTCTTTCGTTAGTATCGTTCCATTGGGAAATCAAGGTGAAAAATCTAGAAGCAAACCTTGCCATAAAAACAGTGCGAAAAATCAAAGATACCATTGAGAAACAAAAGTGAAATTTTTGAGTTGTAAAAATTCATGGGTTGCTGCCCATTTTTAAAAGGAGTTTGCCGCTGCTGCTCACCCTAGTGCTCTATGGGCAATAAAACGGAAAGAGATTTGTTAATAAAAGTTGACAAGTGCACGTCAAAACGCGGCAAATGATAACTCTCTTTACGTCTTTGCGCAACTGTTACTAGACTCAACGAGACTGAAATGCACTCTGACAAAGACATTCCAACGATCCACTCGAGTTGAAATTGAAATACAGCCCAGGAATGCCTTTCAAAAATTGTCAGCATACAAACGGACAAGTCTACTGTTGAAAAAAATGTTACAAACTTTATTTTCTTCTCTTTTGAGAAACAAAACATTTGAAAAATTAGTAATACACACTGAATTACCAGTTGAATACAATTTTTGGTGTGAAAATCCAAATGAGACATTTTGGGTGATTTTCAAACAACGTGAATTTTCGAGGCTTTCACATTGCGTCTGGGTCCAAATTGAAATGTCGTCACCGTTTCCAGCTTTCGATTTATCTCCAATTCAAAGGGGAGCAATCCAAGCCCATTACTATTCCCATTCTCCCCTGCTAAAGAACAATCAAGTTATGCGTTGCTGTCTCTACAGTGAAACGAATCGATTGAATAACAATTACATTTGCAATAGGAGCGAGACTTGGAGAGCTGTGCTAAAAAAAGTTAGACTTCTAGCGGATGAATAGGAGATCGAATTACAATGATCCACAGTGGCTAAAATCGTATTGAAGGTCTCATTTTGAATTAACTAATGTTGGATTTTTTCTAGAATTTTTGTCCATTGTGAATTATGCTCTCCCCTAATCCCGTTTGGAAAATTCGTCAAGGATCTCACATTTTGACACGTCTTTCTAAAATAGTCTTTAAAAAACTACCTCAAAAAACTCATAACAGTTGAAGAATTTTGCCAGAAGGCGATTTTTGAGGCCGGTGTGTCAAGAAATACCTAACTGTCTTGCTGTAGCTTCTAATCTGCATAAGAAGCTTAGTGCTTGCAAAATCAATTATTGGAAAGTGTTTGGCAACACTCTACCACCTCGCTGAGTACGAGAGAGACTCTTGAGATTAGTGAAGCTGAAGATTTGTTAGACTGAATGCAGGGTAGTGAAAATCTCCCTATGCTTTTGCCTCCTATGTATTTACGATTCCCTTCTCCCTAGCTTCTATGTATGTATCTAGCTTTTGACACTACTACTTTCAGCTCCAATTGTTCCGTGGAGACCATAAAAGGGGTCGGCGGGGGCTCTAGTAAGAGCCTCATCCGGAATGTCTAATTTCATCCTGGAATACAAATGACTTCACTTCAGACAGCTTCATTTTTGCCACAAAAAAGCCCAAGAAGTCTATTTTACAAGTAAAGCTAGCTATAGGTATTTTATGCTACGTATGTGAATGTTGATTTTTGTAAGAGACTGCAAAAGGCATCAAATGCTGGAACTGTGGTCAAATTCCTGACGGGATGATGAGAAAATCTTCTCTTGCATCTTGAGTAGCAACCCAACTCTTGAGAACTTTTACGCTCAATGGGTTTCTCTTCTTATTGTTATTTGCACGACGCAGTCATGGAAAATAAGTAAAAAGTAACAACATCAAGATTGTCCCAGCACACCGTTCAAGTTGTGAAAAGAAAAGCATTTGTTGTTGCAAAAAAAGAAAGATTTTTAGGAGTCCATGGGGGATCAAATCCATTTTAGGCTTTAAAAGAAAAAGGGGAGAAGATTGCTGCAGCACAACTATCTGCAAAATCTTTTATTTTTGCAGAGAAATATCTTTCTTGGGTCTTATTTTGCCCCCCTTGCCTCAGGTTGTTTCTGCACTACAGTTACATTTTGTTGGACTACACAGTAAGTAGGAGCTACTTTAATCCTCTAAATTGACACCTATCTTAATGAAAGAGGATTATAACCTTGTTTTGGTGCTAAAACCTTCTACTACTCTTGTTGCAAGGTGTCCGTAAACTCGCACGAGTTCTAACAAATCTCAAAATGTTGTGCTAAACTTTTATTACCATGTTACAAACAAAATTGGACAGTTTTAGATTGTCAAGTATAGCTATCGTTTTGTTCTTTACATAATTTTTAACCCACTACACCATGACCACTGGTATTTTTAGAGTGGTTTTAACTTCCAGTGGTTTTTAGCTTTATTTGTCAAGTGGGCTAGAATGTCTAATGACGTGCTTTGTTTGTCTTGTAATTAGCAACCGTTTGGCAGCCTGAAGTTTGTAACCACCTTACATACGAAAAAAAGCAAAATTGACCAAAATCCCCTAAATCCGTAAAAAGAAAGACAATTTTGAGGATTACTGCAAAAAAGAAAACCAAGAAGACAAAGAAGACGACTGGATGTGTCCCTAAAGCTCTGATCACCTCTAGCACTGCTTCAGCTCACCAACCAAATTGGATTTACGTGAACCTTTTTTGGGGACAACGCGCAACGTGGGTTGAAACATGATAAGGCCAACTCACCAAAGAACCCCTTCTAAAATATTGATCAGGAAAATTAGCGAAAATTACAGCCATCCATCACCTAACTAGTAAGTAGCTCTTCTGCGGTACGCAAAAAATGGTTGACAAAAAAACTTTATCTGCGTTTTACGAGTTAGGTCATAACATATGGCCGGACATTGGCGAGCAATAATGGAATTGGCAAAGGGGGAGGAAAAAGTCTTCTAAGAAGCGGCGGGAAGTTGGGTCTCGGGTTGGTTCTCGGGGGGGATGGTCCAGTTCCAGAGGGGGTTGAATTAATCCTATATCTCTACTGCTGACTGCACAAAGATTCCCTTTGTAGCAAGCCTGCTAGCTCTCATGAGTCATTCGGTCCACACATGAATTAACAATACTTATTAGTATTCTTCCCTCTTTGCAATACGATAAAGGGAAAGACAATCAAGGCTCAGCAATGGCAACTCACCCCTTTTGCGTTCACACCTAAAACTGTGGTCAATACCCACGCAAACCAGATCTTAGTGCAATAAAAGAACTAGAAAACCTATTGAAATATTTCCCATGGTGTGAGGAAATGTTATTTTGCACAACATTGGCTTTTTGTATGAAGTTCGGACTCTAAATCCTCAACCACAAAAATACCCGTTATTCAGAGCTCACACAAAAAGGATGCAAAATTCAATGGACTTATTTACATTGCTCTCCTCAGTCGCAGTAGCAAATCTCTTCTATTCAAATGCAATTGCGGAAAATTTCCATTCACAGTGTTCTATCCTTTACACACATCTGCGAACAACTTGAGGGACAAGGTGGTCCGCTGCCATCCAGCTTACCCGTGGGACACTTTATCCGCTCAATTGTCCTGATCAGGAAAGGATTAAGTCTGCAAATGTTCACCACTCCATTTTGGCAAATGGACTGAATGAGTGGGAGAGGATTAACGCCCCTTTGCTGCTTTGGCGTTGCTCTAAGAATAGCCAAGTAAATATTGTCCATAGTCGATATATTATTTCTTCCTTTGCTCAACTGCCCATACATGAACAGATAAAGGCAATTTTGGTACTACTCAAAACGAGACATAAAAGAAAAGGGAGAGATATGTGCTGGGGGAAGAATGTTGTCAATTTTGTACAGTAGAGTCCATCTATGATTGAAGTGACATGCAATATAAAGGGAATCGTGACATGAGCAAATAGTACAAAAATTGTAATTTTCACCCCTGGAGCTAAACGTTATTGATTGACTAGTAACATTGATCGAACCAATTGCAATCACAATGTTTTAAAACCACACAAAAAATCTCATTTTACATTAGGTACGGTTTTGGCTCTATTTGGGAAAATAGCGACACAAATTACAAACAGAATAAATATTATTTTTATCGTGAAAATCCACATGAGATATTTTTTGGAATTTTTCAAAGACTATGATTTTTATTGAAGGTTTGGTTTCTAAAAGATACCAATTTGAAAACGTTTCAGGTGATGATAGACCTTTCAAAAAAATTTAAAGTGCAGCCATAAAAATCCCTTTTGTATTTTGGCAACAAGTTTCTTATCTTCCCATTTTAAAGGATTATCAGATAGCGAGTGGCGCTAAAGCTGTCAAAACCGGTTAAGGTTGATTGAAGCTAAGCAAAATTGGCACCACTCACTCTGATAAAAGTGGTAGCGTTGAAATTTTGGTCTCTTGTTCCGCGCAAAATTGTGTACTAGTATACTACGAGTCTGTCTTGAGTTGAAATGCAGTTCGTGTCGTCTCTTTAGCAAACATTGCGAAATTTTGTTTCGCAGCAGCAGTCCTCTCACGCTTGGAATTGCAAATAAAGCTTCACAACAGCGCAGCAGTCAGAGCACATGTCCATCAAAAACAGTAAAATCTGATATCTTACCAGCAACACACATTTTCAGTTTTCATTTGGAACGTTTATGGCGGCGTTTCGGCGTCACGCTCATTTGCTAATGCGGTCTAATTTCCGTAGTAATGTGCGGTGCTTAAAAAACTTTTCTTTCTTGGCTCTCATAAAGAATACTGAAAACTTTTCTGATTATAGCAAACACCATTTGCTTGAAAGAACATTTACAAGAATGTTCTTTCCTTTTTTTTTAAGAACACATCTAAAATGTCTCATTTGAACTTTCACACCAAAAAATATTTTATTTTCCCTTTCCTAGAATAGTTTGAAAAAAAAGTTTCAAAAAAAAAATGATTGTACAATTCTGGATGATTGCAATGTTTAGCGGAACGAAATTATGGCAATTCTCGCAACCTCTGACACACCTAGTACCTTCGATCGACCAAAACACAAAACTCAATCTGGATTTATGAAAATTCTTTATTATCCAAAGTAAGGAACGATTACAATAGGATACCATTCAGTAAATATTTGGACATTCTTCTTGGCTGGAGTGTATTTGATTCCCTTCATTGGTAGTTCTATCCATTCTGCCCTCAAATTGTCATAATAGTAACCGAGGTGGCCATATTTATTCAAAACATTGAAATAGTACAGAATGCCTTTCATTACCACTAGGTTTCCTTTTAAAAAAAATATTTAAAAACTTGTAAAACTTTTAAAAGAAGATTACCATAGACTCCAATGTTACAGTTGAACTCTGTCCAGACTAGAGTATTCAGGTTCAAGATATAGCAATATGAATCATTTCTTTCGTATGGATCATATGGTCGTGAAACTGTTGCAAGTTCTTTGTTACCACTCTTGTTGAACATTACAGAACATCCAATCCTGTACTCATCGACATCTCCATGATACCATAAGATTTTAGGAACTGGTAGTGTTGCTAAGTAAGTTTTCTTCATAGATTTGACTTCTACTATAAAAATGTTTGAATCGTTCTTTAAATTTCCTATCATTATAAAGTGAGTCCTATAAGAAAGTTTAATGTTAGCGTTTTGGAAAATGACTAAATTGTCACCAGGTGGAGCTGTACTTATGTGTAAGATTTTGGATAATTGGGTAAATAATTTGGTACATAATTTGTTTTAAACATATCCACAACCAATCAGCGCGCCCTGGTGAAACATTTTAATAGGTCTTACCTGTTGAATGCAGTTAAGCAATTTTCTGTGTAAGCTGTTGGAGTTAGAGTTGGAGATCTTACCATAGTTTTCCTTCTAACAGACCATAGATTGGTTTTGACCTCCATATTTATATTCGTATGATATGTCGTATAACTTTCCTTGTCCCCAGCCATCAGAAATAGATTTCCAACTTGAACTCCACTTCCTAAGTGGCTTTTGTTGATGAGTTTGCTTCCAGGAATTGTTCTAAGTTGTTGGGTTTGAAAGTTTATGAAATTCACAACTCTTTCTCCATTTCCATAGAAAATATAGATATTTTCAAGATCTGCATATCCCATGTATGATGTAAATTCATCGCTGACATCATCCCAGTACAAAACATGAGAAGAATATTTTGTTACAGATTTGGGCAAATGAAATGTGAAGTTCTTTGATGGGGATAAAGTCTCATCTGTACTAAAGTCCATGTAAAGACCATCTTGGTATATAAGAAAGACATGCGGACATCTTGAGATTTCTAATTTGGAAAACTTATTTGGTTTAAATCACATAAAAATTATTTGAGTATCGTAGATTACATATTTAAAGCCCCTCTCCTATTTAATTAAAGATATTTGGTAAGAATTACCGTCCATGTATCGCCTAATTAATGCACAATTCATAATTAAAGTAGTCTCAGGGCTCAATTTTTTATTAACGCCTGGGCGTTGAATTGGTAATCTACGGTATTTACCTGTATTTTCAAGGTTTCTGAAGACTACCTTAGGAGCTGACATAAAGATAGCTTTATAGCACAAATAGTTTGCTGACAACCAAATTATAAGTGCCAGAGCAATCAAAAGTACAATGATCCTAAACTCACTTTCGTCATTGGTTAACAAACCCTGATCATTGTCAATATGTCTTTTGGCATTAGGTACAGTAAACTTGTCGATAAGATCATCGACCCACTGCTCTTTATCTTTATTTTCTTTGCTTTCTTTCACTTTCAAAGATGTTCTTCTGATCTTTCTGTCAATACTTTGTTTTCTTTTATATAGAGACTTTCTCCGAATCGTTGTCACATTCTGTACCTTTTCTTGATCTTCTGATGATGAAAATATGCTTGATGTAAAAGAAAATAAAGATTCTCTCCTATTCATTTTTGCGAATATGAGTGGATTCTAATAAATTCCTTCTCATAAGTAACATAAGAAAATCAATGTGTGATGAATGTGGTCAATCAATACAACGTACTATAATCTAAGGAAGGGGCATTTCTTTACCTTCAGAGGAAAGCTATGTACCATGAACCCAACCTCCAAGATCAAAACAGAAACTAAAACTACCGCCAACAAAATATGTGCAAAATACATCTTGACCATCGAAGAGATAAACCGATTCTGATAATAAGTCACCTTTGAAGGTTGCATTTTGATCCGGATCACGGAGTTTTTTAGCGGAACAAAGTTAAGAAATCATACGCAACCTCCAATTGTATTGAAGTAAAAAACGGAAATTGTAGAAGTTACTTAGCTAATTTATGTCTTTCTTCGTGACCCTTGACTTGTTGTGTGATCGGAAACAGGCCGTCTGATGACATCATTGTTTATAAATACGTTTGTTAGAACATCCAGAACTCGTACGCACTCTGCAAGTATAAACACTAATTGTTTCGTACATATGTAATGTACCTAATAACAACTTTTTTGCTATGCGTTTAGAATCATTCTGCATCTGGCTCTCAAGTGAACAACTCTCTTATTAAGTAAGATGCTGCTTTATTTTGTCATACTCGTACTATTGGATCCTTCTTTGGCAACGTTGAGAAATCCGGATCCGCATCTCTGCCCGAGCATGAAATACACTGACTACAATGCCAATCGAATTCCTGCCAGAATAACTGGGATTTATTGTCTCAAGCACAGGATCGTTGGAAAAGCTTGCAACAATAGTTCAAAGGTAGATTTTTTTGACCGCGATTAGCTTCGCTATCACCGCTGTAAAAATTGCTGAGCATTGTAAGTGGTGCTGAGCATTGCAAGTATTGCTGAGCATTGCGACAATTGATGAGTAAGTGTTGTCATATTGCTGAGCATTACTACGTTGCTGAGCATTGCTATATTGCTGAGCATTGCTAGTTGCTACGTTGCAAAGTCTTGTTGGAGTACATATCGCGGTCTTAGACTAAAAGCCTTTTTAGTCTTGTTTGTCTTACCGTAGATTAAAGATTACCTATTTAACGCCCAATCCTAATTAAGGCAAAGTCTAGAATATTTTTATATAGATTAACGCCCATATAACGATTGCTTCTTGAAACACATAATTTCTATTTTTTAACGCCCCCTCAAAGCTCAAAATTTTATTAACTCCCGTACCTAATTTTTTCCCCCAAATCTGCTATTTTAGTGTTTTCAATTGACGGCAAAAATGGATGTTGGATACATTGAAACCAATGAAGATAACATTGAAATTGTAGTGAAAAGAAGAAATGTAACAATTGGGCTTGGATGCGGATGTTTGCCAAAGAAAGTTCGACGATTCCATCAAATTATGAATTTGCCAATCGATTTGTAAATTCTTGATGAGTAATTCAGGTTCAATTTTGAACAAAAAAAAACAATGTGTGACCCATCTGTTTATAGTTTACGTTCCAGAAGACATTAAGGAGAAAATGCCAAAGCCATAACAATTTGAAATAAAAAGTTCACCGACACCTCAATGACCTCAATAAAGTATCGTCTTTTTCATATAGAAGTCGTATTTATTGTCCAACCACTGCGAGGACTACGGCGGTTGCTCGCTACACTCGTTAAAAAACACCCCCCAAAAAATAAGCAGCTAAAAAATCAAAATGATGCAGCAAAACAATTCGGACCTCAAGAAAAATCTGCCAAAAAACCCTGATACATGAATGTTGCGAAATTTCGATAGAAATGCTCCTGTCATGGGTCATTGGTCAATGGGTTTCGGAGATACAGGTCCGGATCCACACACGGGCAATTTTTTAGTATTATAGATTTGCCTATTTTTGAAAATGTGTGCTTTGGATTTTTTAACGTCAGGCTTCACCATAGAGCACACGTGTTTGGCATAAAAATTGCATATTCAATAAGATCAAAAACAACAATCTAAAGAAGCTCATCACGTTTTCCATTGGCAAGCAAAGGCCACAACGCACGAAGTGCACAAAAAGAGAACTTGGGCTGCTGCAATGAATTCTAAAGCATTTTAGGGTCTTCTATTGGGGTACATATTCACATGTTGCTACAGGCAAAAAACAATTGTCCTAATTTTCTTTTCGAAAAAAAACTTCTTTAGATTTTTCTAAAGCGGAACGAGGGAGGTCCGAAGGAGCGACCGATCGAAAAACTGTATTTCCTTGAAAGTAAACGTTCTGAATGGAGACTCTTGAATGATTTTCAAACATTGTGCAAAAAATTGCGTATTTTCCCCCACTGTGTAGCAGGTTTTGTCAAGATGAATTTTTTTCTGAAAAACAGAAATCATTTTTTTTTGTCGTGGCCAACTAACATGGCTGCTTTTGTAAAGTCATGATCATCAGGACGTCATATGTAGCTCTTCGTTGCTTCAAAGTAGAGAAGTTGGCCAAACCAATTTCCCTTTTCTTTTGTTGCAATAGTAGCGCGAGGAGGCAGCAGTTTCAGTAGCACAGCAGCAGCTTTAAAAGCCAGCCATCTGTGTAATAATTTCTTTTACTTTGCTAGGAGTCATTACACTCTTCGCTACTATGAGTCGAGCAACACCATGTGATTACGCTAGGGAAAATTGTGGCAACTTTTTTCACGGCCTTCTTCCTTCTTTGTTCTTGCCTGCCATAATTTCGCCGAAACAATGATTCTGATGCTCTATTTTTGCTTGAGACATTATTGATGATGGTCATGACCTACTACACATGCATTTGTGAATTTTCGCGCCAAAAATCAACATTAAAACCTACAAATGCAGTTTTAGTCACTTTTAAGCGTGGAAATTCAAAAAATTGAGACTTGTATGGCGGGGATAAGACTTATACGATGATTTTCAGTCATTTTTGATGGAGTTCTTCCCTGACATCCATCAAAAAGATAACTTCTCCGAAGTAATGATTGAACGTTTGGAAATGAAACTAACCTTTAATTACTGTTGTAGCTCTTATTTTTCCCTGGCTTTTCCTTTGTTTTACTCTCGTACTAATTTGGCTACTACCGTGGAGTCGGAGGCGGAGTTTTCAAGCAACAATGACAATGAGAGATTTCATGACCCCTACTATGTAAGTTACAATCAAGGAAGGTGGTCTTCTCACACACTAGCAAAATCGATTTTAACGAATCATTGTTGTGTTGTACTGCTATAAAGAAAAGTAAAGAAAATCGTGTTTAAATTTTGGTTGTTGTCTGCAGAGTAGCTCAAAATTATAGGAACAGTTTTAACTACCATGAAATAAGAAAATAGAGCACATGCCGTTACATTACAGGTCGACCCCATTTCCTTGAAGAAGGAAAGAAAAAATCAGTTACTATCAATGTGAAGAAATAGTGATTTCATTTACATTTTGATTTTTTTCCAATTGGTCCGATAGGTATACCTAAATCGCTCGCAAAGAGCGAGCGAAGCAGATTACGCGGTTCTTGATGTCTTTGTCTCATGTTTTTTAACTGATTTTGCAGTCGAATTTATCAAAGCTTTGACTTTGGACGCCTAAATTATGTTCTTCTGATGAAGTCTTCCGTTGAAAAAAGCTAATAGAGGATCTAGCAATTAGAGCTTTGCCGAGGAGCTAGCTACAGCTACTTGCCGATTTACGAGCTAGCGGGGCGCTTGAAAAAAAATACATGTCTCAACCTACTTTCCAGGAACACCTCCTCTTCAAATAAAATCATCTCATTACAAACTCAGGAAACCCTCGCGGCTTTAAAATTCCTTTTTATTGCTTTGAAATGAAACCCTTTCAGAAACCTTTTTTCATTTTGAAGAAGGTATCTCCTTTTCTGTCCAATTTTCTAGTTTTATTGCTTTTACTCTCGACGAGTGTGAAAATCAACCCTGTTCTTCTGTTGTTGTTGGCACAGTAACACTCGTTTTAGAGAAGTTACGACGTTACGCCCCTTTTCATCTTAATTTGAGACTCCCTTCAACCCCTCCACAACTACAGAATACTGGATGGGTGGAGGATCAGTTGGCAGCTCGTGAATTACTTCGTTTCCAAGACCTATTTGACAAAAAAAAGTGTCTGAATTTTTTGAACTTTTGGTACTATGAATTTTCTAAGCAATGCAATGGCATGGTGGAGAAACTTACTGGACCACCCTGTATTTAGCTGTAGGAGCAGTCTAAGTACATGACACACATCTGACACGATTGACAAATTGCCTCGTCGTTCTTCTTTGTTTGTTTCCAACATATTTAAAGTCTCTGCTGCCGCCTTGCATGCTGTGCTAGGCTTGGAAAGCCTAGGGCCACGAATCTAAAAATCGTCAATTTTCAACAGGTTCCCTACTGCTTCTCTAGCTCTACCCTAGTGCCACTACCGTCAGGCAGTGTGACATACTTTCGGCGAAAAATGATCATTAAACTTCATCGTTGTTGCCATAAAAATCCCTTTTATGGACAAAAGAGGGACCAACACAATGGATTTTCTGCTGGAAACTAGAACACATCAAAGGAGGATTAAAAGTCAATGAACAGACGCAGTTTTTCAAGATTGACGTAAAAACGGAATGGACTTTTTAAAAATTGCTGATGGCACCGTTTCTTTGTCAACTCACAGTATCGAAAATTACACAAAAAGTTTTATTTGCGAGCATCAATTTGAATTTTCACGTCCAAAAATTACATGCGCAAGTTTGGCAATTTTTGGCAATTTTCAAACATTTTATCTTTTCAGAATTGTACACTCTTTTTCAATGGCTGAAGCAAAAAAAGGGCCTGTGTACTTTAAACTCCTACAACTAACCACCAATGAATGCTATTGTTGATACGACCTGCCAACTCAAAGACCATTTATCTTGCAACCCTTCCGCCCTTCCCCTTGCCTTACAAACATTTTAAAAATGATGATCCACCCAGCGAATTTTTCTAGGCTTGGCAACTTTTCTTGAAGAAACCTATCTAAATTCCAAGATACTATTCCAGTACAGGTTTAGGAGAGTCGAAAGGTAATGTACTGCTTGGCTATTGCCAAATTGTCCTGAAGAGTAGCCTGAAGCCGCAAGGCAGCAGGGAAAAAAGTGAGACATTAATGTCTCTCCGCACCAAGGGGGACACGTACATTCATGGGACCGCGTGTCCCGTCCCACCTGTCCCTGAGCTAGCATAATTTTCTAACCTGATACACTCTTTTTCAACCCCCTTTTCCGCTTTCTATTAGTAATCTTAGGTAAAGTTTGAAGAATTTTTTTAATAGTTGAAGGGACACAATTGGATGGACTTTCTGCGTGAGCAACAGCTTGGCTTGGTTTCCCGGGCGGTTCAGGCAGCGGCGGCACCTGTTGCAGCGGTGCACAGGTGAGTAGCTTCGGTGCTGGTAGAGCAGCTACAAGTCCTCGTGACCCACTTCTTCTACGACAGCTTCAAAAATGCTTTTGCAGCAGCAATGAAGCGGCGGCACCGGGCTGTGTATGTGTATGGATGCGATGCCAACTCGGCCACATTCCACGCGTTAAAGTCTCCACTTCTTTTACTTTTGGATCCTTTGGGTCCTTTTTGGAACTGGGGGAGGACTAGGCATCACAAATGGGTTGCAACGGTTGTTCTTCAACGCTTCGTTTTGTACCCCGGCCTCATTATAGTCATTGGCCGACCAACGCGTCACGACGGGCTAATCAACCTACAACCATGTGTCTCATCAAGAATAACAATTTTAGATGGCGTCAATCGGTCTTGAAAACGTGTAATTCAGCTTGATTTTTTGATTTCCTAAATCAATTGAATTCTTATTCCGCTGAAAATGAACTTGCACTAAAAATTCAAAAAGCCTGTTTTCGACCAAATTCAAAAAGGAACAAAATTGTGGTGTGAAATTGTAATATTTTAAATTGTAAGATATACATACAAGCACATATTACTTATTCAAAGCCCGGGCGTTGATAACAATTTTGAGCTCTGAGTGGGGAATTGTGCGTCAATTAGGATATAATGAATAAAGGGACGTTGAAATTCTTACAAACTATCTAAGGCAGTGCGTTAAGTAGGAGAAATGCGTTAAAAAGCTAATCTTCGGTATCTTTCCTTTGAGAAGTATTCGTAGCTCGCCTCGCTCGCAAAGGTGTCAAACTAGCCTTTCAAAGTGAATTTCACAAAACTGTACGATCGAACAAAATTAGATAGATAGTCGATGAAAGTCGAGTTTTGAAAAGAGTCCACATATGACTTGACCCCGTTATCACCGGGACACACGTATGGCCTATTGAAGGTTCTGGTTTCTCACTGGTGAGCCCTGTGGTGCTGAAGCCGACTACGTCTACGTCAGTGCTGCCTCCACCTAGCTGGCGTTGTATGTTCCGCTCTGCCTTTCGTAGAGGCAGCAGCAGGGAAGAGAAGGCTGCTGGAGCAGTGCTTCAATTCAACCTGTAGCATAACGTAAGGCAGGTTTTCGACCCGGACTTGGCTATTGCCGAATCGCAGTTGCCCACCATACAACAGGCCATCCACATCGGATAAGAAAATCGGCGGAATCGAAAAAAAATACACAATTTTTAGTTTATCATGAAGTTACAACATCAGTGAATTATAGCAACGAAAAAATAGTGTACTGTACCAAAACCAGTGATCATCACAACAAAGCAGTGTTGTTAATGAAGTGTTTGGTGTTATCATCATTTTTGCCAACCAATGACCGACTTCAATTCGGCTGTCGGTTCATTTCAGAGCTGGTGAGAACTACTTTTTTGATTTGGGGAATGACAGTAGTGCACTTGTGAACAAAGTGTGACAACCATTGTATCCTGTGCTAATTTAACCGAACTTTCGGTATGGTTCAATAGTTAGGTCAAGTCAAAAGTTCGGTCAGGTTCGGTAGTTCGGTCAAATCGTGGTTGTATTGGAATGTTCGACATTTATTTGCTAGAAAATTGCCAGTGTATTCGGAATGTATTCGAATTTCGAATGCGTATTGTAATTCTGATATGATCGGAAAGTATACCAACTAAAATATGCACCAATTAAAAACTGAAAGCAGTTGGTGACTTTTTCGGTAGTTCACTGTTATTCTAATTTTTTTCTTCTTTTTTTCCCTCTTCTTTTTTCCTTTTGAGTATTTCTGGGCAATGAAGTACCGTTAGAATCCTGCTTTCATTGCGAAATCTAAACATGACTCATTTACTTTATTTGTTGAAAGTTGACCAAGGATTTTTCCTGTTTGTCCTAGACAGTCATTTTTCCTCCAGAGTCCTGCTCTACGTTACATATCAATTATCCAGATTGCAATGTGCAATATTTTTTCACTTGATTGGATTTTTGCGATAAAGCAATAAAAATCATACTATGCAATTTTACGTAGAATATTTTGTAATTTAGTGACGACAACTGTTCCATAAAATTCAGGAAGCGAAAAAAAAGAAGTCGTGGATTTAGCACATTTACAGGGCAATTTTCCTCAGGTCCTAAACCAGATAAGATTTGAAGAGAGTAGCTGTTGCAGCTGTCTTTACGAACGTAATTGCCTTTACAAATCACCACTGTGTTGGATCAAATTGACCAATTTCATACATTTCAAAAAGACCAGATTAGAGATACATAGTAGAAGAATGTGTCGCGAATGGCAAGGCTGGATTATCTTATTTTAAAAGGCATAGTCTTGCACGATAATCGAGAAGGCTACTACCTAATAAACGTGCATAACTGCATACCAAATAGAGCTCAATCATCAGTATAATGAAAATTGCTTCTTTACTATCTAATACGGCTATTTTAGAATAAATAGTCGTGCATACACGTTTATTTCGTAGTGTAGAGTAAATTAAAGTATCTATCGAGAACGGCCAGTTTTTTGGGGCAAGTTGGATTTGCAAGAAAAAATTAGTGTCACACACTTCACGGTTCTGTAATTTCAAAGTTGACTGTGAACGTAGCCGTGGTCCTGAACAGTGAACTCCTGAAGATGTTGCTGACTAACGGGAATCTAGGACAGCAGGTAACAGCTGTTGTAGAGAGAAGTAAGCGCTTGAGAAACAAGCGCTGATGGTTGTAGTCGTAACCTGCTACCTCATGGTGGCATTATATCCAAGGAGCGTGCGAAAAACGAGTTTCCTTAGGACAATAATCTGACATAGCAGCAGACAACTGTGGATTTCCTAGATAGTAGTCTAGAAATGGGAGGTTGATGCCCTTCTTGCATGATGCCGTTGCTAGCTTTAGCTTCGTAGTTCGTTCATATCACTCAGCAGGGGGAAAGATGATTGTTGTTTCAAATATGCACACACAGGCAACATCATCATCATGATGGGAAATGGGGGCTAGAAAGACTGCAGCAGCAGAGCCAGAGGTCATAAAATGGATGGAAAAAATGCCATACTAAACATAAAACTAGACCTTTTTACCTATGCCAAAAACATGTCAAAACTATAGTGAAAAAATGGTTTCTTTGGGGCTTAAAACTTGTCATGCATGTAGATCACAGGGTTTTGCAAATCATCAACTATTTATTCAAAGTCAAAACCATTTTTATTTGCATCAAAACTCAAGATGTAAGAATGATAATAATAAGTACCTAATCAATAATGATTAAGTATCCCAACTTAGAAGATTCGTTTTTTAGTCGTTACCAAAATAGTGTTGCATTTGTAGCCATTTTATGGCTCATTTGCATCCATTTTTATGACTGAAAATATAATTGCAACAAGTCATAAAAGTCAATTTAGTTTCACACGTGTTACTTGCTGCTTCCTATCTAATATTACCAATACAATTATTAGAGACTCTCCGAATTACTCAAAGAGGGAATTAAAAAGGATACAATAAGTTGATGATGGTCATTCAACGCCTGACTGATCACTCTGAACTTTCCATGTCTAAAAGCCAATTAAAAGTGTGTCGTCGTCTTCTACTGTCCCTTTACCTTCTAGTGTTGTTTTTAATAGTTGAGTTGTCAAGTAGAACTTGAGAGTAGAATAAATAATCTTGACCATTGGAAGGAAACAGAGCGTGTCACATTAGACCTCTCGAAATTTCATTTGGCACCTACGAAATCTAAGAGGGTTTTTCCACACAATAGAACCTTTTAAAAGGTCTTCTATGTAAACTCCGTTGCTGTTGCTATCGCATTCGCATTGTATTCCAACAGGATGTTAACGGTGCAGTCGCAGTCCTTTATAATAATTGTATCTGTACTTTTTGCCTTTTCAGCACTTCTGATGTAAACAGTACCGTGAGATCCGCCGTGTGGGGCCCGGGGTACCTCCGGAGGACTAGGTCCCTGGGCCCATTCTAATCCAGAGCCCAAAGGCAACCGTTCTTTAAAAAGCACGTAAGTCATCTTTTAAAAAAACACTGAAAAATTGGGGAAACCAAGAAACCACAAAAAATTCAAATCGACTACTATGTTTACCACTTTGGTCAGGTAGCGATTTTAAGTCATTTTGACTGGAATGGTCGTTGACGGCTACATGGAAATCGCATCAACAGAAGCTTATTTGGTATTCAAGGCATTTTTATGAGGATTATTCTGACAGATCCCTTGCCGAAAGCCCATTTTTCACTACGGTAACCAAGCATGTCGGCAGATAAGGCATCTACCTGACCTTCCTACAAACCAGTTTTTCTTACTTGCTGGCCAGCGCCAGCTAGCGGACGGAGAGTAGCTTGGTATTACAAAAAGCAGGCATAATACGGATATTTGGTTTTACTCTGTATTGACACTGGTTTTGGGTAGAGAAGGGAAGTTGACATTTGATTCCAGTACAAAAGAATTGTTTGGTAAATAAAAGTTTGTTCAGTAGAAGGTGTTGTGTGGCGTAAGTAGGTTAGTGGTATGCCTATGGAGGTGAAGGAGCAGCTTCCTTCTTCCACACACACTAGCTGTCGCTATAGGCTACACAGCCCAATGGCAGCTTACCTGGCCTACTCTTAGTAGCTTTACATCTACCGTTGGGAACAGTTAGAGCTCGGTGCCTGCATAGGTGCCTGCTAGCTTAGCTGCAACACAAGCAGCTTCTCCCACTTCCCTTTCTTCTTCTTCTTCCCTTCGTTAAAATTCCTCTTTTCAGAAGGATGACGAGTAAAAATAAAAATACAGGACTTTAATCAACCTAATTCAGCTGCTACCATCATTCCTTGACCTCCTTTTACAATATTTGAAAATCAGTGAAAAAGTAGTCTCCTTTGATAAAACCGTATAATACCTATTTAATGCCCGGTTAATAAAACAATCGGCGTTAATTCTTACAAAATATTTTTAGACGATATTTGAACAGTTAGCGGAAAAAGAATAAAAAAAAAATTGGCGAAATTTTTTTTTTTTGTTTTGTGGTTTTTAAACTTTGACAAAGTTTGGTGGCTTTCGTTTGTTGAGTAAATCCACCCAAGTGCATGTTTCGTGCTATCCCATTTTCCGCTTCTTTCCATACGCGCGTTAAACTCGAATTTTAACATGATGTAAGAAAAGAAAATTACCTAAGAAATTGTTGAATTTTGAAACGATATTAAAGCGCATGCGATGCACATTACTTTAATGTACTCACGAAATATCCGTAGCTTACATATCTCGCGTCGCGTTCCAATTGGTCGTTATTTCAATCATCAAGAAATCTTGGTCATACGTAGAAGCTCGGAAAAATTCTACCCCTTTCTGAGATTTATTGTCTAGGATGGAAGCCTTTGACACAAAGATCGTGAGATTTGGGATTTTTTACCGCAGCAGCGAAAAAAAAGAGTAGGTAGTATCGTAAATTTTGAAGGTTGCAAGTATCTCAGTTCGTTCTCTTAACGGTAAAAGTTTGAGTATGTCAGTATGCCATAGCGAGCAATGTGTTGTAGGTGATACTCAGAGATACCTTTTACAGTATATATACGAGCTGTTACTACATAGAAGGCGCTTCTTCTTCTTCTTCTCCGGGTGTACGTCGCTGCTCACATGACGTTCCTAGACTTTGTAGCTTTTGGGAAAAATGCTGCCGCTAAGCTATTGGCCGCAGGCAATAAAAGTGAATCTTGTTCCACATTAGCTTCTAGGGTTTCCTAATTTCCGAAATATCGAAAAAGGACATACTGTAGATTACCTTTTCAACGCCGGGGCGTTAAAAAAATGGGCTCTGAGGGGGACGTTGATTTGGGAATTGTGCGTTCATTAGAATGCAACGAATACGTAAATAAATGAGCGTTAATTCTTACAAAACATTTTCGACTATGCGTTAATTTGGATTAGACATTATAAAACCATCCTTTTTTTGCTGTTACAGGAGAGGAACTTTAAAACTTCTCGTTGGCTTTTTGAAGAGACGGCCCAGAGACCCCACACGAAGCAGTCTACTCACCAAAAATTCATAACCAAAATTATGCTTGAAACAGCACAAGTATCCACCACTGTGCTGAAATTCAATCCTGCTGCTCTACCAAACAGCATCAGTAGTGCGGCAAGCAATACCAATACTACAACCATGTCTGGAACCAGCACTTCCACCCCCAGCTTGGGTTCCACCGATTTACTGTCTTGGGACACCAATGCCATCAAAATTGAGAGCCCGGATAACGTATTTGTCGACGATTTTTCGCTAACTTCAATGAACTCAGGCGGTGATTTCGCGGAATTGAAACCCCTGGCCTACGATTATCCCGGCAGCACAGCCTTAACCACAGTCTCGATAGGCTCATCTTTAACCATTGATCCAGTCCTATCTTCCAACAATAACAACAGCAAATCCATGACTGACTTGAACCTCAGTTCGCCCAGTTCCAATGGATCCATCAGCTCCACCACTGTCATCAGTTTAGGTTCCGCTAATAGCGGCAATAACGTCGTCTCCACCAGTCAGCCTCCCATTCCGGTCAGCTCAGCTAGCTCAGCTGGTTCTGGGCCGCAAAATAACGACGTGACCTCTAGCTCGCCGGTCAGCCTGACCAAGCTGGAAATGATCGACATGACCGCTTCCAAAGAGGATTTTGACGATTTAGCTTCCTTAGTCAATGTTTCCATGGGCGCCGATTCGACAGTACCGAATATCGACGACGCCGATTTGGATTGGATCGACTCCATCAAGCCTCTCAATTCCGCCGATCTGTCAATCGATTGTGGAGCTGGCAATCTACACCCACCGAATGGCTCGGCAGGCAATATGCCTTCCAGCGTGCCCCCAGCAGCTGTCATGATGGGGCTGACGCGCCTCACCTCCATTGGCAACCCTGTGATGACCCAACCCTACCTTCAAACGGGTCCCTCAACCCTCCAAACCCTGTTGACCGGCGGCGTGTCAGTGGCCGGTGGACTCCACCCATCGCAAAATCAGATGCCAAAAGTCACACAACTCCAACAACGCGAGTTGACCGGCGGACCTGCCGGTAACCAGCAACCACCCCCACCCTATTCTATACTACAAAACCGCTTGACGCACGGAGGTGTGATCAAAGTGGACTCTACTTACGACCTCATGAACTCCTACTCAGATTCAATGCCTCACTCGACACAAAACAACCCATTGAATCACGTGACAACGAGCGGCGGCGCGGATCAAAGCCTTCATCGGCGCTTGGGCGAGATGACCGGCGCGCGACCCATCAAAGCCAACAACAAGAAAGTGCGGCCTAAAGGGGTTGGAGGCGGACACAATGGAGCCTCTAACCTCAATAGCAATGGTTCGGCGGGCAATAGTGGTACTGGTGCCAACAACGCCAATGCTTCTGATGCCAACCGCAAAATGATGCACCACTGTCCCAAATGCCATCGTCCCTTTTTAAACAAAAGCAACATTAAAGTCCATCTGAGGACCCACACGGGCGAGAAACCCTTCAGATGTCAGCACTGTTCCAAAGCATTCAGACAGAAGGCCCACTTATTGAAGCATATGTCGATACATAAACGCAGCTCGAGAGACTAATGGTGCTGGTCATAGATTCCCCTCCCAATTACAGGGATCTCTTCTTTAGTTACTCTATATGCCAATTTTTCACTACCATTTAGCATACCACTTATGCTATCAACCATCATCCCATCAACCACCGAAACACAAACCATTGAGTGTGATCTGTAGTATATGCTCTACTTTTTAAATCTTCATGTCTCCCCCCTCAGTGTGCATCATATCAGAAACACAGAACGAAGCCTATTTTAGATGGCGCTTCGAAGCTGTTCCAACTGATCGTAATTATTGTGTAAAACCCCTGGTATCATCCATCAAATCCATCCATGAACTGCCTTGTTGCCTTCAACTTGGTTCAAGCTAAGGCAGTGGAACAGCAGCAGCAAGCAAGTCAAGCGAACCGCCAAGAAAAAGAGAAAGTGAATGTTCCACTTCTTGCTATATAGCATGTTGTCTAGCAGGCTACAACACAGGAATTACCTGTGTAGCCCGAGCCCTAGCTTCACTAAGGCAGCCGGCTGATGTGCAACCACGATGAAGAGGAAGGCCCACCTTCACTTTTTTTTTGTTGAATTTCTCATGATGCACATTTCCGAAGAGGATAGAAGAAAAAAATCCTGGAGATTTTTTTCTTCGGTAGATGTCCTTTAATTATCAACCCTCCCCTTCACAATTTAATTAGAGCATTTAGGTATGAATGTGTTAATGTTTGTTTCAAGTGATGCTTTCTTTATGTATTGAACTACTCTATCATCCATAGAAAAAAGACCAACAACATACTGTTTTAAATCAAAAAAGTTAAAAAAAAGTTGATGACTATTCTCTGAAATTCAACTTTGTCAATTACTTGTATTACGTTTTTATATGATGATCAACAATCCTTTTTCTTGTAATGTTTAGAAACTATTCGCAAATATACAGAACAGAAACAAGCCAAAAAATTATTATTATTCCTACTTCAACACAGTGGCAGTGCAAGATGTCTACTATTTTTTTATAACCTTGCAAGCAAAGCGAGTGATAATTATTTCCCAATAAGAAATGTGAGCTTTCGTGGCAAAAATATTAATATCTTGCCATTTTGACGTAATTTGAACAGATCTGAAGATAAAAAAGGTTACGCAAAGTCCAACAGCAAAGAATTCTAAGAAGTTCAACTGGTGCTGATTTTTAAATCGTCAAATTGAAGGGAGACTTGCACTGTCTAGCTAGAATGAAAACAAAGTTTTACGAATTTTTTGTCTTTTGTGATTTTGATGGAGTTTGTGCTAAATTCCTGCCCGAGTGCCCAAACCTTGTTGGTAAATTTGGTATACAAAGCAAGGTTTGCCCTATGTTTCTAGGCAATTTCATATAATTCAACTACGACAACTTTTGTTTTTGTGAAATGACCTTTATGATAGGCATCAATCCAACTCAACATCACGTTGTTGGTTTTTTGAACGTGCTGCTTGTGTCTTCAGAATATTCATATTCAGCTCTCCATTTTTCTTTGGGCTATGCTACACAAAAAGTATTTTCAAAGTCTTGGTGATAAGAATCACATGCAGCAAAATGAGGTTGTTTTGAATTTGCTTATTATGCCGCCTCCTTCGTTCTCTCCATCGCGAGTAGTTGTAGTCGCATGCAGACAAATGCAGTTTCTAAATCTAGACGACTTTTTTTATGAATGCAACTTGGCACAAGGACCTTAGAAGAACTTGCCACTGGAAAAAACATCACTTCTTGCATAGATGAAAAAACAACACACACAAAAAAAAAATATCAAAGCTTATGTAGGTGGCCAGCGATAAATTACAAATAGTTTTGCTTGTTTTGAGCAAATTCAACATAATAAGAAAATCTCACTTCGCTCGGTGTAACAATTTACATAAACCAGACCAATTTCGATGGTTGGAGAGCTCTCTATATCTGTTAGGTTGCGTGAAGATTGTGATATCTTTACGGTAAATAGTATTACACTAATTGAAAAATTACAAAATGTGTAGACTTTTTTTGCGAAATTAGACTTTCATCAGCTGGTATTTATTGTCGAGGCAACATATAAGTAAAATGGAATGTTGGGCCAATATTGTTGGTCGAAATTAGAATCCTATTCCGGATGTGTTTGAGCTTTGTAGAAATCGGAAAGAAATAGGAAGCCATACGCAACCTCTATTTATATCTACACTACATACAATATACATGCATATTAGCAGTTCCCTTATGTCTGTACTGGCCTCGCAAGTAAGTATGCAAGGTAAGCAAGTTTGGGATTTTGATAATTTCTAGGAAAAGGAAGCTCTTATCAGGAACTGTGAGTTGTGACACAATCAACTTCATCAAAATATAAAATGCCTTGGACAATTTTTATTTTGATTCTTTTGCTTACAAACGTCATAGAAGGAACCGTCATTAGAGGGGAAAAAGCTAACGCAATCTGTCAAGCTACAAATTCTGATCTTGAACAGTACTTGGTTGAAGTAAATAATCCTTATGATTGCACAAAATACTTCAGTTGTCAACGTATTGGCCACACTGGATTTTTGGCTCATCTTTTGCAATGCCCAAAAGGAACTTCGTTTCTACCAAGATTTCTGAAAGGAAGCTGTAATGGTCCGGATCCCGAAGATGTCTTGGACTGCTTCAAGGACCTTGATCAAGGACCAATGTGGTCAAACTGGTCTGCATGGTCCACTTGTTCAAGTTCATGTGGTGATCAAGCAACCAAACAACGATCAAGATTATGCATTTCTGAGCTTTTAGAAGGACAACGACAACAATGTATTGGAGATGATCATGAGACTGACACTTGTCTAGATCTGCCAAGTTGCAGAGGAAGTCGCAAATTGTCATCTGGACCAGGAGATTGGTCTGATTGGTCATTATGGTCTGCTTGTTCGGCTTCTTGTGGTGATCAAGCAACTAAACAACGCTCAAGATTATGCATTTCAGAACCTTGCAATGGTGATGACATTGAAATTGGTACTTGTCTTGATCTGCCCATGTGTTCTTCTCCTTGGTCCACTTGGTCTGCCTGTTCTAAAACTTGTGGACATGCTTCCAGACACCGTTCAAGACAAGATGAAATGGAAGTTGATACGTGTCCGGATCTACCAAAATGCCAAGGTAATCTTCAAATACTTGTCTTGATTTCACATGCTGGATGATATTCTTTTCAGGACATTGGTCCAACTGGTCTGAATGGTCAACCTGTTCAAGAACCTGTTATGATGATGCTGACGACATGACACCCCGGAAAATTCGTTCACGACAATGTTTAGGAGGTGAAGATTCTGTTTGTCACGGATCCAGACTCCAAATCAGAAATTGTGAAAATTGTCCACATTGTAAGCTTCATGCAAGTAGATCGGAAAATCTGCCTTGCACATTTTAAGAAGAAGTAAGATACAGATTTCAAAAGTAGTTTGGAAAAGTATTCCTTCTTACAATGGACCTTTTGATCCCTTCGAAGTTCTACCTCCAGACCAGGGGGTGATCGACCGGAATTGAAACGCGCGTGAAACGGATAATGACAAAAACATTCGAACGTAATAAGGATGTGCAGTGGGTGAGGTGTTGAGATCAGCGTTGCATTTAAGAGGCTTAGACGAGCATGAAACTCTAGCAGATCATGGTGACAGCTAATGACATAAAGCACAAAGAGCGACAATTTGAAGTAGTGCTAGTTTTCGCGCGCGCGCTGTATTTTACAGGGATGATGATCAAATTAGAATGTATAGACTAGATTCGGTGATGCATTTGTTGGTGTTGTTGCTGCTCGTGGATCCTCATATGTCGATTGAGGTTGCCTGACTGCGAGAATCGCAAATGACACAGCTTGCATTGGTAGGGCTTCTCGCCACTATGAATACGTAAATGCTTTGTCAACGTACTCGAATCCGAAAATGCCTTTCGGCATTGACGACATCTGAAAGTCAAAAAAGCAGAAAATAATAATGTCAGCAGACAGAAAAAGCCAAGAGGCTTTCCATTTACTTTAAATTATGTGAATGCTGTCGAACAAGATTCTATCATTAATCCTTATTAGTCAAGATTATTCAAAAGGTTCAAGAGTTACTTTTACCTGAATATTGACAAAAATGGTATGTACTGTAACCCCAGTACTCTAATTAACGCCCAAATTTTGTTAACGCCCGAGCTGCTCGCTTCGCTCGAAAAAAAATCTGCTTACTTGTAAGGTCTTTCACCGTTATGCGTTCGCATATGAGTAGTAACTGAACTTGACTGTGAAAATCTGCGATTACAGATGTTGCATTGAAATGGCTTTTCTCCGCTATGTGTCCTACAGTGAGCTGTCAAATTGGCTGCTTGCGAGAACGACTTGTTGCATTCATAGCAGCGGTACGGCCTCTCGCCAGAATGTGTTCGCATATGAGTCTTCAAAGTACTCGGTCTGGCGTACCTATAAGATTACAAATCATCTTTAAAAGAAGTCTTTGAAACAGTGAATTTAGGCAGCTTACGTTTTGCCACAGACATTACAAACGTTCTTTGAAGTATCCGTACTCGAATCAGGACTGGTTGGGTGATGCAACATGTACCCTAAATCTTCCCCCGACAATCGGGGACTGTTGAGATCGATTTCACTAAAAAGATTACAATCGTTAGAATACATGAAAAGGGGTTTAAAAAACTATATTTACTGATCGGATGTAGATCGATTCGACGGACTTTGCGGATGGTCTGTTCGAAAATTGAGAGGATTGACGGAAGTTGCAGAACTTCGACCACCGCGAGAAACACGAAAATTAGGATTTGCTGCCGAGGTGAATTCTAATTGTTTTTCTTGATGCAGTTGGTCTTCAGAGGAGTAGTAATTGGATGGGTAACCGGGATACGCTGCTGACATGAACCCACCATTTGGTTCCATCAAACATTCTTGCTGCTGGGAATGATGTAAAGAAGAGGAAACTGCAGTAGCAGCGTTTCCAGATTGACTAAGATCGGTAGGATTATCTCCATTTGGTTGACTCCATGCACCCTAAAATCAACATCAAAGACAATCATAATCACAGTGTTTGAAAATAACTCCTAAAAGTCTGATTGAAGAACAAAGCGAAAAATTAGACTCGATTCATACAAGATGAGCATTTTTTTTTAGCGTGAAAATTCAAATGAAACTTTTGGGGCAATGAAGGGACAAAAAATTACTTGAATATGGTGGTATGGATCGTGGTTTAAACTGTATGCCAAATGGGTTGGCGAAAGTCCCATGGCTACAGCAGCCGCTGAAACCGCCGATGGTGAGAGAAAGCCCGGTTGATTGGCCTCAGCAGGCCAAGTTGATCCGTTAGCGCCTGCAGCGACGTTATTACCGCAACCTCCGCCGCTACTCCCGCCATTTTCGACAAAAGCATTCTGACACATGTCCACTTCGCTTCCATGGTAATGAGACTCAAAATGGTTGGGTACAGGAGAGGCAGAAGGTGAAGACTTCAAAAATAACAAAAAGTCCTGTAATGCTTTCAGGTATTTTTTTTGTTTTTTTACTCACTTTGATTTTTCGCATTGCAAAGGCTTCAGGATGAGCGTTTTTGCCTGCTGCTGCTGTACCGTTGCTACTTCCAGTAGGTAGGTAGCAAGTCTGGTTATAATCCATGACATGACCGGAGTGAAGAATCATCGAGGGCAAAGATGAGTGCATTGTATTATCTTGATGTTGTTTCGCTTCGTTTGATGACCTAAGATTGTTGTTATTAGAAACCAAGAAATTATCCAAGTTGTCACTGTCAAGGTTTTGAAATGTCAAATCTTGAAAAACTGCTGATGCAGGTTGAGTATTAGTGTTAGATGAGTCGGCTTCAGCAGGATTCAAAGTCAGATTGAATGTTTCATTCTCGTATTCTGTTGTGGTTGGAGTAGAGGTATTCACTGGTGGTAAAAGATCTTGTTGACAGGGCAACAAAAATTCTGACAAATCTTGTTGTACACTCGATGTCAAAGTAAAACAATTGCCTAAAATAATAATGGTTGAATGTAAGCCTTGTTCTGAATTTCAACGCGTATCCTAATTAATAATGGGGTTAGTATTTACCTTCGTCAGTTGCCAAGAAGAAATTTTCCTCATTGGTCGATGTATTCTGCTCGACTAGAATGGGTTGTAAATGAACTAATGGACTAGATTCTTGATGATGACTTGACGACTCTGTGTTCTTCCAAAGAGCTGTGTCCAAAATGAGACCGCCAGGATTGTTGGGAAGGTAACTGGAGTTGAAGAGGTCTGCTTCGGACTCCAAAAGAGTACTTGTCGCCTAGAAAATACCGAATGAGAGAGCGAATGAGCGGCTGGATTATTCCGTAGAAGCGCAACAAGCCTCCAATGAGTGTCTCGAGAAGGATTAGCCGTGGCGGCGACTCAAAAAGTTGAGTAGCATGTGTGTTGAGGCTGCTTGGAGCTTTCTCTAAAGTTATAGTTTTTAAACATTACTCAAAAATGGATAAGATGAAGTATAAGAGTAAAGCATAAGATCACAATAACAACAATTTTCAAACTTGTAGGAAAGTGCGAGATACATACTCTCTCACGGTCAAAAATTACGTAGTCGTAATTCTTGAAGAAATCAAGGAAACCCGGATTTTGATGGCCTCTATTAACGCATACAAGTGGCTATGATTAACGCATATTGATTAAGGCATACACTGGGTTATGAATAAGGAATACAATTCAATGAATAAAGCATACACCATTTTAGATGGGTTCCATTGCTCTGTTAGGTTAAGTGAAAATCAAAAGAATTTTCTAAAACCTAACTTTACCTAACCTAACCAAACCTAATCTACGCTCGCATGCACCTAACCCTGCGGGAGCAAGCACTCACCTTTCATAAAAGTATGCTGGCTTGTGTTATGTGTTCCAGAGCTGAGTTAGGTTAGTTGAAGTTTTGTTAGGTTAGGTTAAGCTCGTCCTGCTTCGCAGGAACTCCCTTAACCTAACCTAACAAAACTTCAACTAACCTAACTCAGCTCT
>LT727907.1:459558-499386 GCA_900157175.1 Oithona nana | reverse complement strand
CAGCGAGCGAAGCGAGCTTCCCGCCGGAGGCCTCGCAAGTAGTCGCCGAAGGCGACGGATTGCGAGTAGTACATATACGTAACCGTGGTTATTTAGTTGTTGTTCATATATCGTAATACAATTACTTGATGAGCTTGATACAAACGTGATTCAAAAGTGATCTTTGCACGATTGTTGGTATCTAGAATCCTTGGTATCATATCAAGATCGTATATCCTCGTGTTCATAGCTTGAAACGAGTTTCAGGCTTGTTGGAAATGTTTTGAATTAAATCATTTTGAGAGTGAAGGTTCCCATTTGACTTTTTGGTACTTTTCAAATGCTTTACATCATGGAATAAATGATCTGCTATTTTCAACGGGGGCGGAGTGAAACCTACTAACTTTTTGGGCAACAGCATTGATTGAAGATTGTGAAGCCCCCCAAAATAATAGGGTAAAGCAACAGCAAGGCTTCTTACCATGATTGTTTGTGGTTAATTTCCTTTTGAAGTGAAGCTTTGTCCCATGCTAATGTGGTACTGCTGTCAACACCTTTCTTTTAGCAGATGAGAAAAGCCGAGGGCTCGCTCCTAGCATGTACTGCTTTTCGACTATGGTAGCAACCATCCACTGCATAAACACCGTCGCAGGTTTTTTTTTGTCGGCCAAAGCCTCTTTTCCGCTCCACCATCGTGGGACCACGGGACTTGGTGGATTATCAGTTTATGAGTTGATATTCTTACTTTTTTCAAAGTCTATCCAAAAAATTCCGGATGGCGAAAACGTTATCTATTTAAATTGCCCCTCTCCTAATTAACGCCCAACCATGAAATAACGCACAGTCTAAATTAATGTGTAAGAATTCAGACATCAGAATTTTAAGAAATGATGTTCAAAATGCTTGTTCATAAAAGTTTTTTTAAATCTTACATTTTTTGACCGCGATTAGCTTCGAACTGAACATTATTTTCGAACTTGTAAAATGGCTTTGAATTTTCGATATGGTGTAGAAAAATGGTCAAAATAACCTTTTTTTTTGTTTTTTTGGTGGTGGTTTGAGACTTGTAGTAATCATATTCAGGATATTGACGACATAAGCAGTTGCAGGCCGCTTTTTCAACATCAAGGGATTAACCTGGTGTTTCATCAGTTCCTGCTGAATGGATTTGCATTTGGTTAGAGCCTCGGCACAAGCCACCCTGTAGCCGACCTCGTGCATTGCTGATCACGTTTCCAGGTGAGCAGCAGAGAGGGAGAGCGGACCAGTGAGACACATAAAGACTAAAGTTGTAGGAGTTTCTAGTTAATTTTTGCGCGCCGTGAAATTTGATACCAAGTTTCCCCAAGCATTGACATATAGGAAGAGAAGATCAATCTAATCTCTTTTTGAAATATAAGTTTCACCTAATGATTTGGGTTCTTACATCTTTTACTACTGGTAAAAATATGCCACATAATTCGGTTAAAGGTTAACTGCGATGACGCTAATCATGGACAGAAAAGACAGTTTGAATTTTTGAATCTCCAGTCCTCTATTTTTAACCACTTGGTAAGATATTTCAAGTTAATCGGTTTTGCTCATGTCGAAAGTTTAGGCAGATGTGACAAGTTTATAATTGTGAATATCAGGTTTCTTCATCGTCGTCCTCGTCGCCCCTGCTGCCTGTCGTCGTTCCCCTTGCACACACGTGTAGTTAGCTTTTGAAAATTGTATTTGCGGCGCGGATCATCTGATCTGCTAAGAGATGATACAAAATAATAGAACAAAACAGTTTGCAATTTACACACGTGTGTATAATGTACAAAAGTCTCTTTTGCAAAACGTATTTATATATTTTCATCACAGAAGCTCAAATTCGTCATCAGAAGTATTAAAATCGTTGGTAGCTGCGGTTGCTGCGTCTAAATTCAAACTTTCTTCTAAAGGTTTTTCGTAGATTTCAAACATTGCATTTTGGCCTTTTTTGTTGATATTTTCCTGCATTTGTTTGATCAGGTCTTGGAAGCTCTGGGCTGTTGGGCAGAAAAAACACTGAAAAGATAAGATAAGAAGTTGATTTGCTATCCAATACCCATAGATTAGTCATAATGTTGAAGGTAAAATTGTTACTTATGTTACTTTTGGTTGCAACTCTAAAAGCAGATTTATGTGATAAATGTCTATGTGAATTTGAAGAAATCACACCTTTTATCGATTGTTCAACTAAAGACATGACCGACATTGAATGGTCTTTAGATGTAAATCCATTGCAAGACAAAATTGTAGATATTGATTTTGAAGACAATGCATTGAGCAAAGTGTCTAAATTACCAGCAGATTTGCCCATACAAAGATTGTCTTTTAGGCAAAATCAAATTACGACCATTGAGTTTGCTGCCTTTGAAAATTTGCCTTACTTTTCATATTTGGATTTGAGTTACAATTCAATAGAAAATCTAACAGAAGAAATGTTTAAAGGACCATCAAGAAATGGAGCACAACCCAATCCATCACCTCTACTAAGCCTTGATTTATCCTATAACAAAATTGGTAATTCACTTCAGGTGGCGTTTTAATCTATGAAAACTAAAGTTGATCTTTTCTTATAGCCAAAATACCCAAAACGGCTTTTTTGTACTTGATCCATTTAGAAGAGATTAATTTGAGTGGAAATCCATTACAAATCTTACATAGTCATTTCACTTCCATGGCTATTGGATCACTAAACACATTAGTCACTTTAAATCTGTCTCACACCGGAATTGAAGATTTGCCCAGAAACTTTCTTAAAGGGTTACACGAAGTACGAAAATTGGACGTATCGAAAAATAATTGCGAATTTGTGCCCGCAGAAATTCAGTATCATGGCACTGATATAAATGAACTGGTTTTGGATGGGAATCCAATCCAAAAATTAAAGTCACATTCCTTTTCATCCATGGGAAATCTGCAAAAATTGAGTTTATCCCAAATGCCATTATTACATGAAATTAAAGCATCCGCATTTACTGGTTTACTCAACTTAAAAACGCTGAAAATTGCCAATAATCCAAGATTGGCTTATGTTGATCCGGATGCATTCATGGACTTTCAACATCCGATGGTTTTAAAGAAAGTGGATTTTTCAAACAATTATTTACGTTACATGCCAAAAGATCTACTTGTTCATCTTGGCAAGAATTCCAGTTTACAAAGTTTTGCAGTGGAAGGAAATGTTTGGGAATGTGATTGTCATAACCAATGGTTGATAGATCTAATGAATACTTTGGAATTTCGAAGTTTTGGTATTGAGGCTGAATGTTCAAAACCATTTAATCTACAGGGTAAAATCTTTTTCTTTGCAAAAAATCTACAATATTTGAAAATTAATTTTTCTACTGTTTGAAATTGAATTTTTGTTTAGGTTTGAATTTTGTTGAAGCAAAAGGCAAAGAATTACCGTGCGAAAATGAAGAACAATTTGATGCCAGAAAAAAAGATTTCGGTCTACCTCACCCACAACCACCCGGGCTACATAATGAAAGTCAAATGCTAGCTGTTGTCATAACTCTTGCATGCATCATAACAATCATCGGAGCTGCAATTTTCGTTGGCGTCCTCTATCTGCAAAAACAACAACGTATTTCCTATGCTCGTGTATCTGCTTTCAAAATTCATTTTTCTAGGAGGACACCAACATCAGAAAATTCTAGTATTCCTTCATCTAGTAACCTTGGAAATGTCATTTATCGAGACAATCCCACGACAATCCCACTAGAATAAACTCATTTTCTCTTCACTAATGAGATCATCTTTCAAGATATGTACAACCACACAATAATCGTCACATTGTTCGAAAGCCATAAAAAAATGTCTCATTTGGCAAAATGAAACTTTTCAGCGATTTTCAAACACTATAAATTGTCATACTTACTAAGGCTATACTTGGATCTAACTGATCCATATGCCAACGATAAAACAATTCAGTATGGTAAGTCGAATCTGCCTCTTCTTCATCCGGACAAGATTTTGTTCCAACGTTGACGGAATCTTGGGTGACATGGGGATCTAAACATATCAAATCATCACAGCTATACCCCACATAAAACAAAGCATGGTTTGGACGTCCTCCAATGACTCCAACACACTGTTCCAATTCAAAGCAAGTCTTCAATGAGGTGAAATATGTCGGATTGATTTCATTGATACCCAATCGGACAGGAACGAATAACAGCAAAGGCCTCCAATTTACTAATGGAAAATCGCTCAAAATCAAGACATTATTCATGGCAACTTGAACATTTAGACGTTGTTGGGGATCGAATTGGACCATCTTTTTGATAGCTTGTGCGACAGCATTGGGACCGAACCAGGTTCCGACGGGTCGGTCTTCAGAGCTCACCATGGATAATTGATGAATGCCAAATAAAGCTGATCTGTCGTCGGCAAAAAGTGGAAGAATCTCCAAATACTGCTCTGAGGCCTCTGAAGGACTCCATCGAAAATCACGTCCCAAAAGGAGCCTGAAAATGGTAGAAAATTGCATAGGTTTCTGCTGCACATATCCACAGGAATGCTAATTATAGGAAGGCAGCACATCAACCAAGAGTTTTCAAGGCTTGAGTCATTTTCAAATTTGGGTGCAAAAATATTCTAACACAGTGTTTAACAATTACTCAAAAGTCTCATTTGACAAATATTGCCAGCGAGCGAAGCGAGCTACGTCTTAATCATTTACTTATTTGGGCGCGAAAATTCAAATTCAAAAATCACCTAATTAACACACAGTTTAAAATTCGTGTAAGAATCAAAGCCCGGGCGTTAATTAGGAAATATATGGAGTGTAGTTTTTAAAGTTTTTTTGCTGATTTTTCACACATTGTGATGATATTCAGGCTTGAGTGGGGTTACTAAGTGTCAATTGTAGTACAGAATTAGCATAGGAATGTCGTTTACCTTTGCAAGGATTCTGCGACGACCATTTGTCCACATCTTAGCATGCATCCCCAGCCCCGATCTGAAGTCATTCCTGAGTCTCCAATGGCAGGGAAATCTTTGCGGTAAGAAAACCATAAACGACTTCGAATTTCTCGCTTCAATAGGTGAAAATCTGCAAAGATGGTCTTTTTAATGATGTGTTTATCGTCGTCGTCATCCTGAAAACGACTCGTAGGAGGGGAAATAAAGTAAGGAAAAATTCTCATGCCTAGCCAAAAACCACTAAATGAGTTACAGGAAAGAAAATGGAGGCCTTCAAACGCTTTGCGGTCATTTTGAAATTACCAAAGGAGATGCAATAAGCAACACTGAAAACCTAATTACCCTCCTACAGAAATATTTTTGTTCAATAATTAGACACATTTTCCCACTTTTCTGTTTCTTTGTTTATAAAGTACTACAACAATGCTACAACTAATTGTTGCCTTCAAAGTCATTTCTGGTTTATATTTTCCCCCCGATTTTCTTTCTTCAAGGCTCATTTGCTAGTTCTCCAAAATACAGAAAATACATCAAAAAAGTGTGCATTCTAAAGATAGTTTCATATTTCTTTGTGTTTGGAAAAAAAGCCAGTTGGGAAGGCTTGTGACACTTGAATTGCCCGCACAAAAAGGTAATCAATTACATTGGCCAAATATGACAAAAAAGAAAATGTTCACAGCTGTTATGATCTAGCTTAGAACAACAGCTTCGAATGAAAGGAGGCTCTTTGTCTTGATTTTCAATGAAAAATCTATACACTTTACATTTCTACACAATATTAAGAGTGTAGAGTATACAATGTACATACATGTATATACATCATGTACCAAACTTTTTAGGACTGAAAAAAGTGAAATATTAAAAAGAAGGTGATAATTTTCTCGTGAAATCAAAGTGGTAAACGGCCAAACAGTACAAATCCGTCGTATTTTCACCAATTTTAAACTGACATTGCTTTATCTCGTGAAATGAAAACTGTCAACAAGTAAACAGTGCAGAACCACTGTATTTTCGCAGATGATTTTTCTGCGTTCAAAGTCGTAAATCATCTTTGATCGTTTGAAGCCTATGTAAAGTTGTTCAGGTTACAAGATAATCATCACCTGACTGTGAGAAATATTTACGCCCGAGAATCCACACTTCATCGTTAGTGCAAAGGTCCTTGGACGCAAATGGAATGGCAGAAGCAGCAGCAGATCCACTATTTTTCGAATTCTGAAGGCCACTTGAAGATTCACCGGAACTTTTTCCAGTTAGACTATCTGTAACTTTTTGAACTTTTTGTATAAAAGAGGCGCCACCAGCTCCTAGAGCTTCCCAATCCATTGTTTTGTCCTTTGAAAATGTTCTTTTGTGACGAATCAATGTTTTTCTGTCAAATGTTCCATAGAAAATGTATCAAGATGAAAATCGGCCGTTGGCCAACTACGCCAATGTTATATTCTTCAAGCAATTTTGGCAGCTTTTTATGCTGTTTATTTTCTTTATTCAGCTTTTGCGTAGAGCGAAGTACAAAAATTAAGGCATTAAAATTATTTTTAGATTTTGATAATTGTTAACTTTTATTGTATTTACATATGATTTTGAACTTTTTAAGTCTACTCATAATCTTTTAAATAAATTACCTTCATATTCATTCATCAGTTTTGTAATATCTTCTTTTTAACGTATCAATATGTTTCCGTAATGGGAGATCAGTCCATGTTCGACCTGTTTTTCACTCAGCAGAAGAACCGTCAAAGCACAAAAATACAAGAAAAACGGCCTCAAAAATCTAAAAGACAATTGAAATTGTGTCACAAAAACAATTATTCTCCACCCAATGCATTCATCATTTTCTCGTCAGTATTAAGAAAATTAAGTGATTTCAAAGTTGAAGACGGAGTAAGTCAGAAGTTGATTGGAATTTCTCTTGCTCTGCTGTCAGGAGCTAGCTGCAAAACCATTACAACTTTCACCTTGACAAGGTGTGTGTGTGCTAGCCTTAGAGTAGTAGTAGCTGGGCGATGTCCGTTTTCTAATCAAATATCAAAACAATTTTCATCATGAAATGGAGCAAAGAGTTCGGCTGCAAAGAAGTAAAACGGACATGTTTGACCTACTCAATAACCTCCAGTCTGCCAGGTTAAATGATCAACGAAGCAACATGCCCAAACAAAACATCAACTGGCTCCAGGACGTGCTTAGGCATCCTCCGCCCTACCCAATGATTGCTGTGCCGCCCGCGGGTGGGTTCTGGCTGGAGGACTCTGGCAAAAGGCTGATTAGTCAATCTGTGAATTGGACCAGCAAAGATGAAGTGGACAAAGTGGCCAAGGCCTATCGGACTCATTTCAAAGGCCAAGAACATATGAATTACTATGGTGTGGATTCGACGGAGAATCCTGTTTTAGTCAGTGTCAAGTTGGATGTCAATGGTTGTTACGATTTAATCATCCGGACCAATGACTCCAATCAGGTGGCTTGTCTCAAGGAGAGTCAAGATGCCAACGACGCCAGACTAAGTTGGTTGAGCCAACACGCCCGTATCGATTGTGACTGCTTATACCCTGTGATCAGCCCTAAGGCCTCTGAACTGATAATGAAATTTGACGAGCATTGCATCAGCAACACTTTCAAGTTCGGCGTGATTTATCAGAAATTCGGCCAATTAACTGAGGAGGCCATTTTTGGCAACCGAACTCATTCGCCTGCCATGGATGAATTTATGGCAATGTTGGGTCAAAAGGTTGAGCTTAGCACTCATGAAGGCTATCGCGGGGGCCTTGATACCAAACATGGCCAGACAGGTACTCATGCGCTGTACGAAGTGCATAAAGGTCACGAGATCATGTTTCATGTGTCAACATTGTTACCCTTCGTGGAGACGGATCCTCAGCAACTGCAACGCAAGTGTCACATTGGCAATGACATTGTCGCCATTGTGTTCCAGGATGCAAATACCCCTTTTTCACCTGACATGATCACATCACATTTTCTACATGCCTATATTGTGGTGCAGGCCATTGACCCTTGCACCGAAAAAACGCGATACCGACTCAGTGTCACTGCCAAGGAGGACGTACCTCATTTCCTACCCCAGCTACCCTCACCTACCATATTCCGCAAAGGTCCAGAGGCCAAGAAATTCTTGCTGGACAAGCTAATCAATGCGGAAACGGCATCTCTGAAAGCTGCTCAATTTAGAAAACTGGAACTGAGAACAAGAGCTAGTTTACTGGCCAACCTGTACCAAGACCTAAGCAATTTAACACAACAGTATCTAGGCATACCTGAATACCCCACCGATACCCTATCATCTGACTCATCTGGAGACAAGTCAAAGCGAAATTCAACCATCATTGAATCCGTCAAAAGAGTATTATCTAGCAAGCCCAAATTAGCCTCAGCAAGTTTGGATCAAAACAATGGAAATCATGACCGCAGTCATCATGTCAAATTGAACAAAAGCAAAAGTACTTTGGGCTACGATGCTTATCAACCGGTGAAACCTCCCTCTGTGAGTCCCCAACGCTCCAACTTTGCTACTGACTATGCGGATTCGGGACGAGGATCATCAGTGGACATGGAGCGAAGATTTTCACATTTAAGTGTCAATCCTGCTTTGATACACAAAAATGGTAGTCAGATGCTTACTCCTCATGGGACTTCGGAATCCGACGACTCCAGTTTGAATTCTGTTGAGGTGGAAGAACAACAACAACATCATCAACAATTGGGCCCTTACATATCCGGATCTGTCACCACTGTTCCTATCGAGGGTGCCTCACCCAGTAATAGTAGTAGAAATGAAACTCCAATGAGCTCAAAATCAGATGCCGGTTTCAAATTACGTGAAGAAGTCAACAAATTGAAAGGCGACAAGCTGGAATTACTACGTCAAAATATGTCTGCTCAAAGAGAACTGAAAAGTTTACGCGATCGCGAAAGCCAATTACAAACTGATTTGTCCATGGCCAGTCGGGAAATTCAAAGGCTCCACCGAAATGCCAGATTGCAATCAAGTCATAATCAAAATTGATTTACTTTTTGTCTTTAAAATGTTCTGATACTATATGTCCTATGTTCTTCTCTTGAAAATATTTGTGTGTAAACTCTTAGTTTATTTTTCGTGTGTTTGTTTGTGACGAAATAGTATAAACTCTGAAATGTATTCCGCTAAATATTTTGTGTCACGAGCAAATGCTGATTTTCACACGTGATATATGCAATATACTTCAGCATTCCGGAACTCCCGCGTAATCATTTCTCACAGTGCTTGACAATCGCTGAAAAAGTCTCATTTCATTATATTGCTAGCGAAGACTACCTAGGTATTTAACGCCAGGGCTCTGAGACATTTTGGTATTTTCAAACAATGTGTTTCTTAAAAGATGTTATGATGCATACTGCATAGCTTATGCGTTTTTAATGGGCACAGCAAACAATTTAAAACCATTTTTGAGACAATAATTCAGGCAGTGTTTTTGAATACTCTACAGTTATACATAGAGAAGTGGTTGATTGGGATGATGAGGTTGGCATGATTGCCTCCTTTGATTAGGTAAATTCAATCATGAAGCATGAGCCTTGGGTTAGTATGTTTATGTATGACGTGACTGTCGTTCTGATAGCCAATATTTCATCAGTGGATTTTGCCATATATTCCGCGCCGCCGCAAAGCGACGACGAGCAAAACAGTCGTGAAATTGCAAATCATGAATAACTAAAGCGCGAGACGAGAGAAGAACGACGACGTCATATGTGCGAAACACGTGAGCACACAAATCAGTTTTGGCAAAGAAAAAAAAATATGAAAACTCTAAAACTTCCAAGAAGCAAAGCGGAAATGTCTGCTGGAAGAAGCGTAGAGCGCAGTACAAAAAAAAATTTGCAATGCACCAATTTCCCTACAATTATTGGCATAGGTACGTAACATGCTTATCTTCTTCTTCAAAAGGTTACACAGTGAACTTTACTGGCTCTTGGTGGTCATTTCTTTTTCAAAACTTGTTTTGATATCAAAGGTTGGTTGATGGCGAAAAACAGCTAGCTTCTTAGCTCAAAGAAGACTTTTGAGCTAAACACCATCTAGTCGAATTTTGGCAATCAAGTGCCAGTCTTTTATCAATATGATTGAGAAGACAGTTTACGAAAGTTGGTGTGCAGAATATGACTGTTTTTGGAAGAATAGTCGTCGGCTGTCAGAAAGGTAGTAGTATCCTGCTGATGCAATTGAGTGTTGTTGCGGTCTGTTTGTTGGGTTTGACTTGTAGCATTAGCCTGAACGAAGAAGCCGTCAGAATGGAAGAAGAAGAATGTCAGTGTGATGATGTTTTGCGGCCAATGTTCTGGCATGAGTTCTTACCTTCGTACCTCGCATGCCAGGCCGACCTTGTGTGCCTTCTCACCCGAATGAGATGGATGACTGCCAAGGGCGAGATCAACGCATCGGGTGCGATATCTACCTTCAAGAAAGCCAACCCTTCTTGGTATGCAAGAAAGTTTTAAAAATAACCATACCAACTATTTTTGCTGTGTGAGATAATGCGCAAGCTAAGCGTTGGACCATGAGTTCGACTGCATTCTTGGACTGGATGACTGGATATGTTTTAGTTTACAACGTTGCCAGCAGAGAGATTATTATATTTTCATAGTAGAAATACTTGAAGAAATCTTCTGTAGATTACCTATTTAACGCCCCTCTCCTTAATTAGCGTCTATTTATAATTAACGCACAGTCTAAAATGTTTTGGTAAGAATTAACGCCCATTTATTTATTACATTATATGGCAATCCTAATTAACGCTCCAATTTATTAATGCCCGGGCGTTAAATAGGTAATCTACGGTACTTTCTGGAATTTAGCTTCATCCCATGCAAGTGCATTTAACCCCAAACCTGTTGGTGGAGGATCTTAAACGTTCTCTAGGTTGTATTGATAAGGTCTAGGCTAAGGAAAAATGCTTAACATCGGAGAGAAGGTCTACATACCTCGTATATTTTTCCGCTTTTTGAAAGGTTCTTCAACATGATCGTGAAGAACCACGAAGGTCTGTTTTAAAGATTTTTTTGCTGCAGGGCAAGGAGGGAACCCTTTTTTCATATCCGATGCATTTAGAACGTTTTTTGTAGCAGGTTCCAAACGGAAGAAGGGAAATTATCTTAATAGCATTTTGATCATAATTTTCACTTCATTCTTCTCGACGACCGACTGTTTTTTTATACTAAAGTAGAACGAGAAAGTTTTCTTCCCCGGAAATGTTGTCTTGTTTTCCTATTCTTCCCCCTTTTCTTCTGCTAAACACGAAGTACTTTATTATTGCAGAGTCTTCTCTCATCTTTTGAAGGTCTATCCTACGTGAGTAAAGCAGACAATCCATCATTAAAGCTTCCTAATTTCTCTATTTTGTAGCATTCTTTACAGTCACGACTTGAGTGTGACTGACTTAAGAATTCTCAGGAAGATTTCAGTCTTCAAAATTATTACGTATTATGAATCGGCTTTTTTGTTATATGATGGAAAGATAGCACAGTGTTTAAAAATGGTTCAAAAAAGTCTCATTTGACAAAATTGTGCTCAAAATTGTTAGTAAGACCTTTTTGGTGAATTTTAAAAACACAGTGGAGGAGGGGTGCATGCGCATGAATTTGAGTTTCCAACCCCTTCCCATGCGTCGTCGCCCTTCTTTACCGACCGCCCCAAGAAAATATCTTCTTTGCAAAGTTCCTCTTGATGCCGCTATATCAGATAGCACGATGATATTTTATTATCTAAACCGCAAATTATCCTTGCTTCCACAACCTGAGAGAGAATCCAGCCCAAATATGAGATCCAGCGTAAGTTGCAACTCCTCCTTATTTAAAAGACCATTACACAAAAACTGCGTTACGGGCCTTTATTATTTTCGACGTTAGGAGGCGCTAAATGCCACACCGCAACTTTATGATGAAAAATGGCTTATTGCGGAGCTGGGGGGAAAGAATATTGTCTCGTCTTTTTTTAAGAAAGAAGCCAAATTAGCCTTCATTCGTCTTCTATGAATAGCCTATTTTGTGTGTCAGAGGGTCAGTAAAAAATGAAGCCGTCATTTGGTTAAGAAGGGCATCATATGATAGATGCCGCTTAGGATATTACTGGGATACAGCCTGCTCTCTTCTCTCTAGCCTTAGCAAAAAATGAACTTCAGAATTTTGACATAATGAGGCGGCAGGCCATAAAAGAACATCTTCAGGAAACGTCGCGTTTTTGGCGAACTTTGCATTCTTTTTGGGGGGGATCATCGAGTAAATGGACGAACAACCTGGTCCATCAGGCATATTATCAATGGAATGTTTCTTGATGTTTTTATGTTTAATCCATTATTGCGTGTTCAAAGTCCATAAAAACCATATTCCACACAGTGTTTAAAATTCACCCCAAAAAAGTCTTATTGTTTCGAACGATTTTTTAAGTGTAATTTCGGTCATTCATATTTACCGCAGATTACCTATTTAGCGCCCAGGCTCTAAATAATGCGTTAATTCTTAAAAAATGTTTTAGATTGTGCGTTAATTAAGATTGGGCGTTAAATAAATAATCTGCAGTGTTTCTTAAAACAATGTGTAATTTTCAAACACTGTGATCCATAAATGACGATTGAGCTTGTGCCATAAACTAAAGTGAAATGTGAAAGCGTTTCATAACGTTCCTCATCGGTCTTAGTGCTGGACCATACGTTTTCTAAGCTTTGCAAAGCTACGCATACGATACGTGACTGTCTGTCCAAAAGATGACGATGGGAAAAACTGCAGCAGTAATACCAAATAATAATCCTTGACTTTTTCAAAGGAGTAGTTGCTTCTCTTGCTTGAAGATGCGACATCTATGCACTACTCGCACTACTACTTCTGCAACTACAGCTTCATAAAAGTCAAATGATAATCCCTTTTCTATTTGCATAAAAAAGATGTGAACTGCATTGAGAAGCAGTGCATAATCTTACTGAATAATAACAGCAACACAGTGTTTGAAAATAACTCAAAAAAGTCTGTTTTAAAGTACATTACCTATTTATTGCCCCTCTCAAAATTAACGCCCAATTCTAATCAACGTACAGTCTGAAAGATTTTGTAAGGTTTTACTGTATTAAAAATCTATGTGTTGCAGTCTTGACATTTTTTGGATAAGCGAAAATTGGAATATAAAACAATGAGACGTTTTGGGATATTTTCAAACAATGTGGTACAGCTGCAGCTTAGACGCAACGTGCAAAGTTGGACTCAATTTCACTCTTTTTTTTTCAACTAAACTACTTTCAAAAAGAGTTGACAGTAGGCTAGATAGGATTTCACTACATCAACACAGTACTAGATGGTGCTTATGCTTTGCAGCTTTAAGATTTGTAAAGGTCTAAAATGCACTAGATGCTGCTTTGATATCGTTAGCACACACCCTAAATCACGACTAAAGCTCCATTAGTCACCGAGCTTCAGTCCAGGAAGAAGTTTCTTGTAAGCAGATTTACCCTGAAAATTCGACGTCAACTTCTCAATGCTTTCATTAAGTCCATCGTGATAAACTAATGACGAATAATGATGGGAGAAGAAAGATTGCATTTCCTCCTTAGGAAAGACTACTCAAGGTTCTGGTTACAGGCTAATTCACGCTGTTTTAAAATCACCCAAAATGTCTCATTTGAATTTTCGTCTCAAAATTACCTTTACTTAAACGCCCCTCTCCTTATTAACGCCCAAGCTTAATTAACCCAAGCCCGGGCGTTAAATATGTCATCTACGGTAAGTCAGCAATGTCCTAAAATGAGACTTTCAAAATGATTTTCAAACACTCTGGCTGAAACATCAGAAAAATTAGGCTGTGGCTTGGCAGAGAATTTTCTTTCTTTTTTTAGATTGTTTTGACAAGTCCTTTTGTTGCTTTATTCTAGGCTGAAGCTAAGAAGTGAGTTTGAAGAGGATTTGCAGTCGTGCCAAGAAGGTGTCCAGAAATCCAAGAGTGGAGTAGCAGAAATCGCAGTTGAATTCCTCCATTGTCTTCAAGCCCATTTAAGTCGACAATTGTGCGAGGGTTGCATTCAACGCTACTGGCACTTCTACCATATAGAAGAAGCCAAGTTCAGCATCAGGAGGAGGCAGCATCACCGTTTCACCAAGTTCCGCCACTACTCGAATGATACATCAGACTACAACTAACAGATGAACACACATGTGTTATGTGTTCCCTTGAAAATTCTTTACGAGTTCCTGTCGCTTGTCAGCGGACAATCAAATCCACTCAATTGTCTTATCAAGATGATACTTTGAGGCCTTTGAGGCAAAATAAGATATACCCAATATATTACATTATTATGAAAAGCACAAAAGAGACTCATTATTATGAATGTACCGTAGTTGCCCTAATAATAGCCCATACTCGAATTATGGCCCAAATCGATTTAGAGCCAGTCCGAAATACTTTGTACGAATTATACTCCTTGTTCGAATTAGGGCCCCCCTCATACCTCGCAAAAATTCACACCTGGGCTATAATTAGGACAACTACGGTAGGTGAAGTTTGGAATGCGTTCTTCACAATGTGAAAATGCGAGCAAAGCGAGTTACGAAAATTGAAACTTAAAAAAATGAATGTCATGAACACTCAAATCGGTCATTTTTGGTGATTTTGAAACACTGTGTAATTGTCAAGCTTTTTTATCATCCGTCTGAACCCAAAGTCATGATGATTATTTATTCTGGTAGAGTAAGGCCCTTTGTCAGGCCCCACTGTCATCAACTTTTGAACAACTCTGTCAATTGTTTTGAGCAGCAGCCTGAGATGATTTGAAGGTCTTTAGGCTCTTCCTTTAGTTGTACAACTCGTGATTTTTGGCTCTTCTTCTAACGGATTTTGGGGGGGAAAATGATGACAGTGGAGTCGCGAGACTACTTTTAGTCTGACTATTAGCTGGTGGTACTCCAACTCCGTGTCATTGGCCTTTCCTACGCATTATTTCGCAATTCATGAGTAGTGAATGACGTTTGTGGCGTGCCCGAAGTTCATTGCAAGGTTTTTCCTTTCCGAAGCAGATCATGTTCGCTTGTGGCATCCGCCCCATTCTTTTCCTCCTTCTTGCTTCTTCGCCCTTCTCCAAGACCGACTTGCAAACGATGAAATACAACTCAGCCTCTGCTGCTATTATTATCATTTTCACATCATGCATAAGCTCAATGATGAGTTCTAGCCCAGAAAGAAAAAGTATTCTTGAGGTTTATAAACTAAGGAAGATGACAAGAGCATCAGAGCCGAGAGATTGGCAATGACGATGCGCATTGCGGGCGATGATTATGGCAAAACTCAACGTTTTTGAGTAGTCCACTTGAATTTCGATAAGACACTACTTACATACTTTCACATTGTTTGAAAATAAAGTTCTCAAAAGTCTAAAAATATACAGACTGCGTGGTTGTACAGAGCAGCACATGAAGTCGTTTTCTCTCGCTCAAGCAGCTCAAAATGACGCCTACCATTACCAAAGGAAATCTTCGGCAAATATTTTCCCCTCAAATAGATCTCCTAATAGCCCTCTTTTCTACCTCAAACAGAGCGCAAATAAAGGTTATTTCGAGTAACAATTTTCTTTCTACCTTTCGCAATCACTTCTTCTTCGTTCTTTTCCTTTTTTCAACTGCATTTATTTATTCTTAGTTCATTTATCTGTCTATTCATTCATTCAGCTGCAATGCAGTTTGCACATACACGATTATTATCGCTTCTTCTTTCAAAAGTCAAAATAATCAAGGAATGAGAAAGTAGTGTTTTTCAACTCTTGAACTTGACTACAGATTGGCCATGACGATGCTAAACCCAAAGTGATTCAGCAACAAAATGCATTTCTAATTTACAATCTCCATTGTTCATTCATTTTGGGAAGGGAAAAAAACTTGCACTTCTTCATATTGCCCTTCACCCTCCTGCTTTGCTTGACTTCGTCTTCGACTTCGTCAAGTAGGATAGAGGAGACTGGAGAGCGGAAAGGGTAACCCATTTTCCGTGCATTTAGTGTTTGCTGCGGTTCTTCGTCAAAAGTCAAAATCCGTGCGGAAATTTCTTTGGTTTGCTTGTTGATCAATTTGCAAATGAGCTGTGTGTGCAGAGGAACAAACAGAGGAAACGAAACAGAATGAATAAGAGGAAAGTACAATTTACTCAAACGTTTTTAATTTGACAAAGAGGCGGACGAAGCGACGCCATCTAATCTACGGAAACTACAAAACTACAGAACAACTCAATTTTATATTTTCCACTAACACTGTGATAAAATAAGATTGGAGAAAACTATATTCTTGCACTAATACAAGATTCTTTATCGTCGTTGGCATAGTCGTGAGAACAGAAATTCACGCCAAAGTTGAATTGGATATTGCGAGTGATTTGAAAAGTCAAACGTCTTGAGTGACAGTTTATGATTCAATTTGGTTTTGATTCAATTTTCTTTTTAGTACATATATCCAAGAAATGAAATGTTGACAGTTTTGACATCATTCGGCCTCGAAATGGTTTCGCTGCCTCTGGAGCAGCAGATCCATTTGCATTTGTTCCACATTCTTTAACCTGCTGCTACATATCCTACTGCAGGCACTTTTTCAGTTGGAGTGCAAGTCCTGGAGAAGAGCATCAGTACTACTGGTACTAGCACGTGCATACCATTAGTAAAAGACGTAAGGTATTGACAAGGTCACCCTGGCATGAAGCTCATCATGATCGATCCAAATCTGACGCGCGGCAGAACACCGACGCTTCGTCTTCTCGTCGCTTCTCTCTGCTCTGGCTCTGGCTCGTGTGTCTAGAAGGAAATCTCGCGCCTATGACAGTCCATTGTCAGTTTATTATATGGTCAAATGACAGGCAGGGCCTGGGGCCAAGCCTGACGCCCCTGCGTCATCTGCCGCTTTGGGCCATGGGCAACCCTGAAATGATGCATGGCCAATGAAGACGAAATAATACCACTAAATGTAACACACCAAGGTTAAAGAAACAAACTAGGGCAGCGAATTTTTTATCATACTCTACATCACAATGTTTGAAAATTACTCAAAAGATCACATTTTATAACATTGCGAGTTGAGCACCTTTTTGGACCAATTTGAAAACACTGTTTTCTGATTTTGATGACCCCCCTAAAAGGACGGAAGATTTAGGGGGGGATCGTCTCCAAAATTGCTAGCAAAAACCATTTTGTGCAAAAATTGCATTGTTTTTTGTTCCGGCTTGATTCCGGCTCACGGATAAGCCCTAGATTTAACATGATGATCCACTGTATCGAAGCAAAAAAAGAGTATGCCACACACCTCGTCATTTGCATTTCCATCCATCTTGCGAGGAACCCAAGGATGATTAACCCCTCCCTGAGCCAGTATAAAATCTTCATGCCTTGAGTGAAAACATGCAACCAACTCTATATCATTCTCATAGTAGGGGTCAAGACTTGAAACCTTTAAGGTCAGTGCCTGGTTTTTTGGGTCATTTTCGCACCTACGCTGAAGCAGCACAAAAGGGCGATTTATGATGCGCGCGTTAAAATTACCCAAGAAGGCAGCAAGAAAATGAATTTTTTACCCTTCTTCATATGCATAAAAGGAAACAATTTGAAGCGTGCAAAGAGCTTGCAAACGAGAGGGTTTTTTTTACCTTTTTTTGCCTAGGTAGACATTAGAGGTATTTAGCGTCAAGTAAGACAAAGTAGCTAGACATATTTTTGGTTAAATTGTTCACAATCATGAGGGTATACCGGCCAGTTATAGTCCTGAACAAATGGCTTTGAATCATTGAAGATTAGGCAGGTTTGGTCCTTGTCTCCTTACGCCAATGAAAAGTTTCACCATAATAATCCTAGGTGCACGAGGTTTTAAAAAAAGGGCCAAGCATTTCCACAGTGTTTGAAAATCACAGAAAATGTCTTACTAGAATTTTCACTTTATCAAAAAAAACCCCAACTTTTGTCGATTCTAATGTTGAGTTTTGGCGCAAAAATTCAAATTTCATTCGCAGATAATTGTAGCTCGCTTTACTCGCAATCTTATAAAACGGGAAATTTTGCCTGGTCTAGGTCTTCACCCACCGTGACACTATGTACTCATTGAGAAAATGAGAGGCTATCTTAAAGGGGGGTGGATATGATATTGGGTAGGTGGGGGCACTCTGCACTTAGTGCATTATGAACTTCTTTTATCTCTCTGTGGCTTTACTCCAAGAAGAGCAACCACCCAAAAAAATTGCAATGACGAATCCTTCACTCAAACTTCCTCTTCTTGAGGTTTTTTCAAACCTATAATTAGTCAATTTTCATAGAAGACAAGGGTAAAAAAGCATACCTAGACATACATTATTCTATCCCTTTATTTTTTTCTGGGAAGTGTATTGTTGGTCTGGCATCATGACCTAGAAGATGCATTCGTTTCAAATGAGTAGGCACGCGACTTCTCAGTTCGTAGCAGTGCTCACAAGTCTTCAAATGACCATCGGCGGTGAGGTTTATGACCCCCTCCAGCCAAAGCATCCTTAAAGGACATAACATCGAACTAGGAACGAAGAACGAAGACGAGGTAGGTCTAGCAGCTACAAAGTTGGTGAATTATGGGAATGCGAACACGAAAAAAAAACTGAACCCGGCTGGAGCATCTAAGTCTCCTTACTACCCTAAAAGGGACTGAACTTATTATACAGCTTTGTCCTTCACTTCGATGGGATTCAGGGAGAGTCAAAATACCGTGTTTGGCTCGAGGTGAGAGTTGCGTGGGTGTCTCCATGAGCATTTCCAGCCAAGACTATGGTAGCCAATGTATTTTCTGAAGAAAAAGAGATGAACTTCACCATCTTTAAAAATCACTCAACAACATTTCACGTTCCTCATAGAGCTCAAATTGTTTATTAACTCCCAGGCGTTAAAATAGGTAAAACGCTGAAACATGTAATTATTGGATTTGAATTTTTTGACAGAGGGAAAAAATGTTGCTTGGTTTTTGATGAGTGATGAGGGTAAAGAATACAGTGCCGGACAGCACATGATGAGGGTCTCCTACGACTCCTCTCATAAGTCGTGATGCATAATAGAGATCGACGGACGTTAAGATGATGCATTAAGCTAACCAACTGCGTTGTTGCAATGATTTAGACCTCATCAACAACCCCATACTTGCATCTCTTTCCAGACCTCACCGGATGATAAACACCAAAAGGTTAAATCTTCATAAGGTTGCCTCGTATTATTACAGGGGGTAATCTTCGATTTGAAGTACATAACCCGTGACTACTGAGGCAAGGCCGGCCACAGTGTTTGAAAATCACCAAAAATATCTCATTTGAATTTTCACGCTAAAAATTGAGTTCCTTCCATCGTAAATCACAATGATGTACAGATGATATTTTATGAGTGATTTTCAACCACTGTGAAGGCCAAGAGGGTTTATAGAACCCTAATTTGAATTTTCACGCGAAAAATTGAGTTCCTTCCATCTTAAATCACAATGTTGTACAGATGATATTTTTTGAGTGATTTTCAACCACTGTGAAGGCCAAGAGGGTTTATAGAACCCTAATCGTCAAAATTGTGTATTAGTGGATTCTGATCATTCTGATGATACCACCCGCCCCGTTATGCCATTGACAATGATGACAATCAATGATAATATGCCTTGAGAAAAGCACTCGATGGCTGGGAAGATAGCTATCGATGTTGGTCTTCAAGGTTTTGCAACTCAGTAAAAGGCAAATTAGCTACGACTATTCATGTACATTTATGAGCGGAGATGAATGGTAGTCGAACTGCTTCTTCGTTCCCAATGGTGCGGGGCATGCAGCACGTATATGTACACTCTTCAAACCCATTACCATATTGTTTAGCTGTTAGAATAATGGTCATCCTCTTCTCTTTCAACGCCTATCGATTGGCTTTGAACTTTGAAGCTTACTATTCTGACTGACAAGGCAGCAGAAGTCAAAACATGTAACTTGAAAATTGCCATTACGATGCAGGGGAATAAAGCAATCATGCCTATAGCAAAAATCTTGGGTAAGAAGAGCTTAGCCTTGGGGGAGATTCTAGCTCCTGTAAAATGATCAAAATGGAAAAATTGCGGTAGCTGCGAGGGGTCTCTTTTCTCGGCTAAGCGAGGCTTCATCCCGTAACGAAATCTGCGATTATTTTTTTCCTTTAAAAGTAAAGACTTTTTCTTCACAACCTGATGACGATTACATTTTCTTCAGTTCCCAGCATAAGAGGAACTGTGTGTGGAAATTCACCAAAGATGTCTCATTTCCAAAATTAGTCTCTTGGTTCTAAGTTACATTTTTGCCGCCAACATTCAAGCATCTTTGCATTGAAAATATTTGAGTGATTTTCGCACACTTTGTTTGAAAAGTTTAAGTTTAATTTTTGTCCGAAAAGTAGATTTAAACAAAAAGTTTGGATTTCGCCTCGTAAGTCATAAATGCCCAGAAAATGTTATTTTTTTCATCTAAATGAATTTTTGGACAAAATATGGACTTTTAGCACAGTGGGGTAGGCGTAGTATTCCTTCGTCTTGATGAACGAACTCGCATCGCATCTTCTTCAAAATATCAAATCCAGAGTGACCCTGGCAGAAGAGCCCAATGGCAAAAGCATCAGCTCTGCTGTTGGGTCACGCCCTGACAAAATTGGGCAAAAAATCCTTCTCACGAGCTAGCTCTTCTCTGAATGAAGGATAAGGGATCATTTTTTGCACGCTAATCTGCTTCAAAGCAAGGGTTGATGCTATGCTGTGAATAAAAGATGCTGCAATAATGAGAGGGTCTTAGTCCAGAAGATAGCGGATGAGATATGAATACGTTTGACGTGTGCTACATCCTAGCTTGTTAGATTCATATTACAGTGCTTCAAAAGTTAGTAGGGTGGCTCATTCCGAGAATCCCGAGAATCCGGATACCGTAGATTATCTATTCATCTATTTGAAGAGGGGGCATTAATTAGCAATTGTGCGTTAATTTGGATATGATAAATAAAGAGTGCGTTAATCAAAACAAAACATTTTTAGACTGGGCGTTAATTATGATTGGGCTGTAATTAGGAGAGGGGGCGTTAAATAGATAATCTACGGTATTGGCAAAATTGTAAAAAGATAAATAAATAATTTTCTTCGGATATTATTCCGGAATGTTTTGTGTATTTCCCCCGTACATGAGTAGGAGCCCTATTTGCAAGGACTCTCGTCTCGTTGGGATGGAGAAGAAGATGAAAACAATGAGCCGCAGTGCCAAGTCAAAAGATGATCCTCTTGGCGTTAATAGACTCACCAATTCTTCACACGCGAGCACCCAGAAGAAGAAGGGAGGCTCATTGCCATTTTCATTGCCACCTGTAAATTCTGCTGGAGCTTTATGTAGGGAAATTGGCAGGTGTGAAATAGGATTGGAAGGAATGTTGAAAGTAGTCTAAGGATAATCCCCTCCTCTCTATGCATAATATTATCATTACATACTTGCCAAATAATCAGTCGTTTGAAATGATTCAAAAACTTCAAACGCATTCCAGTTGCACAGACATTTTTCCATGAGTCTGCGAAGCCAGGAAGAGAAAAATCGAGATGTAAAGGATTTCGAGGCAATTTCAACGCGGGCTCCAGAGCTCCAGCCCATTTTTTTTTACTCGGGGAAAGAAAATTGAAAATGCCAGCATCTCTCAATCTTCTTTAGTCAGTTCCACTCAATTTCACTCGTCGTTAATCACGTTAAAATGCAAATTTGGCCCGGAACTGATGATTTCTCTTTAGATGAAGCTTGAAAGTTTTTACCCATCATCCCTAGTGGATCGAAAAGAAAATATTCATTTTATCTTGATGCGAGCGAAGCGAGCAACTGATACCGTATATTGTGCGTTAATTAGGAAAGTGGCGTTAAATAGGTAATCTACGGTACGAAGTACTTTTTCACCTTCAAAATTCATGGTGGCTTTTGATCTTTTTGAACTGATCGTCCCCAAATTATATTCGTTAGTTTGATTGTATTGAGCAAGAAGCATTGAACTTCTAATGTAATGCATAATAAAGTTGAGGTCGAAGCGTTCGTTATTACTAAGGTTGCCCTCAAGAAATCATCATCTGCTGACGCGTGGATCAATTACTACTGGAGATGATCGTGACCTTTCAGATTACCTTAATTTTCCTTGCAGTTTCATTGAATTTTCAACATCATATCACCTTCAGAAAATCACTCAAAAAACATTTCTTTACAACATAGCAAGCGAAGCGGGCTACGTTCATTCCCAAAATGACCAAAATCTTATCATTGATTTTTGGCGGGAAAATTCAAAAATAGAATTTGGGTTGAATTTCTAGGACTGTCAAAAGTCTATCATTCCAACGTGATTTTCACTCCTTGCACTGGATTAGAAAATCCAAAGTTAATCTTGAAAGAAGGCGAGAAGAACAAACTTTCCAATACATAGAATTTGAATTCAATATGATGTGAAGCAGATTTCACCAATTTTACCCGACATCAGACGACCTTTGACACATGATACGCTGGGAGACCTTTGTTTAATCAAGAAAGTCACGATATCATAATCGGGCGAGGAGACGAGAATCCTTGATTTTTCACCAAAGCAGTAAGCTAGTATATCAGGAAGCGTCAGCTAGCGGTGGTGCCCCCAATTTTCTCTATGTAGCAAGAATAGAAGTACTGTAATTAAAAAGTGATTTTCACAAGTAGGAATTGTAGTAGTATTGCAGCAATCGAAACATGATATATAGAAAGAAAAAAACATTGAAAAACAATATTGAATGCAGAATGAAAAAAGGCACTTTTGACTTTTAGTAGAATTATGTCAGACTTGAATTATCCCCCATGCATGGGGGATTATTTTGAGGCAAGCCTTCTTAATGCAATGACTAGAGGGGAATGTGCATATGATGAACTGTGGTTCTTCTGGGCCTCAAATTGGGTGGTACAGATTGTGGATGATTGTTTTCTAAAGTACTGCTTTTAGATGACGATGATTTTGATTTTGATTCTGATTTGTCTTGACTGCTGCCGTTACTGCAAGTAGTTTTTAACATGGTTTGTAAGCGTCGTATTTCGGCCGCAGCCAACGCTAAATCCGTTTCCAATTGAGCCTCACGCTGACGTAGTTGACGCACTTCATGCTGAGCTGACAGAGCTTGGCGGAGCAATTCGAGCTTGTCAACACGCAGGCGAGAAATGTCTTGATGTAACCTATGCTGGGCCGGAGCTTGGGCCACACACGAGCTATTACTTGAAGAAGTGTTACTCGTACTGGAGCTATGGGTGGAGACCGAGGACTGAGTCAAAGGCAAGGACGAACTGGAACCCGTTGGGGAACCACCCACTGGAATGGTCGTCACCGAGCCCGAAATGACCGTTTGGCAGTCAGGATCCAATTTCTTTTGTGTTAATTGCAGTATTGGTTGCCGGCTCTGCTGCTGAAGTCTTGATGCAGTAGCTTGACCTGCACCTTGTGAGCCCCGACTGTAAATTATATCGTCGGCTTCAACACTTGAGGTGTCGATCATGGTGTGGTGCACCTGATGATTGTGATGATGGTCATTAAGGACGGCCAAGTGAGGTTGAGAACTGGATAGCAACTTTTTACGGCCAAGTAATGGGGGGCTGGAGGGCAGGCTGCCATCGCTGTCCCCGTGCCCCGAATCGGCCTTGGTGATCACTGATGAATCTTCGCTGCTGGTGGAAGTCGAGTTGGTGGAGTTCTTTTTCGAACTATTTTCTGAGCTACTACTCTGAGTAGTGGCATTCACTAAGGACACTTCGGATAGGGAGCCTGAGCTGACATGTCGATTGAGTTCGTGTTTGGTCGAGCCCACATGTTTCAAAGCCCTTTTGACTGACGTAAAAATCCGCGAGCTGGAAGGACTAGGACTTTTGTAAGGCAAGGCTGAATTAGTGTTGAGACTAGAGTTTGAAGATTGGTAATTAGCGTTGATGTACTCCACGGTCTGTTCGCGAAGTTCTTTGGCAAGATTGGAAAGGAGTGTGGCTCGCGTTCTTTGGTGGAGGGACTGAAATCGAGGAGCTTGAGCACAGGCACGCTCTCCCTGGATGAGTTTGGAGAGCAAAAAGTCTTTAAAGGCCAGGCCTTTATCGAAAATGGCAGCAGAAGGTAGGGGTGGTCCGAAGGATGGCACGTCCTTTTGGGCCACCACAGATACTCGGTATCGTGTAATACTTGTACAAGGGTCGATGGGCTGCACCACAATGTAGGCATGTAGGAAATGGGAGGCGATCATGTCTGGAGCAAAAGGGGTGTTGACTTCTTGAAAGACAATAGAAACAATGTCGTTTCCAATGTGGCACTTGCGTTGGAGTTGCTGGTCGTCACTTTCCACATATGGCAACCATGTCGAGACGTGAAACATGATCTCATTGCCTTGGTACTTCTCGTAAAGGGCATGTGTCCCCGTCTGCCCATGTCGGGTGTCGAGGCCGCCTCGGTAACCCTCATGGTCACACAGCCTCACCTTTTGCCCCAACAGCTCCATGAATTCGGCCATGGCAGGCGAATGGGTTTGGTTGCCAAAAATGGCCTCCTCAGTGCATTGGCCGAATTTCTGGTAAATGATGCCAAACTTGAAAGTGTTGCTGAGACCATGCTCGTCAAAGTGCGTAATCAGATCAGAGATGCCCGGGAACATGACGGGCATGGCTGGCGGCATGCCCACTTGGGTCATGACGGCCTCCAGGATGGCATTGGGCGACTTCAACTCCAGCGTCCCGTCGGCAGCGTTGCCTGCCGAAGAGGCCAGATCTGACAATCGCCTCATCTGGCTGACCGTTTTATCGATGCTACGCCAGATGATCCGAACGTATTTCTCATCGTCTTCGTTATTGTTGTTCTCGTCGGAGGTCACTTTGACTGAAAGCACTATTTGGCCTCCGTTCTCGGGATCACTGGCACAAAAGTTAAAGTGTTCGTAGCCGGAAAAATGGAGGCGATACAATTTGGCCTCGTTTTCCGCGTCCTCAAATCGAGGACATTTACTACCCAAGCTTGATTGAGCATGACTATTCTTGTGATGATCTGGTTCGATCCAATGTGATCCTTGATGTATCAATGCCACCATTGGATAAGGAGGGGGGTGCTTGAGAATTCTCTGAAGCATCTGTTTAGAGGCCATTTGACGGCTATCACTTGAACTTAGACTTGATCCAGACTGACTAGAACCTCCGTTATTCACTGATGAAGTCTTGAAATTACTGGGCAATTCGCACCTTTGATCGTTCAACCTCGAGGATTGTAAGCGATCCAGGAGCTCGAAAAGCTCCGATTGTCTTTGATACGAATGTCCCTCCATTATTATTTTCAATCTTGACAGCAAAAGTTAGGAAAAATGATCAGCTGAGCTTGCCATAGCTGATAGTGCGCATGGTGCGGCGTTTAGACACTGACTGAGATCTGGAGATGATGCTTTAGAGTAAAGCAGCAGCGGCAGCTAGCGGCGCGACGCGCGTCAATCCTCCATTCAGTACTCTATACTTGGGTAGGTAGATGGCGTCAGAGCATCCCTAGCGTCGTCTTTGCTGATGCGAGCGTTGGCAAACTATTTCACTTCATTCAAGGCCCGATCATCAGGGAAGAAGATAAAGTCGAGAAGAATAGAAGGTGCCGATAGATTATCAAGCTTGCTGCCTTCTTCTTCTTCTATGCATGCCATGTAAGGTTCGCGGCATTTTGATCGAATGATGCGCGTGACCGAGTCACGGGATTCAACAGGAAGGAAACTGATTAACTACGTTAACTACCTGATCATGGCTTCTTTCTGAAGGAAAAATCATTAAAAGTTTTTATGCTTATGAACTAATCTTCTTCTAACAAGAAATTCACCAATGTGAAGCTTAGAAGATTTTTCGAATTTTTTTTTTTTTTAAATGTGACATTTTGATTCTTTTGTACCTGACTGGATAAATTGTAGAAATCCCACACCACAAAAGGTGAAAAGGCGATAGAGTGTAATTGAAGCAATGAGCTACTAGAGAAGCTTTGTCTGCGAGGCACCTGGAACTGGTGCTTGACTGATATTATGGTAGTGGCTTTGTCCATTTTAGATTTGACATTGATGTTGTGTCCTTTTATGGGTGTGAAATCCCAACTCAACTCCTCATCGATCTCTGTCCACTTGTTGACGTCGCATCAGTGTTGGTAGCTTACAGAAGAACCAACCACCACAGTGTTTGAAAATCTCCCAAAAAGTATTCTTTTATAACACCTAATTCACGCACAATTCATGATAAACGCCAACCTTAGAGGTCAATGAATTCAAAAGTGTAATGCGACATTTTTGTGAATTTCAAACACTGTGATAGACGTAGTAGCAGATAAATTCTATTTATTGTTTTCCAACTTTTCAGAGAGAAAAAGAAGAAGTCAAAAAATAAAAAAAATCCTTGAAGAATCTTCAATGCCAAATGTAACATTCTCATTCTCCTCCTTTTTGCTCTGTTTTTCCAAACTGCAGTTCAGTGTCAGCAGCAGCAGCAGCAGCAGCAAAAGCAAGGATGGTAATTTCCTTGAGTAGGAGCTTCTCAACCACGACTTCTACTACTCAACTCGGCTCCAATTAATCTGCAGTCGAATGGTTGCCAAAATGCTTGATAAGGCCCTGAAAATTCACTCATTCTAAAAGCTACTACAACACTGTATTAACTGCCCCTAAAATCATCTCATAAGGACTTCAAGGTCATATTAACTTTGAAATAAGCAACCATAGACTAAGTACCTCTTTAACGCATTCTACTAATTAACGCACAATTCCCAATTAACGCCCCACTCAAAGGTAAAAAAAATTAACGCCCGGGCGTTAAATATGTAATCTAATTATAGAAATTAACTAGGACTAGGAGTGAGGGATCGATTTTCTTCTCCAATATGGATGTGAACCAGTCAAAACTTTATAAGGCTAAGGCATCGTCATTTAAAGTTCTCCTAATAAGGCTAGTGGGGTCGTTGCCTTCAATAAAGCGTATCAATCTTATAAGGTTTGACTTTTAGAGCTCCCGTTTCTTCCCGGTGTACTTATTTAGATCGCAATAAACTCATCAATATTAAAACAGATCTTTTTAGAAGTCTAAACTCGCGGCGGAGGTTTCATTTTTATGACCCTAATAAAGTCAATATTGGAATATAGTAGAAAGTAAGTCTCTTCCTCCTCCTCCTCCTCACGTATTTAGTTAATTTGTAACCAACAAAACGACGACGTTGCTGATTAGATTCACACAAGAGAAGTTTATCTCTGTTCATTTCTCGCGGAGAACGAAACGAAGCCAAGGATTTATGAATAAGGAAAAACCTTCAATAGAAAGTGATGCACCACTCTATTGAAAATGGCCTCTAAAGCCGCCGCAGTGTCTGAAAATTACCAAATATACATTTGATTCTGCCACATTTTTGGCGCGAAAACTGGAATATTTGAAAAATTGAAGATGCACATATTTTGAATTGAAGCGAGTTTTACTCATAGTGTTTCCTTGCTTTGCATTCACCACCGCGAGGAAATGTGATTTTTTGCCTCATTAAGGATATGCATACCGTAAATGAAATTGCTTAGGCCATAAAAGTGAGCCCAAAGAAACCACTAATTTTCCGCGACGACATGTCATAACCATTCATCTATTGACTGCTACCGACTCTGATGGAGGTTAGAGTAAGACCAGTGAGTCAAAGCTCTTCACTCATATAGTCAGACACAAAATAAATATGTAAAAAATATGTTTTCACATTTAGACTGGATAAAAATGACATATTTCGGTTGCAAAAGTAATATATTTATCTTGTCTCTACTCTGCCAAGTCTGATGAGACTTTGAATCACTGGCTCCTACTAGAAATTATGGGAGAATTCCTGCACCTTATTGCAAAAGTTCAACATTGATGATGTGACATTCGTCGATTTTTCAATAAGGTTACGAAACCTTATGCGCTATTCTTCTCCTCCACAGAAAAACAGTTTCCCTTAGCGTCCTCTAGCAAGAGGCAATTGTCTCTCTGCTCTTTGGTGGCTTTTTTAGAATTTTCCAAGACACGAAATCCTCCAATCATCGAATTTTTTTCTCCTCTTGCAAACCAAAAGTTTATTTGCTTGACACGTAGTAGACTCGCGAGAAGACGGCGGCGGAATCGGTGGTGAATTGAAACTTGAAACGGTGACATGAGTGTCACAAAGGTGTAATGGTTTCCTGCGCTTTAGCGAATTTGAGGATCCTGCTTGAGAATTTTTTTCACGAACGAGGTGGAAAAATGTCGGAAAATCAATGTTTTTTCAAGCGATGCACAGAGTTTGAAAACCCCCCGAAAAGTCTCACGCACAATTTCTTATTAAAGTCTCCCTCAGTATCCAAAAAGTTTTATGAATGCTTGGGCCTTAAATAGGTGATCTACGGTATTTGAATTAAGTGCAAAAATCCAGTCTTACGCTATATTGAGGTCTACAAAAATAGGATACGTAAGTACGTAAGTAAAGTACCAACTTAGATTCCTATTTATAGATTGGAAAAAAAACCCTTTGATCTATATCATAATAGATGAGAGTCATCTAGCGAAAATTGCTCCACAATACTTTAGTGGGCAGGAAGCCTGTTATTGCTTTTAATACTCTTTTCTTTTCACGATTTCGCACTCTGTTTTTTAAAGGCTTAAAGCATAGTCGTTGAGCCCAGATATCATCTCAAGCAGCAAAAGTTAGTGATGTGCTTTTATGGAAATTCGGGGTAGAATAAGGTTTTAAAGGTGGGATTCTTATCGCCTGGCTGGGATCGCTAATTGCTAGAGAGATGGCACGTATTGTAGTTTCGTGTGTGCCAAGGACTCTCATAAATTAACATAAGAGTCTTTCTTCCTTCGGGCGGAGATCGTTACTATTGATCTCAGATCAACATTGCCTCTGCAGTTTGCAGCATCAAGGTTTGAGTCCATTTGCCATCGTAAAGCGCATTTGATGCAAAACAGCGAACAGCAAACATCACTGCCCATAAACTCTTTGCCTCACATAGGTTGAAAGGCAACTGAATGAATAGCGAGTTTGGCGTAAAAATTGAAAGGGAGAATGACTTATTTTGGAGTGACTTTTGTATATTGTGGTGGTGGTAAGACCTTTAGAATTGTGTTGAGCAATGCTTTGCGACAAGGGCCAACCGAGTTTTCTATTCTTTTCTGAATCCTATCGATGCATTTGAATAGAGGTTTGCTGAGTATATATAAAGTATGTGCATTTTTAGAAAAGATGTTCCATCTTGGTAGGAAGTTGTCACTATTTTCCAAGAGAAGCAGCAGCAGCCCTGAATTGAATTTTCTCTCATGGGGTTTAAAAGAAACCTTGCAGTACCTTGAAGCCAAAGACTCTAGAGATAGATCATCACATTTTTGCCTTATTTGAAAACAGCCTTGCCCTTTAGTTGAGGAGAAAAGCGTAGTAATAGCATCATCGCATTAGAGTGATAACATTTTCTAATAATATACCACGAGATCCAAGATAAGGTAAGAGACTTGGGTAAGAGTACAAATAGCATGCAATATCTCACTCCTTGATGAAGGACAAGGAATAAGTATGGCAAAAATTAATCCTAAGTAAGTACATATTTGAAGATCACCCCCCAAAAAGTCTCATTTTACCGATCTGCGAGCGAAGCAACCTATCGTGGATTACCTAGATTGACTCTTTTATTTAATCGCTCCATTTTCTCCTCCATTTTCATTTATCACTTACTGACAGACTGGCAGCTCATTTTTGAGTGGCTGTGGTATAGCGTGATTGGCTCCATTGAAAGTTTTTTCGCTGAAATACTGACAGGTTAATTATGTCTGTAGAATTTTTTCATTAAATAGATATCTTTTAGTTGTTGCTACATTGAAAAATAAGAGATAGGATTTCCCTTTGACGAATGACAATTTTCAGCTGAAATGGGACCTAATAATGGTGACAATTATGGCCCAAAAAGGCCTTGAGCAAAAGAGATTTCAAGGAGGCTTTTGCTATGGATCAAACATCACCTAATTTTAAGGAATGTCAGACAAAACACCTTGAAATAGATGTGTCTCTAGCGGAGCGTCGCCGTAAAATTCCATTTTCTAAGGCTTTACACGGCGTGATGAATGACCGGATTTTGGGTGTAAAAGTGCACAATGCTGGTTTGTTTGAAACAAGCGTGAAGTAACTCGAGAGATTTTCTAGGAACTTCGCGCGGCCATCCAAAAAAAGATCTGACCAGGTTTAGATGGCGCAAAAACCGAAATTGGTTTCATTTGTCAATGTCACCAAAACTATTTTGCGTCAAGACTCATTTTTTAAAAGGAATTTATGAGGGCACGATTCCTCTTCTGCTCCACTCGAATCTACAAAGTTGGTCAGAGAAGATTTTTCTATGAAAAGGATTTTTTAGTTCCACCAAAAAAGTTTGTTTTCGTCGTTTTTATCCAAAGTAAGCACGAAAATCAATCAAAATGGAAATGAAAAAGATAAAAAAAAAGAGGTCTTGGTAGGCAGATAAATCATTGACTGGTCATAGATGAAAGATAGGGTATGAAATAGGCTCTAACTCGTATCTCCATTGCCAATAACATTACCTTCTATTCTATTCTACCTCTGCTTCACACACTAGGGCAAAATTCCAATTTTTGTTAAAAAAAAATCCAGATTGATTTTATCTATCCCAAAAGGGAATTTAAATTTTCATGCCAAAATTGCAAAGTTTAAAGAAAAATTATTTGACAAAATATACAATTTTGCCCCAGTGTGCTGCACTTCATTCAAGAGTCCAACTTTTTACGACCTCTTTTTATATACGCTACCCACCAACTTCTCTTTGTATAAGCTTCTTCTCCTGTGGGTATACGATGATCAAATCCGGGCATTAGCATTTTAATGACGACTTCTGAATTCAAAATTCAAAGTGAATTCGCGCGCAGTGCCCCCGATTTTACGATGCTGCTGCTGCAGCAGCAGCTTCCAGTGATGACTATTTGGCAATGTTTTTCAAGATTTGCATCTGGCTTGCATTTTCAAGTCAATGCTCCAGCACAGTGGTCATAAATCACTCAAAAAAGTCTCATTGCCAAAAATAATTTATGAGTTTGTCAAATAAGTTTTACATCATTTTTTCATGCAAAGCTTGCGACTTTTCAAAAACTTTCACGTGGCATAATTTGAGCAATTCGCGTGATTTACAATTTGAGCAATTCGCGTGATTTACGTGATCCACGTGAATTTTTATTTTTCCCACCTAACCCACAAGTAAGAAATGATACATTTTAAAATATTTTTTGTCCACTGTGCACTGCTTTGTATATACCTCAATGCAGAGGCCGTGTAATGTGCGTAATCGGTCCCAAATCTACTGAAGGACCCCATTTCGTGAGTGAAAATGAATGAAAAAGTTTACAGCTAAACTTCTCTCGTTTTACTACTTTAGTGTCAAGGCTCAATGGTGGTTTAGGGTCTAACTAAAGGTTTGCTAGCTGTCGCTTATCTGATATTGCAGAGTAGTACTACAGTGTCTTTGAAGGGCTAGGAAGACCACTTAGCAGACACAAAACACCGTAAATCCCGATAATAGAGGATGCACTTTGTTGATTTATTGCATCAGCGAGAAAGTGTTTCTCAAGTACCTGGAACCTGGAAATGATGATGATGGCCAAAGAAATGACAAGACAGAAACTCTTGTTTTAACTGCAAGATTTCTCCAGCACCAAAAACCATCCCGCCATGTTATTCTAAAAGATGAAAGTCCAAGAAAATTCCCTTACTCCAACCCAAAAATATGAAAGTTTTTCAACTTAAACCAATTTTCAATCCTGTAATTCGTCACTCCTTTGCGCCAAATTCAATTGCGCGTTTCAAGTGTTCCGACTTTACATTGCCGCACATGTCAAACACTGTGAAGGAATATCAGTCTGACTAATCGAAAGAACAAAATCTAATCTTTGAACTGTGATGTGATTTGATTATTTTGAAGAAAAAATACGACAAGTTTTGTGTATTATGGTGGGCGTTACTTGATAAGCGAGGATATGCGAGGAACTGCTGCAGCTGCTATTTTGACATGAGTCTTCTCTAGGCTGAAAGCTGAAAAACTCCACCTTGGGAAAATTCAATCTCATGCATAATGAGAGCAAGGTTGATGTAAATCAGCGCGCCCCCGCACAAAGAGGGGCACTGCTGCACTTCGTATAAAAGAGCGACGCTTTTACGGCGACGGATGAGCATCTTCTTGGCCTGCGGTGAAAATGACGCAAAGTCTTCGAGTAGTGCGTCAAGAATATTCAGGCCTCCGGCTAGGGAAGACCTTTCGACAATTATTCTCGTTTTTTTAACCTCAAGTCTGAGCTGCAGCTCATGCCATAAAAATCCTGGTTGAGCACAGCGTTTGAAAATCATCAAAAATGTCTCATTTGAATGTTCTCGCCAAAATTAATGTACATTTTGTTTGTGTGCCTAACTTTCCGATTACAGTAAATTGCCTATTTAACGCCCGGGCATTCATAATAATTTTGGCTCTGGGTGATTAATATGATGATTTTTCATGATATTCAATGAAGCTCGCTTCGCTCACAATGTTGTAAAATGAGACCTTTTCTAGAAATTTTCAAAAACTGTGGTTGCCCTGCAGTGCCCCCTAGTGCGTTTTGTTTGTGTGGCTAACTTTCCAATTACCGTAAATTGCCTATTTAACGCCAGGGCATTCATAATAATTTTTGGTCTGGGTGATTACAATAAGGATTTTTGGCGCGAAAATTCAAATATATTTATGATATTCAACGAAGCTCGCTTCGCTCACAATGTTGAAAAATGAGACTTTTTTAGCAATTTTCAAAAACTGTGGTTGCGCTGCAGTGCCCCCTAGTGCGCATTAATCAAAATTCAATGACTTTTGAGTGATGTGCGTGAAAAATTGAAAGCTTAATCTGAGTCTATTTCTCAATAGAGTACGCCGGTTACGGTCACCTCCTTAGGGATTTCATGGATGGACTTTTGGGCATCAGCTACTGAGCAAGCATACATGATGCCTTTCTGGATGTCGTCAGGATAGTAGATATTGTCAAATAAAGGGTGGTCAGGGATGCTGGGACAAAGCTTCTTGTAATCTTCTGCTTCAGACTCTGACAAAAACGGATTATTGACGCCTATTACCACCACGCCCAGATTTAGGCTTTCGTCAATTATCATCTTCCAGTAATATCTGAAAAGATGTATTAAAACATAAAACTTTAAAAGGTCTGATTTTTAAAACTATAAGCCGTAGATTATCTAGTTTTAAAACGCCCGCCAGGGGATTTTGAGCTATGAGAGGCGTAAATTAAGAATTGGGTGTTAAAATGGAAATCTACGGTTTTTGAGTTTTCGCGCCAAAAATTAGAAATTGAATCTGCCATGAATTTTGCTCATTTTATTGATGATTTTCAAATAATTTGTAAATACGAATTATCTGTAGCATTGAAGTTTGATTTTCAAGGTGTAAAATTCTGTATAATTTCCTTGCAAAGATGAAAGAAAATCGCGCGCTTTTAAGCTTGGCATAACTATCAGCATCTCGCGTAATTCGTATACATCGATAAATCTTCTTCGCTTACTTTGTAATTGGCTTTTCGTGAAGCTCACAACTTATAGTATTCAAATCAAAGGCGTGAAGAAAAGTTTCGGCAATTAATATTGCTTCACGACGAATGCTGAACGCTCCTTTATGCATAGGTTTTTCGTTTTCTGGCAAAAGTTATAAATTACCAGACTTTACACTTTCTATTGCTGGCGCGCGACAGCAGGCGACAAATTATGGGAATTTCTGGTTATATTCGAGCGTTCAAATCTCCCAATTCAGCTCATTAATGTTTGAAAATAACTCAAAAAGTTTCATTGCACATGTCATCCATACTTTCTAAACAGTAAAACTATTTCAATTTTCGGGCCAATAATCAAGAATAGAAACTACAGGCGCAGTTTTGGTCATTCAAAATGCTTAAAAAAAAATGACAATTTTGTGCGTAAAAAATGAGACATTTTTGATAACTTTCAAAATTTGAATACTGTGCAAGTGTGCAACGTGCATGCGTAATGTAAATGTTTATATTTTCTAATGCAGGTTCTTATCAAATCTTTTTCTTATCAAATCCTTTTTCATTCCCTACCACACTGTGGCAAAGGTCCATATTTTGTCAAATAATCCTTTAGATGAAAAGGTAACATTTTCAGTGCAATTATTTGGTTGGGTTGATTTTTACAATTTTGTCAAAATCTACATTTTGGACAAAAATTGGACTTTTAACATAGTGTGCCACGTAGAAAATACCACAATATTTATTTTAGTCGTCCGCTTTCGTGTTTTTCCTGTCGGATTTTTTGCTACTTCAACGCCGTTAGAGGATCGTGGTCGTGCCCTAGCCCAGGGTATAAACGTGTACAAAAAAGGGGGACACTTCTAGTGGCGAAAGGCGAACCCTACAACCCGAAAATTACTTGAGACATTAATCATGGTTTTTGAATTTTGGAGGTCTCTTTAGCAGAGCAATTGGGCAATGCTTCAAATCCGCTGCTGCAGAGAAAGTGATATTCCATTTCACATGTAAATGACATGGTAATTTGAGAAAAATTATGTGCCCATGTAAGAATGAATTGGGTCATTTTTCATATTTCCCCCGTATTCTGCTTAGCAAGTCTTTGAAAAATGCTAGCCTCCTCCTTATTTCTCCTTCTCAAAGGATGCAAAAAAGCTTAGACGCGAAGACAGGAAATTGCGAAGAATACCAGACTCGTTGTCGAAAGATTCATTTTCATTTTTCATCTTCAGGAATACTTCCTACAAACAAGACCAAAATACTACTACTCCATGTGCTTGAAATCACCAAGAATGTCCCATTTTAATCTTTTGCGCCAAAAAATACTACTTTTCCATACTTTGGAAATATTTAGAAAAATATCAACGCCCGAGCGGTACATATTGCCTAAGCTAGAAGTCTGGTATGTCCTCATTATCCTGTCCACGGATTTAATTGACATGCATATAATGAATTTGACGAGACGTTATCGAATAAAAACTCGCTCGCTTGCTGCGTCATGTCTTATGTCAGCAGAGCATCATCTGTTCCATTATCATATGCAAATAGAATTCAAAGAATTCCCAGTCAAATATAATCAGAGTAGTCGTATTATATTACATTGATGAGTCGAGTCTTCAGGAAGTCTGTTCTATACTGCTAGGGGCCAAAAGAGCCACACTATGTAAAAAGTCCAATTTTTTCCAAAATGTAGATTTTAACAAAACCTACAATTTGAATTTTTGATATCTGTAAAATTCAACCAACCCTAATCTGTACAAAGTAAGTCACCCTAAAAACTAATGGGTTTTTTCATGTGGAAATCCAAATTTTTTAGACACTTTTCATCTACTAAAAATGAATTTTTGGACAAAAAATAGACTTTTGGAATAGAGCGTTATTTTCGTATCTACTCTATATCAAAGGGCACTTTTTGTCAAGAAATCTAGGAAGCAATCATCCGTATGATGATAATAATCATACCTGGGAGCGGGCAGACGAGCTAAATCAGCCCTCTCCAGATTCAAGTGGATCTCGACCTTATTGTTATTGATGTCATCAAGCTCCATTACACCATGGGAACCAGTGTAGACCGTGTAATCTTTGCCATTTTTCACCACAGCCTCTCGTAGTCCATCTTCTAAGTAGAACCAATTTTTTTCATTGAAAATTTGGAATTGAGCTTCCACGTTGATGTAATGATATGAAGCCCTCTGGAAAATAGTACAAAGCAATTGTCAGATCACTTTAAAAGTCTCATTTCACAGTAAAGCCTAATTAACGCCCATCTGCTAATCAGAACACTCAACCATTTGTGGCATTTTTTGGCGTGAAAATTCAGATGCAAACTTAGCTCAACTTTTTTTCGAAGCATATACCAGGTGACCCAACAAGTTTTGGACAGGAATTTTCTAAAGCGGCGCGAGGGAGGCCGAAGGCCGACCGAGCGAAGCGTCTTTAATTAAGCAGTGCAGATCTCACTTCAATTTGACGAATTTTTTGACAAAAATTTCAAAAATCTAATTTCGCACATATTTTAGAGTCAACAATGTGTTCTTCCTTTTAGAAATCAATCATAATGAGAAAACTGTCTAGAAGCACAAAGGACTCATTTTAGGGGATAGAAAGACGATGCGATGTACTCTATCTCGATGTAATTTCAAACGCTAGGAGATTTTCATAATTCTCGGCATTGCATTGTGGTGTATGAAATATGAAATGCATCCTGTATAAATCATAATGTGGGTTATGGACCCTCCATACTAAAGTCATAGAGGACTTTTAAAATGCAGACTTTTAGTCTCTTGGCCCAAAAAGTCTCAATTTACAACATTGCGAGTGAAACGAGCTACACTCTAAAATACAGCATGAAACTTTTTTTGGCCATTTTCAAACATTTTGAGTAAGTAGTAGTAGTAGTTCAGGTGTTTAAAAGTAAAGAGACGTGAAGGATGTCTTGTTGATTGTCAAAGCTGGTATGATATATCGGAACTGTAGTCGGTTCACGTCTTTCTTTCGTGGTTCGCAAGAACGTAACATCCAACATTATTACCTGCCAAGAAGTATACATGAAATCGGCTTTGGGCGCTAAATGTCCCCGTGACATGTAGATGTTACCCGTCTCGTGAACATATTGGCTGGCCAGGTCTTCGGAGCCCACCAGGACCGCAATGGTGTCCCTAGAAATAGATGGGGTTGACATTGACCTCTCGCTTCATATGGAGCACTCAAATTCTACACGCCATCTACCTCACAGTGTGTTTGAAACTTACTCAAAGAGTCTCATTTGACAACATATTGAACGCTGATTTCCAATTTGAATTTTTCCCGCCAAAAACTAGAATCTATGATTTTGTCTATTTTTGGCGCGAAAATTCAAATACCGTAAATTACCTACAATATCGAAGTGAGACTTTTTGAGTTATATTCGACCATTGTACGCTATCTGGCCAAATGTAGTAGAGTTAAATGATGCTGTATCATGCTTGCTGTAAGCTTTTCCATTGGGTTTCCAAAAGTGCACTTAGATAAAATGCTCTGACACTCTAGTTAATGTTGACATAAATCTGAACAAGAGCTAATTTCACCTTTTGGCGCTGCTGTGTAGTGATGTTCTAAGATGAAGATACCTATCCTTGGGTCATCTCGTAAATCAAAACCGAATCAGCTTCCGTGTTATTTACCTCATAGGCATTTTATATCATCATGAAGCTCAAGGAATTCGCTATTACTCTCATAGGACTTAGACTATAAGAATTGTCTAAGGCTTGAAAGTTCCATTGTCTATTGCGTTTTTTATGGCCTTAGATTCGAAAAATACGAGCCTCATAACAATTTGACTTGATCATTGTGTATTTTGAGAGATGAGGCAGGCACCCTAAAATCTAGGGTGGTTAAAAAATAGATAATCAATTCGAGTAAAATATCCTTGTATCCTTAAACTTTGATTTTTGGACTATATGACCACCCTAGTTGGGCCCACCTATGTGTTATGTCGTCGTATGATGATTCAACTTGGTGCAAAGTACTTTATAATAGGCCGAGGACCGAGGAGTATCTCAACTACTCCTCCTCCTTTGTCCTCCAATACCATTTGCATTTATGTCTAATCAATGCAGAGTGGCACGAAACAGATTTTTCATGGACCCTGCATTCATCTAATTGCAAAACGAAGCATTTATCTCTCAAAAATAGTTTGAGCAACTAAAGATGTTCTCAATAATCTTTAAAAATTTTCAGTAGAGTCAAATGCCTCACATAACTTTGCTTTATTCTCTAAGGTACAAGGAAACAAAGATAAAAAATGTTCACTGTATGAAAAATGGTGCTTTAAATGCTTCAGGTTAGAAAAATGAAATTAACGACCCCCGCCCCATGAGGTTCAGCCCCCGGCATGCACGCAAAACTGAAGATTACACTATTACCTTTGCATATTTTTGGTGTAGTATTCATAAACCTCAAGTTGAAAATCGTAGAGTCCATCGTCGGAGAAATATGGCATGTCGCCGCCTGGATTTCTCTGGTCTATTACTTTGGGTACCACATGCCGAGACCATAATGACTGATACCTACAACCAGTGAAATTGAGTCTAGTACATGTGTACATCAATTTTCCCGTTCAACATACCGCGTTTTCTCCAAGCAAGAAGTGATGAGGGCTTTAGTTGTATCTGGACTGACCGGAAAGCCTATAAGTCAAATTCTAGTGTATTTTATGTACAAAATTATCATGAAGTGAACATTACCTATGTCAATCAAGGTAGCAGAACCATCGTTGCCACAAGATCCATTTTCCACAATGGTTTCCAAAGGCCAGTCATCACATCCTAAATCTTCGTACTGATAATTTGTCCCATCAATTGAAAATTCAGTCCCACCAACGCACCTGAAAAGTAAATATTGGACATGCTATGAGGAACTGTATTAGTGGATAGTTGATAGATAATGTAATTCATCAATTCAACACATTATGACGTCAACTACTGTTAAATTAGCCGGTGTCTGAGAGTCACGAGACGATCGCTCCTTAGTGGAAGCTGGTCACTTGAGAATCACGAGCTCGATGATATCATCAACAAAACGTGATTTGATGGATGTGACCAAAATTCTTTGAGGGGATGTGATGAATCAAAGGAAGCATGTGCAACAATGATAGATAATTTTGGGAACGGAGAAGAAGGTGCCTAATTGAGTTTAAAATGGTATCATTCCCCTAAATCTTTGGTTTTCATATTTTGAGTTTTAGTGTCTGAAAATGACCCTAAAAGTCACGTACTTGGTCTCATGAAATTGTGAATTTCTTAAATCTTCATTGCTGAATCCAAATCCGGGGCATGAAATCCTCATCACCGATCCCTGCTCCAGCGTGATTTTGGCATCAGCCGTTGGCAGGAGCCAATCTTGATGATAGGTGGTCAAAATGGGGGCGATATCCGGCAAATTGCCATCTTGCCTCAAGTCGATCGTGCAGGTACCAGTTGTAGCTAAAAGAGACATACTTTCAGTCTTGTTTCTCAGCAGCACACGACGACATCTAACGCAATTTAGATGTCCAACGAGAAATTCCTCGCCTACTTTTCATCATGACCTTCTACCCAGTAATAGCGTTTCACACTATACTAAAAGTCCAATTTGTGTCCAAAAAGTATATTTTGACAAAATCTTCTTAGATATGTGTAAAATCAATCCATTCCAGCTTTTGTCTCATAAAAGTTTCAAAAAATGTCACTTTTCCTTCTTTAGAAATTCTTGGAGCAAATACGGACTTTTTGAATAGTATGCCCAGTAAGAAGGTTTTTGTAATGTGTGCACTAAATCACGATTTGAATGAGAAAAAAGGGGCTTACTCGATCTGCCCTCGCAAATTGCTAGGAGCTGTGCCAACAAAGAGACTTGGGCTAAAATAATCCTGGAGGAGTGCCTGTGCCCCTTCATCCTTCACTCTGTAACTGATTTATGATGGATTGCCTTATCAGTGCTATTAAATAATCAGCGAGAACAACTCCTCAGAGCTTGCTTAAGTCAATTATTTTTGAAGCAGGTGCATACAGTACTTAGCAGGGACAGCTTAGCTAAGTGATGATTAGTATTTAAAAAAGTCAATAATAATAATCATCACGCGCATATCACGCGTAAATCACGTCAATTCATTAGGCCTCAATTGTAAAAGGAGATTCCCAGATAATTTATCACATCCTCAATCGTCCTTAGTTGAGTTCGCATTCTAGAGCCAAAGTATGCAGAAAAAAGTTTGAAACATTTCAAACTATAAGCGCGAGCAAAGTTTAAAAAGTTTGAAAACCTACGAATTTTGAAAATCTAAGAATTTTGAAAATCTAAGAATTTTGAAAATCTAAGAATTTTGAAAA
>LT727907.1:415757-459521 GCA_900157175.1 Oithona nana | reverse complement strand
GGTTCAAAAGGCTCGAAAGGCTCGAAAAGCTTGAAAGACTTGAAAGGCTAAAAGGCTAAAGCCTAAACTAAATCTAAAAAGTTTGAAAATCTGTAAAGGCATAAGTTTATGCCAAAATTGAGAAGTATCTAGGAAGAAGAACTAAAAAGAAGTATCTAGTAAGAACTAAAACAAGGATGTAGAAGCGCGAGCAGCTTGAGCTCGCGCTTAAAAAATGTAAAACTGGATATAAAAGGACAAAAAACCCAACCAATTTTTGTTTGCATCCTTCCTAAAGAAAGGGAGCAGACAGGAAGTGGGTAAACTAGTACAATTCATTACAGGTCACTGTAATCTATTGAAACATCAATTCCGGATTGGAAAAAGTATCGAATCTCAATGTAGATTATATAAAACAGCAATGGAAACTCCGTGGCATCTTGTCACTCGGCATTCGTGAAACCTTGTTTCATGGACCTATCTTACACTCATTTATCTGGTCACCCCAGGTTCTCCTTAGATTATGAAAGAGTCTAGCATATGGAGTCTTCTGGACGGCCAGGACTAGAGTAAGATAAAATGATGAGTCGGGTGAGGAAAAGTCCGAAAGGATATCCATAGTTAGATAAAGAAAATAACATCTATTCTTTAGTCTAACCACCCTCTACACCTGTTGTTTTTGGTTGTTTTGAATAGGTAACATGCTTGATGGTGTGGCCAGTAGCTTTTCCTAGATAGGAGTGGTCATGCTAAATGATCTGCCTTCTTATTCAAGGACACTTTGTTTACAAGCAGATAAACTACATCTACTAAGTCGAAACATCATCATGTATAACTGAGTTGGCATTAGCAAAATGTGTACATATGTAACAAACACAGAAAAAGTCAGAGAAGGACTGTCCGATTTTGTTTGGTCCATGCTTCGATTTCTCTATAGTGATCCGGACTTCCTATTCGCAAAGGTTGCGTTACAGATTTTTCGATTGTTCCGCTAAATAAAGTTTTGGCAATTGAGTCTAAATAAACGTCTAAATACAGGAAAAGAGAGAAACGAGTTCTTTAGTTGTAGATCCACTTTTCTCCAATTCAAATCAAGATGTCTTCAGAGAATGACGACTTCATATTATGTGACAAAAATCAGTTTCGTACTAGCCTTGAAGCTCCGGAATACTCCCTGGAAATAGCAAATGAAGTTTTCGAATTCCATCAGACAATTCCCAATTACAAGCCTACCCCATTTGTGGAGTTAGACAATCTGGCAAAAAAATTAAAAGTAGCCAAGATCTGTGTCAAAGATGAATCCAAACGATTTGATCTCAATGCCTACAAATTCTTGGGAGTTAGCTATGCCGTTGCCAAAGAAATCTTGTACCAAAATGAAGAATTCACATGGTCTAACATGGTGCAAAAAGTGTCTCAAATGGAACAAAAACCAATTTTCATTACGGCTACTGACGGAAACCATGGCTATGGTTTAGCCTATGCTGCAAAAATCCTCAATTGCCAAGCAATTATTTTCATGCCTAAGGTGTTTGAAATTAACCAAACAAATCTTACCGTAGATTTCGTTTGTAACGCCCCAATTAACGCTCAATCCTAAAGCGCATAAACTCAATGAAGTGTTGATACTAACAATCAACTTGAGGGAAATTATATCATTTTTCTAGGACACAGTAGAAAGCCGAATTGAGCGTACAAAAAAATTAGGAGCAGATGTCCGCCAACTCCCCCTAGGATTTGACGAGACTGTGATTGAAGCTTGCCAATTTTCGCACAGTTTAAAATAATTTGTAAGAATTAATGAGCATTCATTCATCATATCCTATCTAAGTCACGCCAAAAATTCTAGTTACTTTTATTATTCAAATCTTTGAACTTGCAGAAACTAATGACTATTTTTGGCGCGAAAATTTCAACGGAAACTAACGAAATTACGTACTTTTTGAAGCGATTTTCAGTCTTTCGTCCATGTTTCTTTTTAGGATACAGTGGAAGGCCGAATTGAGCGTACAAAAAAATTAGGAGCAGATGTGCGCAAACTCCCTCTAGGATATGACGAGACTGTGATTGAAGCTCGCCAAGAAACCTCAAAATTAGAGTCTAAAGCAGGAGGCAAAGTTTTCTTCATTCAAGACACTACCCTTGAAGGCTATTGGGTAATTATAGTAATTAATTTTTCTGGAAATTGAAACTGATTGATTTTGATTTGGTCAAAGGATATTCCCTTGACTATCATGCAAGGTTATTCAACCATTTTAAGCGAAGCTTGGATCTCTGGCCATTTCGACGATTTGCAACGTTGCCCCACGCACGTTTTTTTGCAAGTTGGAGTTGGAACTTTTTCCGGAGGAATGACAGGATTTCTGATCAACAAAATGGCAGAATTGGGAACTGAAATCAAAATTGTGACTGTTGAACCACGGGGTGCACATTGCGTGTTCAATTCACATCGTGTTGGTGATGGACAATTACATGAAATGGAAGGTGATTTGGTAACCATCATGGCAGGTTTGAATTGTGGGGTTCCTAGTGGATTAGGATGGCCAATCTTGAAGTCAACAGCCTTTGCTTTTATGAGCTGTGTCGATGAAGTCACTAAGCACGGAATGCGGCTCTACTATTATCCAATTACAGGTAAGATTACGTGCCTTATTAATCAATTAGGAGAGAGGCGTTAAATAGGTAATCTACGGTTTACTTGAGTAGGTGATAGTCGCATTATTTCTGGTGAATCTGGAGCAGTGACACTAGGAGCTTTGAACCACATTTGCACCAGTAATGAAGCTATGCGAAAACAATTGGAAATCGACGAGACATCACGGATACTATTGGTTTCAACTGAAGGCGACACCGATCCGGATGGATTCAGACAAATCGTTCTTGAAGAAGGAACCTCAGAACTTCTTTAGAATTTGCAAAGCTGCAACCTTCAATTGGAAGAAGTGATTGAAGATAATGGTGTGAACGCTAGATTTCTAATGATTTCTGATGATGCATGATTATTATGGAAATAAATCCAAGATTATTTTTGTCTGTATATTTTTGTAACACGCTGTACTAATTCAAACATTACAATTCCTAAAAATGTAGTATAGTATCGTACGAATGTTTGATTGTCTCGTGACATTATTTAGATTTTTTTTTAAAAAAAGATTTTCTCCCAAATTGTTTATTCATAGTATTGCCTTAAAAAAGTGATTTTACAATGGATCACGAGCAGGGAAAGAAAAGCTGCTATGGAGTATATGGAGACAGATTTAAGTAAGAAAAAAGGAGGACTTTAACCAGCAAAGTAATTATTTTTTGTTCTCAAGGAGGTGCAAAAAGAAAAATAGTAAATTTTCAAAATTATTTTTTTGGATGATGTTGGTATTCACAATAACTAGATTACGACACTCTTGGGGGCTCTAAAAGGTTGTTCAAACCTTAAAGAATGGAAAGTAAAGACGGGAAAGGTTCTTTTACAAAAGTGTTAGTTTCAGACTTTTTCAAGACTTTTTCAAGCCCCAAAATCGTCCATAGAGGCTTTGGCACAACGAGAGAAAAAAAAGTAGACGAATAACACTGACATTGCAGTAGCGGCAGTGTGAACGTAGCAAACTTTTCCATAGCGAATAATGGTGTTTGAAGTGTGCAGATGGCAGTAGAATTGACAAAAGAGAAAGTTGAAAGTGAAGATATAAGCGAAGAAGATTTGTGCTCAGGAATGAAGTAGAAGAAGAAGAAGTTCTTGGAGAAATTGATGCTGGATGATAAACTCTCTAGGAAACTAGGAACATGACAGCATCATCAGCCTTAGAATCCTCCATAATTATGGGTTCTTGACAATTAGCATGATTAGTGTTATTTACAGAGAGTTTTTGCTTAGGAAAAAGAAGAATTGGGAATCGTTCGGAGGGATTGTTCTTCTGATAAATAGAATTTCAAATAGTAGATAAAACAGCAACTTTTTTCAACTTTTTTTTATCATATTTTTACAAAACAAAACAAGGTAAAAAATGAGCAAATTCGTCCCCTCATGGGAGAGTGAACACTGTTACGGCTTGAGGACCATAATACCTGGTCTATAAGCGTCTACCACAGGTGTCTTAAGATATCATTCTCCATGAAGAAAAAATTGGGAACATCACAGAGGTTTGCAATCGTGTTTTTTGAGACATTGGCGTCAATCCTGACCCGCAGGAAAATCGCCAATTCAGTTGGGGGTAACGAAGAAAAAAAAGCTGTTAAGTCAAGTAAGTTGAAGTAGACAGGATTGGAATGCGAGGCTTCACGACCTCATCTTAGGAGTGGTGGCTGACGGAAGTAAGGAAGTAGCTTAGAAGATGAGTGTAAATAGCGGAAATTGTAGTGGAGAAAGTTGAGTTTTGTAGGAACTTATTGGTAGTGTTCCTCGGCTTTGTGTAAAGCATCGACGATGGGACCGAATTCTTCGACCGATCTGAAAAAGGAGAGGAAATCATCCGTTAGAATCTGTTTATGAAAACTTTTAAGAAATCTTTTTTCTTGAATTAGTTTGATTTTGAGTTTAGACCTTTGCTGTCTATGATGGTAGTAATGAGCCAAAGAGTTACGACGCCTATTGCGGATATTTTGCAATCCGTTACGAGCATGAAAGAAAAACCGGGAGACCGGATTCAACTCATCGGATCGGCTAGCAAAGGTACCGAAAATGGCAAAGTCCAAGACTACAATTGCCAAGATAATGGGGACCAAAATCAAGGCACTGTATAAGTAATTGTTGTCGCCGTCCAATTGGAGTGTGGCTTGTCTTTTGACAATCTCATGACAAGTTGACAAGTTGATGATCATTGCCAAGATCACCAATGACACCAGTTTCCCTTGAGCACCCATAGTTGAGGTAGGTAGAGATCTTTGAATAACCTGCAAAATCAAAATTTGACTTATTACCTCTTGGAGTATTGTCCGTATTCGGGCTGTTGGTATCCGTCATAAGCAGATTGCTCGTATCCGTATCCGTATCCTGAACCTGAACCAGAGTCAGAGATGTATTCATCCATGGAGACACCGAAGAGAGGGAGGACGAGAGCTCCGAGGACCAAGATGAAGAGACCGAGGATAACAGCGTTCTGGATGGAGGTGGCGTTGAAGGTTAGGGTGGTAGCACCGCCGGAACCAACTGTGATGTATCCCAAACGGGCTTCACCATCTTCCTGTTCAAAATCTTCTGCGCAAGCGCTGGCGAAAAGGGCCAAACTCAAGATGATCCACTTCATTTTTAAGGAGAATTTAGGGTGGTTTAAGGTTACTTTAGGAATGCTGCTGGAACGGAAAACAGATTTCGAAGGTCAGTACTTTTAGTTTCAGCAGTTTACTGTTCAGTAAAATACAAAAATGATATCGAAAGGTAGCAAAAAAGTTGACATGCGTGAACAGATGGTCTCAAGGTAGCTGCTGCAGTAGTAGTAGCAAAAGATTATCACAGTGAAAGTGTTTTCTTTTTCTGAATTTCACACGCTGAAAACATACAGTAGACAGGACAGTAATAGCGTCGAGATCAGAGTACTTTTCATCATCAATTAAAATAGTAAAAAAAAAGTGCGGAAGCAGCAGCAGTGAACAATACACAATTCCCATTCACAACATATTTTAATACAAGAAATTGAGAGAGACTACAGAAGCAGAATGTCTTTGCAAGATTTTGTGAAATCAAAGACACTCTAGATAATAGAAGAAGAATAGAAAGAGGACAGAAAAAGAAACATGCATAAGAACTAAGAACTTAACCATAACCAATAGTGTTTAGTAGTGCTTTAGGAGTCATATTAGAGTGAGTTAGTTATTATAGTTTAGGTACATTGGGAGTAGTCATGGCTTTAGGGTTTAAGGTCGGGGTTTGAAATTCTCCTCTGGATATGATATGAAATGCTGGATCTCAGGGTCTCTCTCTCAATCTCTTTCTCTCTCTTTCTCTCATGCTTCAGTAGTAGGACAGTGATTTTGTGATTCGGATACGAGCAACAACAGTAGTAGCTTACATATGAATACATATGCAGTCAATATACATGCCAGATTGAGTAGCTTGAAAATTCTTTTACAAAGAATTAGTGCATCAGCAAATTTCAAATTATCAAAATAATTTATGTGTGAATGAGGGAGTATGTGTGTCTGTATTTGAGTAGTTGTGCCTTGCTTACTATAACTATCAAAAATTCAAAGGCTTACGTAAATGGCCGCGAGGTGGCGCTACTGCTGTTTCGAGCTTTATTTGGGGGCCCCAGAAAAAAAGGTCTCACCCTATCCTTCAATTGATTGCGACTGAACAATTTTCCCCTAGTATGGTCTAAGCCAGCGGCCTGAGGGGTGCGGCTAAAGCCTGTGCAGCTTGCCTGCCTTCGAAGCGCGCCTTTTTGCATTTTCGCCGGGAATTTGTGGCTAAACGCGAGCCGGCTACCAGGAGATTTCGTCATATCCTCGTCCTTTTACAAAGACAATGAAATCCCATATGGCTAGTGACCACAAATCAAGTGGAATTTTTACAGAAAAAAATTCTAAAATTTCGGCTTTTTCTATCTTTCGATCTGGGGTTCTGACTAATTAGGTAGCAATTTAGGAAAAATGTGTGTCACCCTACCTTAGAAAAATGCTTTGTAAAACAAGCTTAGTTTTTTCAGGACTTTTTTGGGTCACTGACTGGCTGCTGTGCTGCTCAGGAGACGTCAAGAGATCAACTGAAGAAAAATCTAAGCAACAGTTTCTAGGCGTACGTCCACGAGGCTCGAGCAGCGATGTGGTGCACGGTGGTATGCTCTAGGCGTTTTTATGTACATAGGGGAGAAGACACTTCAAACCACATCTCAAACCCTTTCTAAACTTTTTTTTTCCACTCCTGCAAAATTCTTTAGAGACGAAAAGTGTCCCTCGTAAAGATTTCCATTGAGAGGAGAGATACACTGTTTAGATTTAGATATGTAAGGAAACGTCAGGTCTAACGTTAGAAGCCGTTTGGGTGTTGCCTAGCTGCTCAGAAAACTTCTCTGCTAAGCAGGTCATGAAAATCTCTTCTACCTGAGGGTGACCTACATCTGGGTTCGAAGCAAAGCTCGACTACTCTGAGCAGCACCCACTCACCTGAGCTTAGAAGCAACGAATTTCATTCTATAGTTTCTAATTTTTGACACTACACTGTTTCTAAAATACCCCCCCAGAAATTTTTTTTTTTTTTTTTCATTTTGTCACAATGCAAAATATGCACAGTAGTAAATGATGACGAATGTCCCTCAAAATGAATCAAGGTCCTTGGCAGCAAAAGCTTGCTGGCCTAGATTCGTCAAGGCGAAAAATCAAGTATTTGTTCATGCGTGTAAAGAGATAGTAAGAAGGGAAAATTTAGTAAATTAATTGAGGAGAAAAACGTCTTTGGCTTGGTGCCATAGACGGCGTTAGAATGTGTAAAGCTTGAGTAGTAGATGCATACTTGGAAAAAGTGTCAACAAGTCGTCCGTTGGTGAACGTTTAAAGTAGTATGTTGGCACTACAAAAGCGAAAAGTGTGTAGAATGAACTGGTAGGTGAAAGTGCCATCACCATTGCCTCACCATCACCGTCATAGCATAGCACTCTACCGCAAAATGTTCCGCGTTCTTAGCTTCGTTTAGTACAAAAATGTTGATGATGATGAAAAAAATGACCTCAACTCGTATACTGTCCTACCTTCAGGTTTCCACATTTCCATTTCTTGAGTAAATCACACTTTAGCTTTCTTCTTTTAGGCTTTCAGACTTTTCCACAATTATTCCCATCAGACAATTGGAAAATTGAGTGATTTCAACGCGCAGAATAGATTACTGAGAAAAAGAGATGATTTTTACCCTATGCGGAGTGCCTGGCCAATTGACTACGACTGGATTTCGCTACAAGGTTATTAGTGCAGCAGTTCTAAGGCCTGCAAGCAAGCTGCACCTAAGCTACCTCTAGCAGTATTATCTCTTTTACACGAAGGATTTTAGTGTCTAGTGGCGTTACAAGCTAGGCGCCTGGCGTTAAAACTCGCGAGCTTTATGTAAGACTACCGAGCTACTGATTTTCTCATGATGTGCAAACAATTGGAAAAATGGCTTTTGCATGTAAATCAAGTGTAGCATTAGCGCTTAGCATATGGCACAGTGGTGCCTACTGACTTGACTACAAAACTTTCCCTAGACCTACTAACCGACTAAGCAATAACAGATGGTTTTGAACCATGGATGGTTTAGTTTAGTGGCCTCGGAAAAAGAACCTCAGCTTTAGAATAATGTGGAGGTTAAAAGTCACTCCCATACTTCTAAGTGCCTGAGGGGGTAAGAGAGGGGGATATTGATGTCCTTGAGGGCCGGCTTAAGAAAACCACCTTGAGCAGGTAAAGAGAAAATTCCTCCGCTGCTGCTTCTACTATAGCCGAACTAGCTTGCTTAGCTGCTCAAAAAATCAAGACTCTTTCAAGTTCTAACGGTATAACGAGAATTTGGTCACTCAGATTGGCCACTTGCTGGTGAAAAATCTTGAATTTTTGTTGCCATCTTCAACACACTTGAGACCAGAGACCTTTGTAGTTATAGTAGTTTGAAGTGGATGCAAAGCTAATAAATCCCCTAGACTGCTGGCAGAAACACTTTCACTGTTCAAATCTTGAGAGTTGATACCAAGTCGAGACCTTTGAGACCATTTCTGCCATTTTTGGAGTCGAATGGTTGAACACTTATGATATTACCTTAAGGGCAATTGATGCACACTTGGTCACGGCAAAACGACGTTTGAGCTTAGATTTTCCGAGACTTTCCAATATAATAGCTCGATGGCTCCAGTTCGAGCGCGAGTTCTAGCAGCTCGTCTTAGATTTGCCTTGGCATGCGCAAGTGACCAGGCTCGAAGTTTTCTCGGCCCGTACACGGGTCGCTAGCTCTATCTAGACACAGAGCCTAGCACATTGATCATCAGTCCTAAGATCCTGGTTCCCTTCCGCTAGTCCTAGTCCATGCCGAAAACACGAGCAGCGACGTTAGCCCCACGTTAGCTGCCGTTTGCTGACGGCCCCAATTTTCTTGACATGCCCTGAAAAACGGACTCAAAACTCTGCCTGGAATTTGGCCTGTAGGAAATCAATCAACACATATTAGCCCAGCTGAAAAGTTATTGCCCAACAATATTGAAATGAAATTTTTACGATGAAGCCTTCTTCTTTTCTTCTTCTTTCCGATTGACTTTTGCGGTTTTGGAGTAGTGGCTAGACTTGTAAAGGAATCTGGAGCATTCAATTGGGGAGCTATTTTTTACGTGATGTAACAATGTAATTGCCCTATTTTCCACACACCTTCTTCTTTTTCAATAAATTCAAAGACACACTGTCGGAAAATCGCTCATAGAGTACCACAGATATTACAGGCCTCAACTCATTAAAATATTTTGAAAGCTTGAGCAAGCAACAAGTTTCATGAAAGTTTGCACAACGACGGCATAAACGAGACGACTTTATTTCATGCCTTGTTCTCACACAGACTCTCGTCAATCTTCGATTTCGCGGTCAAAATCGAAAGTTTGAAATCCTCTTCCCTTTCTTCATTTCTCGCATGACAAATACTGCTAGATAGTATTTAGTGTTGACGCAATGTTTTTGAAGCGTAAATACTTGCAGAGCTGAACGACAATCTGAGGCAGCGAAAATCAATTGATGATCACAATGCAATCCGTCAATTGCCAAGTCACGAGGTAGAATTATTGGGGATTGAGGAACTGCTGCAGAGCAATAATCAATGCAATGGAGTCATACTTTCGTGAATGAGCGCGGTGAAATCCCACTCTACAGCAATTCACCTTCTTTTGAGGACATCCGGGAAGTAGATATGCAAAAAAGAAAAGATTGATCTGTTACTACGTGCACGTAAGGTAACACAACCGTTCTTTCGTTCGTTTTACTTGACTTCGTTTCACTTTTGTTTAGAACTTGCAATCCCCTGCCTTGTATTTAGGGGCACTACAATGCATAATATTGCATAGGTAATCTAGGCTACCTAAACATTTATTTTTTAAGGATAGTAATATTTGTTAAAGAAGATATGTCTGTGGACTGTATGACGGTGTAAGTAACGAAGAGAAGACAAGCAAGACGACAGACTGCTTCGCCTTTTAAAAAAGCCGGTAGCGCAGCAGCTGATAAAATTCTCTTTACACTCTTCCTTCAGGAATACTACTTCTCTGCAACACCACATGTAAAAAATAGAAGACGGAGCTTTGTCGTTGGTGAAAGTTTGTACAAAAATCCGCACAAATTCCTATCTCTCTAAGTCATTACCCTCTCTCACGAAAAAGACCGCAGCAGCATAAAATGTAATAAAAAACGCGGTAATAGGGTAAGTAAAACTAAGCGAGGGACCGTAAAATGGGTTTAATGAATGAAGTCTAGGGAGTTAAGTTCGCTGATATATGTACCAATGCCATTCAATGCATTACTGTCTACTAGACAGTACAATCTGTACAACTACAAAATTGGCCAGATTCCATTTTTCACATGAAAACATCCATCCCGATCGATCTGTGCTTTTTTAAAGGTCACTTGACGAGATACAATCCATTACATTTACTGAATCCCCTCTCAAATAATCTGAGACTTCAAGAATATCGCACGATTTCTGGCTTCTTGAGTGAAAGTGATCTTCTATAGTAGTCATTCACCATGCATTCACCATGTCAAGAAAGAAGTTTTGCGAAATTTCCCTATTTCATCAGGACTTTGAAGAGCATTTGGTTTCTGCTACGACATAGTACTATCTACCGCATCATCATGCGAATCCACTAGCAGAGGTTTTTCCACACATTCTTCATCATCCATTGTGAAGAGAGTACGCATATTCACAGTTCACACGTTAGATACGATCATGATAAGGGTGATCTGTTTTCATGGAATCATTGGCCTGCTTGCAATGCTACTGCTGCCGTTTTCTCGCCTCGTCACCGTGATGATAAAGTTAGCCAGATAGAGCAAAGCAGGGAGGGTAGCTAAGCTAGTGCAAGTAGAGTGCTTGCAAACTGGCAGTCAGAAAAAAAAGTGGAAGTCTACGAACGTTCACACCAGATTTCGTAACTCTGCCAGACTATTGCCCTGCTGCTTGCTTGGCAATCTTTCTACATTTATCTCATCCCAAGCAAAAGCCGTTTTACTTAGGCTAGAACCAAGTTGGTTGGTCAAAGTTGACCTTGTCAAAGCTGGGGGGACTTTAAGTAGATATTCTTGAGTTGCTTGAGCACTTGAGCAGCACCTGCACTCTCTGCAGCAGGGTAGCGCAAAGCTCGGCAAATTCTGGGGATCTGAAAATTCAAAGTCATACTTCTCGCATCGTACCTTTATGCACTACCATATTTGCACTCAATGCTTTCGGTTCAAAAAGCAGGGACAACCTCGGTTAACCTAGCTTATTTTATAGTCACGACCAAGTCATTGGCACTATGAATTAGGTAAGTATTAGGTAATATGTACTGTAATACAGTTCTAAAGGAGCATCTTGCGCTGAATGGTGGTTTTGCCTCCTTTTTTATCTAACATATGACGTAGAGATTTTTATGTGTGCTAGGTGCATAAATATGCGTCACATTGTGCCAAGCAATGCACATTTTGATGGATATCTATTAGTTTCATAGAGTAGCAGAAGTATGTACTAGTAGCAAGAGACATAAGGAGTAGTGAATTGATGTGGCAATACAAGTAAAAATGCGACGGTATGGTACTACACCAGAAACTTGCACTTTCTTCAAGCCTTTATTTCCTTGGAGGAGGGTGAAACTATGTGTCGAAAGTGCCTTGTCACATATCTCTTCTCTATATATTTTCAATAGTGAAGTAGATCTAATCAACCAGTCATAAAAATTCCCTTCCTTATTTCATGCTGTAATAATGCAGGATTTTCTAGAAACAATGACCAGCAAATAGAGACATTGCTTGAGGGATAGGGGTTTTCCGCGCTACTTCTGACAAATCGTAGAGAGAATACTAGGCTGCCTACCTATAGTAGCTGGGGGCAAGGAGAATTTCGAGGCCATTTCATTCATAAAAATGCCGATGTGTACACTCTAGATTTTGCCTTTACCACACGCACTAGAGTGTTCAAAGCTCCGACTTCAATATTCAAAATATGAAAAGACAATGAGGTCACCAGCATTACTGCTGTAGATAAAGAAAAAAAATACACAACAGATGTAGAAGTCATTCTTTGGCTATGATAGGAGGACAGCTTTACCAAAAATCTGCTGGAAAATATCCTGATTGAATGAAACTATCCAAGGCCAGCGGGTCGTAGACTCGTAGAGTGCTGTTCGTTTGAAGTTCACCTTGAGAAATTCAGAGTCAGAATATGGTAGTCGTCGTAGTTATACAAAGTAGTGTGGCAATTTTGATTGGAAATGTTCGTAACAAAGCGAGCAAAGCGAGCAAAGCGAGTTACCTTTCTAGCTCGCTTCCCTCTCATGCAGTGAAAAAATGACACATTTTAAAGGAATATTTGACCACTGTGTAAACAATAGTAGTCGTAGTGGCAGAGCCACCATTCCGTTATGCACAATAGCTTCAAACTTCAACGATGAAACTAGCCTTGCTAAATAGAAATGAACTAATAACGTCGGAGAATAGAGCCATAATACCATAAGCCGCAAAACCAGTCATTTTTTCCACTATTGGAAAAGTTCTCAAGTTATGTTACTCAAGCTCTTTTGGCACCTTTTTTCACCTTTACAGGATGTTCACCTAACTTTTTCAGAGCTTTAGAACATATTATTAAGTGTGAACCCGGATCTGTGAATGGTTAGGAGGTGTTTGAAATATGTTCTGAAGCTCTGTAAAAGTTAGGTGCAGTTTCACTAAAACTTAACCACTTTTGGAATATTGAAGTCTACTGCAATTGCAAACGATTTTCACTTGACCTTCATAGAGTTTGCAGGACCTACAGAAGAATGTACCGTAGTGACTTGACAAACACGTGGTGTGGAGTTACAATTCACTTTTGTTGCTGCCCTTGCACGATACATTTTTCAATTCCACTGATTTTCAATTTCTGTAGCAAATCTGTATATGTCTAGACGTAGACGTGAACTATTTTGTTTATTCAGGTCAGACTGCCTGCATTTACGTAATGTTTGAAGATGAGCAGAAGATAAACTCATTTGAAACACTTTCAGATTCTCTTATTCATTTTTTTCATGTACATACAATAATAAATATATTACTGTTTCAATGAAATTATCATTCAATAATCATTAATCACTCTAGGATATACTAAAAATCTGGCAAGGCTAAACTTGGTAGGTCGTTGTGAGTGTTTTTTAACCAAAGTGACCCCAGGGAAAACTTCAAATTGGACTGACTCCAAGGACCATTATAATTTGCTCTATATCAAAAAAGAATCACGTCAGACTTAGAAGGAGGAGTAGAATAGAAAAAAAAAATGAGTATGCCAGGCATACTTTCTCTATTTCATATAGGTGAAAATGAATGGTTTCTTTTAAGAAAGAAGTCAGGAAATCATCTCTAGATGCTTCTCTTTCTTTTTCTCTCTTCTTCTTCAACTTGGTTGGTTCCTGTGTCTCTGGTTTGGTTTTACTGGAATTCTCGCCCCAGGCCCAGCTGCTGTTCTATCCTCGATCCATGGCTTCAAGACATTCTTACTACTTCACTTTCACTCTGCTAAACACGAATCTACGGTAGGTTAGGCTCCTCTACTACTCTACTAGCCAGCTTCACTACTCAGACTTCAGAACAGTGACTTGGAACCTGCTTGGACAATTCAAGCTTTACTACAGTCAGTAGTCCATTCTACCACTGTGCATAATGACACAAAATTGAGACTACCTTGTCATGCAGGCTGGGCAAATTCTATAGAGAGGACTAGTGCCATTCATACAAGTGTTATGATTTCAGTAGGCCTTTGAAGAAAAACTAGTCACACTTATTCAATCAAAACTGCGAATCGTGGACATGAAGCATGAAAATGGAAAATTACATTACAGGTGTCGTCTACAAAATGCACAACTTTATCCTAAGTGAAGCAAAGATGGAGAAATTCAAGAGATCAATTTCTGCAGACTTTTCACACCCTGACTTCTTAGAGGAGGAAATGATGCAGACATCTTTTGCGGTAATGAAAATAGAAATCAGCAAATGTCGTCATTTGCTTAGTTAGTTTAGACGACTACTCTATGGCGTAATGTCAATTAGAACTTCAAGCCTGTTTAACATGGTCATTGGTCGCTGCTGCCGAGTGCCGCGGCAGTCAGAGCTCAATACAGTAGGAAATCATCGGTCATCGGAAAGTTGTAGCGTAACCAGTGCCAAAATCAATTGACAATGTCATTTATTTATAGTAGACTCAAGAGATAGATAGATAGTTTGTTCAGTCCTTGATTACCATGACATTTTCCAAGCTACCATCATCAATGCTATTGCGAGGGTATCCTGCATTTCGCCATCCAGAAATAAAAGTCTGGTTTCCGCAGCAATCTCGTGAGTATAAGTTGGAGTAGTAAGCACTGCTACATACTGTAATCTCTAAAAAAATGTCGTCTATGGTTTTTAGACTCAAGGTTGCGTGATAGAGATCACCACAATGACTATTCCGAGCCGAGGTATTTTGGTCTGGTGACCAGGCTACTATGCTCGAAGATGTGTCAGTTCGAGGCGAATAGTTAGTGTAGCCTTGAGAAATTATCCCAATTTTATCCTTGAAGCGATCACCGCGGTCCATCTCGCAGAGTCCAAAAAGGTGGTGGTCGTACTGCGTACTCAACTCGCAGAAAATATCATTTTAAAACTAGCATCAGTGAGATTTTTTTCTCACACATTAACCATTTTAAAATGTTTCTTTTTTAAGCTCAAGGCTTTTTTCCTTCGAAGGCATGAAATGCAAAGGGTTTGAAATCAAGTTTAAACGTCTCATTTTACAACAGTGTGAACGAAGTAGAGTCGCTTGAATTTTCGTGCCAAAAATGCAACTTTAGTCAATTAGACAAGCAATGCAAAGACAACCAATATTTTTCGGCGTGAAAATTGAAATGAAACATTGACAATGAAACATACACCAGCATAGAAACAAAGATTCAAAGACGAAATTCCAAAGATTTTTGCATTGAAAGATTTATGAAACCCAGATAGATCGGTCAAGCATTGCCCCCCAAAAAAACTATAAATCTAGGCAGCAATGCTGTGACCAAACTTCAGTAGAACTTCTTGGCATGTTGAAATCTGAGGAGCCAGCAGGTCCTTCTTTTTCCTGGCTTCATGTGCGTTCGAATACAGTTAGGATTTCTTGGCCTAGAGTCACAGGCCAGGCTCCTCATTCAGGCCGCCAGTGGCTTGCTCTGGCGGGGAAGTGGCTGATACCACTAACTACATTTCACTCTCCTGCCGATCATCTTGAGTAGTTTAAAAGCATTATTCATTTCTATTGGGAGCATAAAAAAGGGCGGAAATGAAGGCATCAATCTTTCTTTTTTTCTTGCGAAAGAATCGACGCTGATTTTAGCATTGTGATGATGATCAGGGACAAAATTGGAAAGTGATGTTTGAAAATAGCGTAAGGAGAAGGTTGCGTTATATATTTTACAATTGTTCCGTTGAAAATGAATTACATTTCATTCTTCTGTGAATAATTCGCGTACATAGTTTTTAACGAACGCTATTTCGATCTTCTTGAAAGTCGGAGGTGTGGCGTCCATTTTAACAACTCCTACAGTAGCGAGTAAACAAGTTTTTATCAGTGAATCCCTTGAACTTTGAATTGAAAACACGTAGAAAAATGGACAGCAATAAAAAATTCCATTGTGATCAATGTGAATTTTCGGCCAAGAGCTTGAGTAATTTGATCACTCATAACAACGGAGTCCATCTCAAACTGAAGCCTTTCAAATGTCAGCATGCTAATTGTTCATCTGAATTTACCCAAAAATCATCCCTTAACAAACCACAAGGTTCTGGCGGTGATTGTGACCCGAGACAAAAATACCAGGTCTGGTTTTTTGCATTTTCGGATGTGTCTTATCCCAGGCGAAAATTTGGCACCAATTTTATACGTTTTTTGAAATTTGTAATAGTAAAAAGTTCATCGGACAAAAAAATTCATTAAATACCAAAGTTGTATAATATAATCAGTGACCGGCATGCAAAATCTCAGGTCAGCGCGCCGGTCAGGGCCGGCGCTAGAAGTTTTTTAAGATTTTTATTATTGGGGAGCGCCGGGTGACCGGCCTAAAATTGGTGCCAAATTTTCGCCTGGGATAAGACACATCCGAAAATGCAAAAAACCAGACCTGGTATTTTTGTCTCGGGTCACAATCACCGCCAGAACCTTGTGAAACATGTCAAAGTAATTCATGGAGATGTGGATAAACTTCAATGTGAAATCTGTGATTATGCCACAATCAGCAGGGCTCATCTAGAAGCACATGTTGCTGGTGTGCACAACAAAGAAAAGAATTTCAAATGTGACGTGTGTGACAAAGTTTATTCCCGCAAACATCAACTTACCAATCATATCAAGGATAAGCATGACTTTGACTTTGAAGGATTCAGATGTACAAAAAACCCTTCTTGTGAATTTATGGCTCAGTCTCAAAGTGCTCTTCAATTTCACATTATGAAAGTACATGGCTCAAAAAATTTCAATTGTGAAGCATGTGGAAAACAATATGACAACCGTTTGAGCTTGTATTACCACGATAGATCTGTGCATAAAAACATTCGATATCATTGCACTGAATGCAACTCTAATTTTTCTCAAAAGTCATCGCTGACTAAACACATTGAAAACTATCATGGAGAGGCTTCAAAAGAAGTACAAAAGTGTGATGAATGTGGAAAAATCTTAAGTTGCATTGAAAAATTAAGACTTCATAAACGAAAAGTTCATTCTGAATGGAAAGCCTGGCATCAATGTGACAAATGTGAATTCAAAACCAAAACACCTGGCAGTTTAAAAAGCCATATTTCTGTAGTACATTTTAATATCAAACCATTTGCTTGTGACTTGTGTGAATTTAAGGCTGCCAATCAAAGTGATCTAAGGGCTCACAAGAGACGTAAACACTCAATCCAAAAGCAAGAGAGGAATTTCAAATGTGACAAATGTGAATTTAAATCTCATACTAGGCAAGGTGTGACAACTCACATCAATTCTGTTCACCTTGGATTAAGACCCTATGTTTGTGACATTTGTGGCAAATCCTTCACACAGAGTGGCCATAGAGGATTTCATATCAAGAGTGTTCATATGGAACTCAAGTCAGTTTAATGTGAAAACTGTAAAAACTAAATACTTTTAGAGAGATTTCAAAGATTTGGATAAAATAGAAATAAAGAATTTTCTTTCTGTGTCTTGTTTGCTACTATCTACGGTTATTTAGAGCTAACAAATAATTCTACGTATGGAACTACTTTAATTTCCTTCCACCCCTATCCGGCATCCGCTAACGTCTTGATAATGTCTGCAGCCATGTTTTTCACCTATCTACGGAACTGCGGAACGAGTCTCCTTCCTTCCTTATCAGCTTCTCTCTCTCTCCTTCTCCTTTGTTGCGTCGCTTTCGCCGAGTTTCGTCGTCCTCCGCTCCGCTCCAAAGCATTCATATCCTTGGAGAATCTTGCCGATTCAGTATGGCCCTCCTGAACCATAGTATTGAAAACTCAACGCTGGATTGTCCTATCTACACGAAAGATAGTGAATATTGGATGGAGTTTATCAACTTTTGGGTTGGAGGTGTGGTGCAAACTTTATTCATCCTTTTTGGCTTTGTAGGTAAGTTTGTCAAAGAGGTCAAAGAGCATAATGCAAAAAGTTGACAAAACTACACAATAGTGTTTGCTATCTATCAAATTTTCTGTCCTCGGAAATCCCAAGGTATCTCCCAACTTTTTGCAATGATTTCGAATTCCCTTTGTTGTTGCAGGAAATCTTGTGTTCATTTTCATCTTGACGAGGAAAGAACTTCGGAATTCTTTTAATTTACTTTTAGTGGCTTTGGCACTATTCGACCTTTGCTTTTTGCTCGGAGCTCAACTTGAATCAATTCGGTAAGTTGTGAGTTTTCTCAAGCTAATTTGACAAAAAAATCTTCCTGGAGTATTCCAATCTAAATAGTTGTGTGAGTAAGTGAAAGCAAGAAAAAACAAATAAAACGAAGGCACTCCATTTCTTCTCTACGCGTTAGAGCCTCAAAAAACAGACAGCAAAAATAAACAGGCACTTCCAATTTGCTGCCTATGGCAGTTCCCACGAGACCTGCTCGCAGCTCCTATCTACTCTTGTTTAGGTAGTACGTTTGACGTTTATGGCATAGGCATAATCTAATCTCACATTATCAAGTCAAAACTCAAACCCTCACTTTGTTGGGCGTAACTAAATAGATAGACATGCAGGATGGCAAAGCAAACAATGTAAAGCTAGGAAACACAAGACTGAGATTGAGAAATTATCTTTTGTTATAATCAGACAGCACAAAATATAAAAGAAGGGACTTACAATTGCCTATTAAACTTTTTATCCCATTTTTCAGTGTCAGTTTTGGACTTTCTACCAACCTTCATATCATTCTTTTTCCATACCTATTGTATCCTGGAAAAGAACTGGCCATGACTGTGTCAATCTTCATGATAGTGGCGATCGCTCTTGAAAGGTATAATATTGATGATGGGAGACTGAATAATATGTAGTTGTAGACGAAAGGTTTTCTCTATTTCAGATATGTGGCTGTCCATAATCCTATTGATTACAAACAGGCCACTAATGATGCCCAAGCTATTCGTCGAAGATTGGCCAAGTATCTTTTGCCTGTTATTTTCAGCGCTGTTCTATTCAATATTCCAAAGTTCTTTGAAGGATCATATGGATATCATTATGAATTAGTATGTATTTTCATCTTTAAAATCAAAGTTTGAGAAATTACTTTTGTTTGAACTTTCAGGATGAAAATGGTTTCAACCAAAGCATTGCACATATCGAAGTTACTCCCATGAGAGCACATCCAATTTATTCTTACTACGCAAATTGGAGCCAGAGTTTAGTGCAAGGTTTCATTCCTGCTGTACTCTTGATGTATTTCAACACTAAAATCTACTTAAACATCAGGTAAGACCAAGGAGCTTTCACTTGTGTATTTATTGTTCATCAGACATCATCATTCGACATTCGTCATCTTATTTACAGAGGTCGTGAGAGGCGAAAAAGGCCTCAGAGTCAAGCCAATGACATTGTAGGAGACCAAAAAGGTAAGGAAAATATCAAGTAGGGAAGCAAGTAATCTAAAAACATTCGATCAACATTTGGCTTTCTAATTTTAGGAACTACAACTGCAATGGTTCAAAGATCCAAACCTGAGGCTTGTGATGATAAGTATGCATTCCTCTTTTGTAATGCAGAATCAATCAATTTAGTTAAAATGCGGAGCAATTTGTTTCTGTAAATAAAAATGTAGCTTGCATTTTACCAAAAAAGAAGACATTTCTAGTGTCATTCCAGCAATGTAATGTATCTCGAATAGTTGTCGCGCCTGTCACACTAAAAGCAATTTGTTTCAGAAATGGGCAAAACGCTTCGCAAATAAAAAGACGAAAAGCTGAAGATCAAATGGCAATGATGTTTGTTGCTATAGTCAGCAATTTTCTAGTGACGAATTTCCCTCGGATATTACTGAATTTTCATGAGATGTTTGTCATTGAAACCTTTTTTACTTGTTCTGATGCAGGATTGCCGTAAGTTCAAGCATTCAAAGGCTTTCTAATTGTAATTGTTACTAATTATGTTTAATGTTTTATTGCAGAACATTCCCTGTGTGGTCACGTATTTTGCATACTTTTGCAATGTTACTGATGATTTTGAATTCTTCCATGAACATTTTGTTTTATGGAATTTTTAATACTCAATTTCGGAAAGTTGCCAGAGAACTTATAAAAAAAGAAAATGAAGAATTTCCCAGGCAACCTAAAAATCACAAACGTCGAGAAACAATCGAATTAGAAGCCAAAGAACCAATTGAAGTCTGAATTTTGTTTTATGTACTCAAACAAACTTTGCTACAGGAAACGTTTTATGAGTTTCAAATTCAAATTCCACTTTTCGGCTTGAATCTTTGGATAAGACTGAAGATGCGACCATGTTTTTCTTGGTAATGCCAACAATGGTCTCCAAATCTGACATGTGTGGTGCGATGGAAGCCACGCTTTCAAACAGTTGTCGAGCTCGGCCAAAATCTCTTGCCGCTCCAATGTAAAGAGTGGCGGGTTCTTGATGTGCTGTCACTTGATAAACCTCCATATATTGACTAAAAATAAATGTAAAAAATCATTCCCCATTTTTGCTCGTGAAAAGTCAATTAAAACGTTGAGTGGTTAATTCAATTATTTGGCCTTTGATTATTCGTAATGAAATCTCACCTGTAAGGCATTGATGGAGGCGTTAAGAGACTGTTAAAAGGTGCGAATCGGTGCTGATACCTCACAGCTTCGTTGTCAAAACTGGAGTCTGGAACTAGAGTTTTGTTTTCTTTCTTCAAAGCAATCACCAACTGAAAGAAAGTGTTCGTACTTTAGTATACCGTAGATTACCACTCTTCTAATTAACGCCTAAGTAATTACCTTAAAGTATCCTGAGCATAGTGTGGCAAATGCTTGACAATTTGTCAGTTCTTTGACGTATGGTCTAGGCTTCTTATTTTTGTTGGAACTTTTGTTCTTTTTAGGTTTTTTGCCTCCGGCTGTCGCACTTTTACTTTGGTTTTCTAAGTACTGTTCATACTCTTGTAAATGACTGTCTGCTTTATGAAGGCAGGTTGTAAGCCATGGATACAACAATTCATATAAATACCAATACAAGTATGGATATTCGTGTACTGAGAATAGTTCCAGTTCAAATCCCGAGAGAATGTATCGGATCATTAGGCGCAGAACGTGATACAATAGCCATGTGGAAAAATACAAAACAGGCGCTGTATTTTCTGTATTTGCCGGTAGAGTTGATGTGTATAACGTACTGAACATTGTATCCAATTTATCAGCCTAGAAAAAAAGAAAGAGAAAATGGTTCTTGGTTTTTGCTTGGATAGTATTTTGTAAGTCATGCGTGTAAGATACATCGTCATAAGTCAATGAGTTTCTCACAATTTACTTTGCTGTAGGTTATCAATTATCAGCTTCTTTTTGTAGAAGAAAATGACTTGCTTTTCCATGGTTAGTGGAACAAAAGAGAGCTCAGAGCTTCATCATCCAAACTAACAAGCAAAAATGTCACAAAAAAATTTCATCAAGATGTCAACGCCTCATCTCGTAAAAATGAGTAGCAACAGCAGCACAGTGTTTGAAACTTACAAAAAAGTCTCCTTTTAATTTTCGCACAAAAAGAGAGCAAAGTTTCTTTTTGTTTTGATTTGCCCCATTTTAGCAGCTGACTTTTACCAACACTCGCCCCGTTTTGTTAACAAAGTAAGGCACGTTTACTTCGCTCTTATACTTGTAAAATGAGACTTTTTGAATGATTTTTAAACACTATGAGCAGCTGCCAGTTTTAAGGAACAAGTGTCAAAAAGACACAGACTCTGAATCCCAAAGTAACCAGGCCTAAAAGAAACTCGCAACTAGTCTCAGCTGGCGAAGGATTACGAGGGGGAAGAAATATATCCCGGCTTCTAAAAACTAGATCATATCTTTCCCTTGAGAGTATGACATGATCCTTTATGTATTACCTCCTCTTGGGCGATGGCGAACTCCTCTAATAAAGTTGGGATCTTGTCGCGCTGTCTCGCACAATTGTGTCCAAAAGTCTGAAAGAAGAAAATGACATAATTAACATGTACTCAATTATGGAAGGAGGACGGCGGCTGCTGTCGCCTCCTGAGAGTGATAGTGAAGGACTTTCTAAAAGGGCAAAAAAGGCTATTGTCCTCGACAGGAAAAGCCTGCAGGCAATTTTCGTCTGACGACTCGTGCAGAATAGAAAAATCTATCAACAGTGGTTGAAAAAGTGAAAAAATTCTCACTTTACACGATTGTGAGTTTTGCCAACTTTTGACACAATTTAACAAAACTTGAACAAAAGCAGCAGCATTTTTGGCAATAAAATTCAAATGAGACTTCTTTTGGTGATTTTCAAACAGTCTACAAAAGCAACCACCGACCAGAAGAACGATCATAAAACAATCATAAATTACCTGTAGTAAAAGACCCATAGGTCTACACCACTGCGAAAAAAAGGTTTCAACGCCGTCTTTGACTTGTTGTGTATTGAAGGGAGCCGTTTTCATTGTCAATGCCAATGGTGCGATGAAAGATTTGCAAGCTTCCTTGAGTAGGTCCTGCAAGTAGAAGGTAAACCTGCTTCTGTTACAGAAAGCGCTACAGAAAGACAAATACCTGAAAGGCTGGCAAAGGACCTGAAAGCCTGGCAGCCTGGTTTTGAGGGCTCGGATACAGTGGAGTATACAAAAGTTGGGAAATAGAACGAGAAAGGACGCATGGTGAACTTCGCCCAAATTCCATGTAGAACTCCTGAAACAAAGAGCAAAGAAGAACATTGCATTAGAGAAACTTTCTTAGAAACTAAGTAGATTTCATGTTAGTTAGATGATATGAAAAAACGAGACTCAAAACAGGTTTCACTTCTAGACCGTGAGATTTAAAGTTTTGTAAGAAACTGTCAACCTGAATGAATGAATGTGTATTTGGCAACGTTCTGAAAGCTTTATCTAGGTAAGCTAATCAAATTAGCAAAGAACTTTGGAGACACTAATGAGATTTCACAAAAGCAATCAGGAAGAAAGACGCGAAGAATTGAATCAATTGAATCCATCCATTTTCTATCTCATCTTTCACTCACTGCACAATTCAATCACGCGTATTTACTCAATTCATTTCCTTCAGAATTGAATAGATTTTCAAATTGTGTGAAGATAGTAGGAAAAGCCTGATTCTTGCAACCTTTGATCTCGAAAAGCTCGAAAGCAATTTCTGAAAGCCAAACATCTTCCAGACATCTTATCAAGGCATATACATTATACATACTGTACTACATCTCCTTTGAAAATATGAAAGCCTGAAGGTTGCTTTGACAAGCTAATCTTGCATAGAGCGAAAACTGTTTTGGGCTTTGATGCAGAATTCAGAAGACATTTTTATGAGTGCACTCATAAAAATTGATGCTTTTATTTCCGGAACGAAAAAATTGCTTCTAATTCTTTAAATCAATGAAGGCTGCAGAACTTGGTATGTTGCGTATGTTGGTAACTTTTTTGCACTGTAAAAAACACAGAAAAGTTTCATCTGGATTTGCCATGAAAAGAAAAACCACACGTAAGGGTGACTTACTTTCTACAGATTTTGGATGAAAATTTGACTTTTAACAAAGTGTGTTCTAAATAACCAAGAATTAGGATAACAAAAATGTTTCTTACCAAGGCCGAAAGATAGGTTGTCAAGTGGGACACCTGCGTGGCTTCAATCAATCTTTGTAACAGTTTTGATAGATAGTCATAGGTGGCCTCTTTGGTCCTTATTTCCGTGTATCTGGGAAAAGTTGGTGGCAGCAGTCTTTGATTGACCATTGGCTCAAAACCTAATATGTTGTCCCCTGGTGCCGGAACAATGCCGAACTTGAGGGTAGCTTCAATAGTAGGCAACTGATCTTTGGCTGTGTTGACGTGCCTGGGAGATTAACAAATATGAAAACGACGGAATTTTGATTGGAATTTTTCACATCTCAAAAAATACCTCATAGCGTCGTTGATGTCCTGTTTGGCAAGAAAGGATAAAGCGAAGAAAAAATGTCTGTAAAATTTGAGCCTTGAGCAAACTGATAAGGCCTCTTTGTGCTCTTGGCTTTCAATGTTGTTTTTTGTGCTCCTGACAAGCTTTTGCATTGACTCTTCAGATTCTTTGAGCAGTGACATGGCTTTCACTTCAGAAATGTCGCTAGCAAGCTGAAAAGGGATATATAATCTTATAATAATCCCTTGAACATTTTAATAAGCGAGATCGAATAAAAAACTTTAAAAGACTCTTAAAATTCGAAACGTAAAAAGTCAAAAAAATGCTTTGATGTTCACGATGTTCACAGACTTTTGAAAATTTTACCTGAAAACCGTAATGTAGAGGCTGAAAATCTTCCTCTTCAAAAACAGAAGCTTTGGCGATTATGTCTCTGACTAAATCCACAAACTTCAAAGTGGCAACCACAAATGACCGGAGTTCCGGATTTGTTGGTCTTTGCGTAGGATCATCTCCACAGTGTAAGTACTGAAAGGAGATAACAATATAACTCTAATAATGCAACTTTAAATTTTCCGTCAAAATGAATGGTTGAATGTAAACAAGTTTCACTAACTTTTTGGCACGTTAAATTGACGAGTTTCTCACTTACTAGATTGGTAAAAACTGTTTGAGCCAATGAATGTCCTTCAAACCAAGTGATCATGCATGCCATGGTGTGATCAAAAATGGTAACAAATTCAGAAGCTGTAACTTTATCCCATGGCAAGATCTTTTGCTCTAAGGCTTCATTAAACCCAAGTGGTTTTCTTCGCTTGATGCTTCCTTTGGCCATGCCAGCGTCCATTTTGGGGTCCATCATTTCTATGGCAGACATGGCTTCAAACAATCCAAACATATTGTCATGTAATAATTCACCCAATTCCAATTCTGAAATTAAAATTTCTCATGATGTTTTAGGGATCTTGGACTTTCAACATTTTTGTCTTACCTTTTGAAGCTTCAAGAAAGTCATCGGTGACTAATTTCCAGTTGAACAGATCTTTGGGGAATGGTTGAAAAGATGAATTTTTCATCATTAACTCTGGTTCTTCTTCAGCCATGGCCATTTTTGTAGTTAATTTCGGTTGAATTTCAAAGTTATTTTTGTGATTTTGATTTTCAATGTTTATAAATAATGTCTGCTAGCTACGGTTGCCGTCAATTGAAAAGTAAAATGTTTGCCTCATTTCTTAAATGAAAATGCCTAAAAGTTTTGAATTAGTTTTCATGGTATTCATATAAGATCAATAATTATTTTTGAAAAAATAATTTAAACGGAAAAAGGATTTCATTTTTTGATAAAAATTTCATGATACCTTTATTTCACTTTACATATCTTAGACATTCTTTATTTTGCCGTTTGCCAAAAATGCCATGACAAAAAAACAAAGGAAAACTCGGCAAAATGTGATGTGTCTACTACATTCTACTGTCGAACTTCTGTGGACTATTTGTTTTCCCTAATTTTTGCGTAAAAAAGTACCTGTTACTTTTAAAACCTTTTTATTTTGTGTCAAACTCAGTCCTTATAAAGCAAGAAATCAGTCTTTGTCGTCGAAATTTTACATCAATAAGGTAAGCCTCGCCTTTTCACCTATTTGAGCGCTTGAATTTAGATATCCGGAACGTCCGCCGGAACGAGCTTCTTTGTCTTTGACGCAAGCAAGTTTTTGGGTTGGAAAGTAAGCCACAAATTGGCCATTGATTTAGTTGTTGGTAGTCAAAAAATGTCTGGAAAAAATGTTGAATGTCAAGAAGCAAAAAATAGTAATGAATTTGAAAGTGAAACAGAACTGGAATCTCAATCAAAAGAAGAATTTGAAACGCAAGTAGAATGTGAGTCGACAAAAGAGTTTGAATCAAAAGTAGAATTTGAATTTGAATCTGAAACAGAAGCAGAATTGGACTCTCAATCAAAAGAAGAATTTGAAACACAATTTGAATCAACAACAAAATTTGAATCAGTCTATTTCAAAGAACTGGAAACAGAAATTGGTCAAGAAAGTGACATTGACGATGTGATAGAAAAAGTGGCTGATGCTATTATCAATTTCTTCAAAGTCAAAAGACCAAAACGATTTATTGACACAGACAATGACAATGACGACCTTATTTCTTACGAAGAAAGCCAATTCAGATTAATCCTGTTATCCTTTTCTTTAAGTTCAATTTTAAGTATTATATCTTTGATTCTGTTGATCCATTATTGTCTTTTGACGAGTTGGAGTGAGTCTGCAATCTACATGTACAATACTGAAAACAAAATGACATTGACTTGGAAGCCAAAAATTGCAATCATAGATTCTGAAGATAAAGGCTTGCTAGTCATGTACAAAGTATCCCAGAATTTCACTCTTATTCAAGATTGGATTCTAAAGCTACCATCTCCTAAATCTCCAAATCCATTTTTGATAGAATACAGGAATTACTATGGATTTACTGATCAAAACCAACTTTACATTCCTTATGGTGATGAACATCGAAACATGATAGTTATAGACTCAAATAAGACTCACAGGATAGTACCAAAGAGCAGACTTAATCATGGTTATGTTAGGGATACATCTTCATTCAGAGTTGGCAATTACTTTTGGATTTTTGGTGGTCAAGATCTTTCGGATCCAGATAATGCATGTGCCTTCAGATACATTCAACGGACTGTTTTGTGGTCTATCAAGAAAAATCGATGGTTAGTAGGTCCTAGATTGCCTCAACTCATAACTGATGGCTGCGGCTTAGCTCTGAATCGAACCCATGCTCAATTGTTTGTTAGTTCACTAGATAATGTTACTTGTGTGCAATCATGGATATTCAATTTTAAAACTTGGGTTTGGAGTTTGGAGAATGATTGTATCTACCAACTTTCTACAAAAGATGAATGGTTGGAATGGTGGAAATTGTCATGTGTCCAATTGATTGATAAAAGCTTTCATAGAAACATCTATTTGATGATCCGTAGTTTGGATGGCTTTCTAAATCATTTGTTACTGTTCCAAGAAAATAGATCAGTTACAAAAATTGAACATTTTGAAAATTATTTTGGTCTTACTCATCATCTAACATTATTTACAATGCAAGGGAAGATGCTCATGATGAAGTTTGAAGGAAATTATTTGGGTATTTTTTGCTATTATCCAACTAATAATACTTGGAAATTGGAGCAGGTCATTGAATCATTTCCATTGAATTCAACACATGAGTCGAAATATTTAGTTTTACCACTTCAATAAAAAAGATACACTGGCAAGTTATATACATAGTAAAGTTGCATCATGTAATCATCCATCTGATACCTCGTCGCGTCAAAAATCTATTTTTTGTAGTTCTTTACAAGAGGAGAGGCCAATCAAGAGTCCAATTATCTTAGCATTTCATTGTCTTTACCTAATCTCAACTTTCTGCCTCAACTTTCTGTCCTCCGCCCATTTTCTAACGTCTCAATAAGTAGAAGTAAAGGAGATGTGTTAAAGCAGCTTTCAAAAGTGCATTTCAATCATCATGCGATGCGGCGAGGATTTTTACAGGATTTTCTCCGATTTTTTTTTAAAATGCAACAAGACTGAAAATGCTTTTCAGATCTAAGACCGCGATAAAAATTGCACTTTCTCAGTGCTGAATGTGCTGAGCAACNGAAATTGTCATGTGTCCAATTGATTGATAAAAGCTTTCATAGAAACATCTATTTGATGATCCGTAGTTTGGATGGCTTTCTAAATCATTTGTTACTGTTCCAAGAAAATGGATCAGTTACAAAAATGGAACATTATGAAAAATTTTTTGGTCTTACCTATCATCTAACATTATTTACAATGCAAGGAAAGATGCTCATGATGAAATTTGACGGAAATTATTTGGGTATTTTTTGCTATTATCCAACTAATGATACTTGGAAATTAGAGCAGGTAATTGAATCATTTCCATTGAAATCAACATATGAGTCGAAATATTTAGTGTTACCATTACAATAAAAAGATGCACTGGCAAGTTCTATACTAAAAGTGCATTATGCAATCATCACATCTGGCACCTCAAATCTATTTTTATAGTTCTTTACAAGAGATCTCCTTTGTCTTATCATTTGATTGTCTTCACCTCATCTTAACTTTACAAAACTTCTTCATACTTCAAGGCCCCCACTTGAGGTCAAATCGACCTCCGAGGCTGGTCGAGGCTACGACCTCAAATCCGACCTGCTGGGGTCGGGTGTGGCAAGCGAGTGAGCGTGGAGGGGGGGCGGCGAGCGTAGCGAGCGGCGTGGGGGTGTTGGCGAGCGAAGCGAGCTTACCGCCGGAGGTCTCGCAAGTAGTCGCCGAAGGCGACGGATTGCGAGTTGATTCATATTGGAAACTTTTGGATTTTACACCATTTCGTGTCTCCATATTATTTTTGAATAACTTCTTCTTGGAAAAAGCGTTTGTTTTGTGGCCAATCATTGAAAGGTCTGTCATTTTCCTCTGCTGGCATTCCAAATACACCAGTCACTAGTGTCCTTTGAAGGCTAAAAAGTCTTCAACTGAACAATATCAAAATTTGTAGAAAGCTTGACTTCCCCTCTCAGACATGCAACGGCTTCAAGCCTTTCCCCTTCGTTCCTTTCAAAAGGTAAAACTTGTCATGTAGTAATGGATTTGCCGTGGTATTGGTTGGATCTTAACGACTTTAGTTGGGATGATCTGACAGTTGATTACACTCATTTCTGGAAAAATACTGAGCAAAGCTCAGGGGACACATTTATCGATGACTCAAAGGTAGGTCAACTTTCAAATATTGCACAGTGTTTGAAAACCCCTTAAGTCTCATTTTACAACATTGAGAGCGAAGCGACCTACGTTTATTGATATTGATTTCATTGCAAAAGATAAAGATGGATTGACTGCAATTATGAAGGCTTGCATTAATGGACACAAAGATGTTATAAAATAGTATTGAGTTGAATGCAAAAGATGGTGATGGACTATGGAGTCAATTCTTTTATGTTTGCTTGCGAAAATGGACACTACAACGATGTTAATAAATGTAGCTCGCTTCGCTCGCAATGTTGTAAAAATGAGACTTTTTGAGTGATTTCTAAAAATTGTGACAATTTTTTCCCTAGAATAAATCATTGGGATTTGATGGCACTATCAAGATATTTGCCCACAAAAACCATTTGATGGTGATTGGTCATGATTGTCCCATGATTTTAAACTTATCTCAACCCACAAAATTTGTACACTTTTCCGGATACATTCATGTAAGTAAGAATAAAAGGCTGTGATTTTCTACCTCGTAATTCTGATTTTATTTTAGACTAAAAAACCAATTTTAGCCAAATTATCACCAGCAGAAAAGTATTTAGCCACTATAGCCACTAATGAAGTAGTAATTTGGAACGTATCAAAGAGGTATGATTAAAATTACTTTTGAAATTACATTTGACAAAAAAAAAGTTATTTTAGACAATTTGAAAAATGTTTGACTTTGGAATGTTTGGATTTTTGTTGGATCAACAACGCAGTTTTTGCCACTTTGTCTTGTCAAGATGGCGTCAATTCAGTGACATTTTGGCAATGGGATGGTCAAGATATTACACAAGAAGCAAGTATTTCCATCAAGGATCAAAAATCGTTGTTACCCAATTTTGCGGCTGCGACTTCGCAAAAACACCAAATTATCGCGTTTTCTCAAGGCACTTACAATTTTGCATTAGCAACCAAATTTGAAGTAAACCATGAAAACTTAGAGAAGAAATCTGGATGTATTTGGGATATCACTAATACCAAAGACAAGTACTTGCTGGTATTGACTTCCAAAGGATACGTGATGTATTATGATGTACGTGAAGCGGGAATACAATTCATCAAATGCATGACTTTACAATCGCCAATGCAAAAGATTTTATGTGAAATCTCCACTGGTTTTATTTTGGGAAACAACAAAGGTTTGAAAATCACAACAAAAAGTCTCATTTTACAGTTATTTTCACCTTTAAAATTCCTTTTTGGGATGTTTTACTTTGTAGCTGATTTTTAGCCGTTGTTTACATTTTATCAGCTATTTGCTTACATTTTGTCGATTTTGTCAGCTTTTTTGTTCATATTTTGGTCTTGTTTTCAGCTTTTTGTTTACCTACATTTTTTACCCCTTTTATCATATTTGTCAGCTGTTTGTTTACTTTTTTTGTCGACTGTTTGTTTACTTTTGTCAGCTGTTGGTTTACATTTTGAAAATTGTTACCAGAAATGGTGAATTTTTATTCTGGATTTTTAGCGCGAAAATTGAAATGATTTGAATTTCCCCGCAAAAATTCCGATGAGACATTTTTGTGTGATTTTCAAACACTGTGTTTTCTAAGGAATGGTGCATTGTTATGACAAGTCTTTCAAATTGCAAGAGAAAATAATCAAAGTGTCAACCGACAAAATCCTCACCGCTTTAGAAATACAAAACAGCGGCTGTAAGCAATCCGAGATCTATTTTGCCGACATCAAATCCCGAATTTTCAAAATGGAAAATTCGGAAACAACGGCGCAAATTGTTTATGATGGCAGACATTTTCAAGACGTCTTGTCAATCGATTTTCATCCTTTGGGGTAAGTGCATCAAAGACATTTTCGATAATAATGAAGCAAATAGAATATAGATTACTTCTAGAATTTAGTACGATGAAGGTTATCAAAATTAATAATTTTTTTTTTTTGTGTGTGATTTTTTTAAATTAATTTTTGGAAAATTTTTGCAGCACAGTATTTTCGTTAGGCAATGCATCAGGCCAATTGCTCCATTTTGACGCCAAAACACGCGAGTTTCTGGAAGAACTCAATCTCTGTCAAGGCCAAATCCAAGTGGTCAAGTATTCTCCACAAGGCACATATTTAGGTATTGGTACCTCCAATGGCAGTATTTTTTATTGGCCAGCCTTAGAAGGGGATCGAAACGAGCCTTTGATGTGTTCCAACCGTTCAATCCAACATTTGAAGTTTAGCCAAGATGAGTCAATTTTGGCCTTTGTTGATGGGCATCAATGTATCGGTGTATTCGATGTATCCGACAATTGGAGTATCAAATACAGGTAAAAAAAAATCGCAAATTTTTTCCCCGATTTTTCAGAATTTTTTTTCAGGTTAAAACCACATTCCAAACCAATTACGAATTTTGCCCTAAATTACCCTCAAATTTATGCAATTAGTCAAGACCGAAAAATTAGCAAAACTGAAAATGGAGTTTTGATTTTGAAAAAATCCATTGATCCATCTGCTGATCCAATATTGATCCAAATCCTGGATGAATTTGTAATTGTGGCTACGGAAGCTAAGCAAGTCCGGATACTTAATCCGGAGACTTTGCTTTGTCGACGAATTTTGAGTACCAATGGTATTCCTAAGGTAACTTGTCAATTCAAGCATTGTACGTGTCTGGATTCATGCCAATATTCATCTTTTTTACAGGCAATGATTCCCCTAAGCATTCATCAAATATTGCTGATGACGAGTGCCAGCGTTGATTTATTGGATCCCAACTGGACAACCACTTTGACATTTTCCAATACTTCTTCAAGAGGCTCATTAGATGTAAGGATTTCATTTCATGTATCCCAATATTTGGTTTTTGATTTCATTACCGATATTTGACAACGGTTAACAAAGTGTACTATTTCAAGTATTTTGGTCGATATCATTTCACCTATAATCGTTTCACCTAGTTTATACCAGAACCATACTTAAAAATGAAACCTACATTTTGGTAGGAATGTCAATTCACATAAGAACTCATGCAATAGGTAACGTAGTATTATCTACACTAGTAAGTATGTTAAGTAATACACTGTATTACCTGTAGGTGAAACGATAATATTAAAATAATGTAGATAAATGTGAATATATTTGTATCTGAATTTATGGTTTGCCTAAAGTAAGATAAATAGCAGGTGAAGTATCATCATCTACAAAAGTAGGTGAAATGTTAGTTTTACTTGTAGGTGAAATGATACTATTAATAAAATGTAGGTGAAATAGGAAAATGACCCAATATGTGAATTCAGGGTGTGATCTACAATGTAAGTTAGTTCGAAGTAGTATAAATCGTAGGTAAACTGATGACCTCCCGTTATATAGGAAAAAATATCTTGATTTCAGGCCCTGAAAACTTGGAGTTCCTTCAAAAATACGCTTGATGGGACTGTGGAGCTGGTTTTGGGATCTGGTGATATGTTATGTACAACAACTTTGGATCTACCTACTTTACCTGAAATTGAAAGGTAGATATAAAAAATATTTAGTAATACTACTTCGGATACACCTAAACAAACATAAGATCTTACACGTGTAAGGAAGGTGTGGATGGAATCTGGAATCCGGACGTTTTGGATCAGAAAGCAAAAAATATTTTACGACGTAAATATTTAAATAGTTTTTACCCAAAAATACAGTGTGTCCCAACAAGTTTTAGATGGTAAACTATTAGATAGTACAAAATCAGAATTTTGAAATTTTTGTAAAAATTTTTCGTCAAATTGAAGGGGAATTTGTACTGCTTAGCCGGAATGTAAACAAACTTTCGCGTTTTTTTTTTTTAAATTTCGCTTTTTCTGACTTTTTGAGGTTTCTATGCTAAATTCTTCAATCATCATGCGATGCGGCGAGGATTTTTACAGGATTTTCTCCGATTTTCTTTTAAAATACAACAAGACTGAAAATGCTTTTCAGATCTAAGACCGCGATAAAAATTGCACTTTCTCAGTGCTGAATGTGCTGAGCAACAATCCTATGTAACACCAGTCCTCAGTATCATTTCTCAGCACTTGGTAAACCGATAACCACGCCACCAAGCGACCGAAAAAGCAACTAAAAAAGCAACTAAAAAGCAAAGTCACAAGTTGAGTTACTTGTAGGACCGCGATCTGGCTAGATTGAGGTCAAACGTACTTAAACAGAAGTTTTAAGGTTGAGTACGAGTAGAAAATTTTGTTAAGACTATATTTAGCTAGTCTTGAGTGAAAGCTGTCAATTGCCTAAGCTTCCTATCTCGATTTCTCAGAACAAATGTTTGACGTGCCTTTGAATGAATAGTTCAGCAAATACTCACTGTCAAACAGCTCATAGGGAAATACAACTAAAAGAGAAACAAAACCTTTTCATCAAAGCTTCCGCTTGCTTCCTCTGACGTCAATGTATCATGTCAAATGCACACTTACCCAAAAGCATATATAAGCATGTGTCGCGTCCACGCCTTCATTGAGTGGACGTGGGGTTTTCCCAATAGAAGTGAGCGTTAATTGTAAATATTTGCAGGCCTATCTAATGAATACTGAATGACGTCAATACTAGTTTCCCCAGTTACCAACAATTCGTTTAGTACGCAGTTAAAGCAGCTCAAAAGTTAGGCAACTTGTCACAGTGTTTGCAAATAACACAAAATGTCTCATTTTACAACATTGCGAGCGAAGCGAGCTACGTGTATTTTTGAAATGAAAACGACTTGAATTTTCGTGCGCTAAAAAATCTTCGTTGGATTGTACAGACGACATTTTGGCGCGAAAATTTAGATGAGGCATTGTAGAGGATTTTTAAACGCTGCTATATTTCATTTTTTTTTTTCTTTTAAAACATTTCATATTTTGGATGAAATAAGGTCATGATGAATGAAAATTAATAAGAAATGACATTTTGAAACGTACCTAAGCAAGTTTTGGAGACAGAAGCATGAATAACTTACAGTTGTTCCCATGAGAGTTTGTACCTAAGCCCAGATTCAAAGCGACATTTTGCTATGAGGATTTCTTTCCTAGAAGTAGTGCTAGGGGGGACACTTCATCTCAATTTCAAATGATGGACTAAGATTTTCCACGAAATCATCTTCTAACTCTCCTTTAGAAACAAGTGGGGGTATTCCTCCCTACATGGCTCGAGAAGTTCAATTTAGTTGTTTAGTAGTAACTGCTGGAAGGAACATATTTCGCGCCAAAAATCAACATTACAATAAACCGGTGGAATATCGTAGAAAACCTATTTAACCCCCAAAAAATTGAGTACTGAGGGGGTTGTTAATTAGGCATTGTGCGTTGATTAGAATAATTAAAAGTATCAGCATTAATATGAAATTTCTAGCTCTGTGTGGGGGGCGTTAATTAGGATATTCAATTAAATATTCATATGTGTTTCTGAAAAAAATTCCAATTTTTCAATTGAAACACAATATGTAACCAGAAAAGCAGAAATTTTGGGTAAACTATTCACAACATCATCTGGATCCGGATTCCGGTATTATTCAAAGGATTGATCGGTACTTGTCATCGAACGGCGCTATTCCGTACCCTTTTGAATAAGAAGGACACTTTTTGAGGTAACAGTAGTATACAAGGCCGTTTTCGCCGCTGAGGCCGAGGCCGTAGGAGCGCTGCTATCTTGCTTGGGTGCTACGACTACTACTACAGTAGTGTCAGGCCTATCTGAAATGCGCACTCTCGTTTCTTGCCTCCCTTGCTGCAGACTCTCAAACGCTCTCTCTCCCTCTCGTGTCTCACACGCTTTGGCCTACTACTAAGATGATAAGAAAGGCCACGAAAAGCAGCAGTTTTTCACCTCCTACGACAACGTGAACAATTTTAAAGTGCCATAATAGCATGATTAATACAAAGTGAAATGAAGTCGACTGGACTTGGAGGCTACCTAAGCCTCATTAATAGCCATAGCCCCAAAACGCATCAAAACTTCAGTTTTAGTGACACTGAGATATGTGCCAATGCGACCTCAGGAAGCAACGAGGCCTCGACATCCTCAGCCTCTGAAGATTCTAGTGATGAACAAGCAGACCAAGAACAATCTCAATCCCAAAATCATAATCATTTAAGCAAAAGTAAGAAGCTGGTTACTGCTCTACGTGTAGAAGTAGATTTAGGTTATAGGCCTAAAAGCAGGCCTGTTTTTCTAGTGCATTGAAGACTAGATCTGTAGTATATGTGTAGTAGAGTAGCTTTCTTTCATTCTCAACTGAGGAAGCACTGTGAGACAGCTAGCTGTGCGTTGCTGCGTTGAGGCCATTCATTCAAAAGCCGCTACTGCAACTGTAGTAGCTCCCATACATTCATGAACTGGGACTTCCTCTGTAACATTTAAAATCCCATATATCACAGTCGAACGAACGGATGTAAACAAATTTTTTTTGATGAATTTTCCTGGGATTTTGCTTCAATATTTTTGATGCGAAGCGTACGAAGCGAGCGAAGCGAGACACACTGATTTGAAATTGCTATAAATGTCGAATTTTAATTTTTAAAAAAAAAAAATTGATTTTCATGATTTTTGTTTCTTTCGTTCTTTGCTAATTATTCAAATGTTGTTTATTGCCTATTTAAACGCCCATGCTAATTAACGCACAATAGTTTTTTTTTTGTAAGAATTAACGCCCAATTAGTTTCTAATTTAACGCATAATTCCTAATTAACACACCCACCGCAGAGCTAAAAATTTTTATAAACGCCTGGGCCTTGAATATGCAATTTACTGTTTTTGAATTTCGTGGCAAAAATGGCAACATTTGTACTTGAAAAGTCATATTGATTGTTGAATTTTGGTGCGAAAATTCAAATATCAGTTCATTAAAATACATACCAATTCTAACTTACTTTACTCGCAATGTTTTTATATTTTAGTTACTTTCAAACGATGTTTTGCTTCGTTATTTGCATTTTACAACGTTTTTCCATTGGCAAAAATCCATTCATTACAAGCTTGAAGGACATTTTTTGAGAGGTCATCAGATTTCTTGGAAAAGCTGTTTTAATGTGCGTTTTTCTCTTCCGCTTCTGTCAATTTTTCACTTTTTTGGGCCTTCTTCGACGGAGTTTTTTGTTGTTTAGCAAAATTTTACTGTCCATTCATTTGAACTAGAAATTCTAAATACACATAATTTAGATAAGTACATTGTTGACTTTGCGTAGTCGTGCGCAAATGTTTGCAGAATATTTTTGGCCTTTTTTAGGGCAATAATTCTTTTAAAAGGAGACAAAATATCTAACGCAATTTCTCCTCTCATCAGCAGTTTTTCATTCATGATTTTGTAATACATACTAAAGCTTTTTATTTCTTGGTTCGGCCGAACTGAATTCAAAAATCCAATCCCGAACTGAACTGGTTAGTCGGTTCAATGCCCAATCTTAATTAACGCGCTGTAAATTTTTTTATTAGAATTAACGCCCACTTATTTATTATTTCTTAATTAACGCACAATTCCTAATTTGTTGTAAAAATGTAAACGCCATCTGGTGTCCAAAAATGATATAAAGTGAATTAACTCTACCTGCTTTGGAAATATTAGTTGTTACCGTATTTACTGGAATTAGAGCCCCTACTTGAATTAGAGCCCCTACTCGAATTTCTCGTGAAAATGTTGGGGCTTTGTCAAAATTGAATTTTTGGACAAAAATTTGACTTTTATAAGAGTGTGCGTCTAATAATTCGAGATACCGTAGTTTACCTATTTAACGCCCCTCTCCTGATTAACGCAAAAGTCTAATTAACATTTTGTAAGAATTTACGCACAAATTTTAATTAACGCCCCCTGGCCTCAGATCTCCAAATTTTTATTTATGCCCGGGCGTTAAATAGGAAATCTACGGTATTTTTGGTTTGATGAAAAGGGTGATTTATGCTCGTTTTCCTCCTTTCATGTCTATTTTTGCCAAGCTAATTATCAACTTTTTGGGGTTACTCTAGGACCGAGATGGGAAGATCATGCGAGCGGAAATTGAAGATCTTGTGAAAAACTTAGACGGTGACACTACATGCCCTCATGTACAGGTAATTGAGACGAACTTTTTCCTATGGAAATGGAATTTCGTACTACTGTGCTCTACTCTCTCTCTCTATTTGATTTATGGTTGATCATTTTCTACTACTGATTTTTTTTTGCCAGGATTTGTTAAGCGCTTCAGACCGCGAAGGCGGTGTTGATTTGCCCCATTTTATGTTGTTGTGGCAAAAGTTCAAGGAATCTGTCAGTGAGGACGGTGATGATACCGAAGAAGAGATCAAGAAAGCTTTTAAGGATTATGACGTCAATGGAGACGGATATATCACCAAAGATGAAATGATGAACGTAAGTTGATCCTTGACAGATTACCGCTTGATTTTAATGACACTTTTATAGCTACTTTGGTCGTTAAAACCGACATACTCTAGTTTGCAATCAAGCGTTCATTTCACAATTGTCAAACTCGCAAAAGTTCACATGAGCACATTGTTTGAAAATTACTCAAATTGTCGCATTCAAATTTTTGAATTTTGGCATTTTTTACCAATTTTTGGTCCCATTAAAAATGACCTGTCTGGTAACACTGTTTGACCGCAAACTTGAAAATGGACAATTTTTGGCTTTTTTCACTGATTTTTGTCCATTCAAAATGTAAACATAGCTCGCTTCGCTCGCATCGATAGTAATCGTTGGATTTTTTTTCCTAAACGACATCTACCCAATGTTTTGAAAAACGTTCAATTTGCTGTGTATTGCATGCATGAATATAAACAGGCCTAGGGCGAAAATGAATGAGTTTTTGAAAATTGCAAATTAGAGAGTGTTGCGCGAGATCTAATCTGATGGTAAACTGTAATTATCTTTTTAGGTCATAACTAAAATGGGCTTCGTTTCAAATAAAGAAGATGAAGTGAGTAAATGTCTCAAAGACATGGATTTAGACGGAGACGGAAGAGTGTCTTATGCCGAATTCATGGTCAAATGGAAAATAACGTAAAGCATTGTTCATCATGCCATGCAACCGCACCAATTTGACGAACTTTTTTCTTTTAAAAAAATCTGTGATTTCTTTCTCATGCATCTTTGAAACTGACGACAAAAAACGCATCTTTTCCACTAAAAAAACTCACCTTAAAAGTATCCACGAATTTCTCACGAAGCTCTTGAAAAATGTCTGGACGGCCTTCCATCAAACTCATGCCTGAATTTTTGAATGTTGTAATAAAATGATAAAAAAAAATCTGAAATTTTTATTACCGATGTAAAAGAGGCCAAGAATGATCGGTGCTGACACCGCCTGATCAAAAACCACTTTGGTGGCGATGGTTTTCACGGCAGTGCCCACATAACGGGCGTCCAACCATTTGTACCAATAAAACAAAATTGGTGGAAAAACTGCAGTGCCGAGGACGCCATATCGTGATATTAACGTAAAATCGTAGTCTTCTTTCTTTTCTGGCTGTCATAGGAGCAAAAATGTTATTTTTAAAAACGGGTATTAGAATCGCCTTCACTTTGAATTTTCAAGCCAAAAATCGCCGCAAATCTTATCTCTGTTTAAGCCAACAGAAGTCAAATCGTTCAAGGCGTTCAAGGCCTATTTTCCAAATTCAAATATTTTGCAAATATTTCAGAAGATTCAAATAATTTTTAAATTAATGTTGCTTTTTGCTTATAGAAAAAAGATAAAGTGATTTCAATTTGAGATCATTTTAAACCTTTGGAAATTAGAAGATTGCCTTGTTTAAGAAATAATTTTAAATCATAGGCTTTCATATCTAACGTGAAGGACAAGATTAAAAACGAGCTAGTTTCTTAACAGCCATTTTATTTGCTATAATGATTGTTTAAAAGTCACAAAATATTTTTGAGAACCAAAAGTGCATCATACTATCATATCATAATGTTAGGTGGAATTAGACTAAGTTCATAAAGCGTAAAAACTATTAAAAAATGATTATATTTATAAGTAATTATATCAATTAAATGTTTTAAGACTTTTTCGAGTCAATTTGCAAATATGTATTACGTAAATTAAGATCAAATACGACTAAACGCCAGCTAACGTTAGCTAACGACAAGCAATGCGAATTTCTTTGTAAAAACACGAAATCCGGAAATCACCAAAAATTTTCATGCCAAAAATTAAGTTCACTATTTTTAAGCGCGAGCATCGCTTCGCGGTTGTATATACCGTATTTACTGGAATTAGAGCCCCTACTTGAATTAGAGCCCCTACTCGAATTAGAGCCCAGTTTAAAATGATTTGTAAGAATTAGGGCCCATACTCGAATTAGAGCCCATAACAGGTTGAATGCTCTGAAAAGAGTTGAGGAGATGTGGGACAAACCACTCAAAGAGTTAGGAAAAGTCGACAATCCTACCGAAACTGATGAAACTGAGGATGAAAAGAACGAACTAGTCATTTTAGACGATGCAGATAACTGATTTCCTGTATCTTTGTCATTTTACTTATTCTTAGTCAATTCGTTAAAATAAAGACTTGGGAATTAGGGCCCATATCGAATTAGAGCCCATACTTGAATTAGAGCCCCCCTCAGACATCGAAATTTTTATTATAGCCCGGGCTCTAATTCCAGTAAATACGGTATTTAGAAATTAGTCCAAGTCAACTACATATATCAGCATTTGATTGTCTTCTCGTCAATTTTAGAGGAGGTGGTCATAAAAATTGAATGATGCCACATCACTCATCAGAATCCTAATTTTAGTTCTTTATTGCAGAAGCAGAAAGGGATTTTCCCGGCTATCAACATTTTTTCTTGCTGGACAAGCAGACCTTCTCCATCAATGTCCAGCCTAATTTTAGACCCTAAAATTGGGCTACGCTATGATTTCTTAGTCTCTTTTCCTTCATTCAGGAAGAACAACAAACTCTCGAATTTCTCACGACTTTTAAAACCGATAAAAATTATGAGGGGGCGTTAATAAGGAATTGTGCGTTAATTAGGATATAAGAAATTAATGAGCGTTGATAGGAAAATTGAGCTCTGAGAGGGGTGTTCATTAGGAGAGGGGCGCTAAATAGACAATCTTCGGGAAATGACTTCTTCGGTTTGTAAAATACTAAAATAGACAAAGATAATTTGTAATTTTTTAACTGGCCTGCAAAAAAAGAAAATAGACGCGCAAATATTTCTCGAGATGCTACTGCAATTGATCCGTGAGATTAGACGAAGCTTTGTTGTTGTCCTACTACAGTAGTACTACTTGAACATGACATTCTAGAATTTTACAACTCAATACAATCCTTTGCATCTTGCTTTGCATACTTTTGCTGTCTGCGCATGCAAAAAAATGCGAGCGTAGCGAGCAACGTTTATTTTGGAGGGAACATTCAAATGAGACAATTTTTGTGATTTGCGAACACTGTTCTCGTGAATCCGGATTGGTACAGCAAAATCTAATTGTTTTTTTTTGTCAAATCTTTTCCAGGTCGCTGGAAACACAAACATACGAATTCTTCATCACTAATCAAGACAGCAGCCTTTCACATTCCTAAATGTTTAAAACCCAAAAATCAATCAAGTAGCCAAAACCAGAACAGTAGCAAAGTGTGCAAATCATTGAAAAAGTCTTTTCATCACGCCTCTTGTCTCCGCTCCAAATCTGACAATTGTTTGAATCGGATCAACAATAACAATTACAATAAAGTCAACTGCGCAACATCAGATGGTGGAGGAGCAATTTCAGTTGATTTGGCTTCATCAGCAGACCAATCCAAAAGGAGTTTTGGTCAACGTGTGGCCAACGTTTTTGCATCTTTGGTATTGAACAATCATTCTCAGACGACTTTAGTTGATCCAGACCCAGATCATCCAGAATCAAGTGATAATTTACATCATAGAGTTCACTTGCAACGTTCAAGTTTGCGATTACGACCAACTTATTCGACTAAGAAATCTACTGTCAAAAAAGCCACTAGCTTGGAAAGAAACATCAATCATAGAATAACCGAGGCTGAAGAACAAGCTAGACGAACCAGGTCCTTGGAACGAAACCATAGGCATCTGGTGACAATTGATTCTACCTGCAGGTATCTAGCCATACTTTAATCCTTTAGACATGCATGCTGTTCGTCGAATTATTTTTACCTGTAGCATTGTGCCTAAAATACAGGTTCTGAACCTGAGACTGTAGTGACAAAGGTAGAGTTGATTTCTAAGCCTTAGATAATTAAAAAGTTGGATTAAATTGACAAAAAATGACGAATTTGACAAACAGTCATGAAGATGAAAATAGATCTATTGGAGCGCGAGAACGATGCAGCTTCAAAAGAGATATTGAAACGATATATACTACATGAATATGATTTTTTTTCAGATACTCACGAGAAGTTGGGAGTACTCAAATAAATCTTCCTGATTTACCGGCCGCCATAGAGGTCAATCAGGCAAGTGGAGGATCAACCCGGATCTCAGATTTTAGCAAACGTTACCATCCAGACCCAACCTGGAGACCAACTCAGCCTGTGCGCAAGCCCTTGACATCTTCGTCTTCCAGCGCTTCTTCCACTTCAAGTTCAGCTTCTTCAACGCAATCACGAGATCCGGAACCGATTTTACAAGCCTCTGGATCAGGATCTAAACGAAGAAGACATTTTAGAACTTCAAAAATGGCTTCATCAGCCACTGCTTCTTCATCGGTCACTACCTCTACGCCTAAAGGTAAAGCTGCTGCTATGGCACCACCTTCCAATGCTTCTTCATCATTCGTTAGTAAGCCTGCTCGAGGTTGGCTGCATCCGGATTACCTTTTTGCTAAAGATGGAATCAACTATAATGTCAGGGTAAGTTCGCTGCTCTTTTTGTCTAATTTTGACGGATTTTTCAAGGTATGAAATTTTTCAGTATATGGGTTGTTTAGAGGTCAACACCTCAATGAAAGTGTTAGATTTCGATACCAGATCGGCCATTGCCAAAGAATGCATCAACCGCTTGAGCGAGGCAGCCAATGGTCGAGCAATGGACCAATCCAAACCTTTGACAGCAAATCCTCGCATCGCGCGAATGCTAAGTGATACCCCCGTATTAGACAAAGCTGGAGCTAACGTACAATTAACAATCACCAGTTTATGGCTAAAATTGTCAGACTTGGACAGCGGAAACGCCATCTTTGTCCATGATATGCCCAACATATCCTTTGCTTCTGGAGGCGATGCGGAAAAGCTGGATTTTGTGGCTTACGTAGCTAAGGATCGCAGACATGTGAGGTCGTGTTATGTACTCGAATGTGGTGGAGGACTTGCCCAAGACGTCATCACTACAATTGGCCAAGCGTTCGAACTGAGATTTAAAGAGTTCATGAAACGAACACCTATAGGTAAGTCAAGATTATGATTTTTTGGGCATGAAAATTCAAAATTGATTTTACTATTGTAGCTAAACCTCCACCTTTACAAGTGGTAACACCTGCACCTCGACATTCATTGGACAACAAACTTGAAAATGACGTGGAGTATTACAATGATTTACCTGGCAAAACCCCACCTGAATTCTCACCCGTACAAAAATCCCGACCCACAATCAGAGACTCGTCATGTGGAAGTAGCAATCTCATCGACTTTCACTCCGATTTGAAAAATAATGGAGGAGGACCTGAGTATGTCAATGATGATGTGGCTAATCCAACGCGAAAGCAGAATTCGAATAATCATCGTGACGTTTTTGACATGAGCCCCTTTGCTACCAATGCTCCAGGTGGTGGATTTCCCGATATGAATGCAATGAAGCTACAATTGTTAAAGGAGGAGTGGTTTCATGGACCGATTAGTCGAGTGGATGCTGAAAATCTGTTACAAAATGTAAGCATTAAAGAAAACTTGAGTGAAGTATTGTAGATACCTATTTAACGCCCGGGCATTAATTAGGATGTAACGGTATTTGACAAATATGCGATACAAAGACGTTTTTGTTAATTTTTTCATACACTGTGTCAATTTTCATCGTTGTTTCTTTCTACAGGATGGAGAATTTCTTGTACGTGAATCCCAAGCCTCATCAGGTCAATACGTCCTAACTGGGATGCAAAGTAACTCCAAAAAGCACCTTCTTCTGGTCGACCCGGAAGGCATCGTAAGTCCATGTAGATAATGTTTACTTCAATTCCCAACTACAATATTTATGTTTTACATTTTTAGGTTCGCACTAAAGATAGAACTTTCGAATCCGTGAGTCACTTAATCAATCACCATCGAGAAACAGGTCGACCCATCATTTCTGCTGAATCTGCATTGCGTCTGGTCACACCAGTAACACCAGAAACCCGCAACTTTTGATTCTTGAGGAAGAAAGAAAAAAATGGAACTACTTTGCAACTAAAATAATGAACTTTTGTAGCAGACAACCTGAAATGATAAGCAAAAAAGAAAATGGATTTATCACACATCACAACCCCTTCTCCTATATTTTGTGAAAAACTGCTCGCAATGCTATTTTTGAATGACTCTAAGAAACTACATGCATGTAAATGTTACTTTTCTTGTTTAAAAAAAATGTGTTATAACAATCCATGATGAAATGAACTTGTCAAATACATGATTATTTATATTGACGAAAAAATATTATTTTTTGTTTAGCTGAATCTAAAGATATATTTTAAAGCCGAGGAACCGAAACTTGACTGGATATGGCCATTGGCCACTGTGTCACGTTATGTTTGTCCTAGGAAGTTGAAACTTATAGTGTGAGTAGGCAACTTACTGATGTGAAGTTAACCGCTGTAGACTGTGGCCTCTGAGGCGTTAGAGGCCCTTCAACTTTAGGTTCAGATCTAACACAAAAAATAATTTGGAAACTCTAAGAATTTGGAAATATAAGAATTTCGATAATTAAAGAATTTGGATAATTTAAGATACTCGTTAGCTCCACTCAAAAAAAGCTAACTTATCCCCCAAAGATCCATTTTTCGTGATTTTTTGATTAAAAGTTAATAAATTGACACGTAATCTTTCAGAATGGAGAAATATGTAGTAAGCAAAGAAAAAAGTTTGAAAGTTTTCAAACTATAAGCGCGAGCAAAGGTTTTAAAAGCTTGAAAATCTAAGAAAATTTTAAAAAGCTAAAAAATCTAAAAATTACAAAGCTGGAAAGGCTGGAAAGGCTCGAAGGGCTTGAAAGGCTCAAAAGGCTCGAAAAGCTTGAAAGGCTAAAAAATTGATCCAAAAGAATAAAGTTATTCCAAAAGAAAAAAGTTATTCCAAAAGAAATTAAAGCTAAAAAGGTTGAAAAGCTTGAAACCTTGAAAGGCTCGAAAGGCTCAAAAGGCTCGAAA
>LT727907.1:207419-414956 GCA_900157175.1 Oithona nana | reverse complement strand
GGGGGGGGGGGGGGGACTCGTGAGCCCCCCCCCATTGAACACGTATGGTGTTGCGTATCCCAATTTTCATATCCTGAACATATGAAACAAGAAACTGATGACGCAGTTCAAGATGGCAGAAAAGTGCTTGTTGTTACTGGATGGTCGCTATCCTTTGGTCGGAGAATGGAAATAATCGACTTAGGAAACAAGAACTTCACTTGTGATGATAATTATTTGCCTAAGTATCCTTCTAAACTAATGGCGGGCACCGGAGGACTTATCAACAATGAAACGGTTTTGATTTGTGGTGGCTTCCCAAGTAAGCAAGAGCACAAGGTAAACCTTCCTGGAGACTGTTTCAAATTACAACCCTCAATTTCAAAGGAATGGATCATGGTATCAGATTTAGCGGAACCAAGATACTTTTTGGGATCTGGAAATGTTGTGCTTGATGGAGAAAAACTTCTGGTGCATGGTGGTTCAAATATATTTTTGAATCCTTTGCCAAGGGTATTTTACAGACGTCATTATAGGTTATGTTACCCCCGCATAGTTACAGAAAAGTGGTATCCGGAAGAAGGATATGCTTCAACAGAACTGGTTTCAGCTAACAGTGATTCATCAATTTCATCTGCCTTTAGCAATCAGACAACAGTTTACCAACATTGTAATATTCAAGTAAATTCCACAACTTTTATGGTAACTGGAGGAATTCAAACCAGTCATTGTTTTGGAAGGTACTCTTACGATGGGATGAAAAATCTTGAATTTCCAGGATGTATGGCACATGATATTATGAGGATGCATAATTTGCGCAATGTTACTCCATTAAGAAAGACCTACTTTGTTAACATTAAAAGTGGCTTGAAGCAGGAAGGACCCTTACTAAAGATTGGTAGATTTAATCATGGTTGTGAAAGGATCGAAGTTAACGGGGCATCGATTCTTATAGTTGCTGGGGGTGAAAGCAGGGGTGAAAGCTGGTTTGCGGGACTAAAGTATCTTAGTTCAATGGAATATTTGAACCTATCAAAATTGAAAAATGGATGGCAATTAGGACCAGATTTACCATTTGGCATATGCGCATAGGAGTACCTAAGCTTGTGGCTTCATTGGACATAACTTCACTTTATGTCATAGGAGGAGAAGCTTCAATCAAGCATGGAGGAGTACCAGATAAGAAGATTAACATGGGAATCCTTGAATACCATTGCAAATACCAACATTCTTTGATGAAAGACTGTCTGTGGCAAATCATGGAACAACAATTGAATCATCATCGTATAAATAGTATTGCAATTATGATCCCCGATTCTTTGGCTAATATTCTTTGCATGAAGAAGTGAAATATTTTTGGATATAAAGAAGGAAGAGTGAATACAGCAGACAGACCTCATATTTCAATTTTATTTGCTACTGCTTATCGCAAAGTAGTATAAAAGTCACACGCAACCTACCATGTACATAGCAATTTTTCCGTCGTCGGGGCATTTTCATGGTCGCGAACTGGCGATCCTAACGATGATGGCAATCCAATTGTCCTTTACAGTAGCTCTCTGCTATGACCTCCAAAACATATTAAAAACGTTCTAATGCTCAGAAAAATTACCTCAAACTTTAAAAATCGCTGCAAAAAGTAAAATATCGATACATTTTTTTATTTCGCATCATCGGGCATTTTGTCTGATTTTCATGAAAAAAAGCTGACGACTGACAAAATACCCATTCAACAAGATTTCGACAGGTAGCAAAAAAAATCAAAAATGGTTAACAAATTCGTGAGAGTTTGTTTACATTCTAGCTAAGCAGTGAAGATCTCCCTTCAATTTGACGAAATTTTCGAAAAAATTCTAATTTTTAAAGCTTTCCATATCCAAAACCTGTTGCGACACCCTGTATGAAACATGAAAATTCTTAGCTCTATTTTTTGCAAGGTTGAAAGGAAAGGAAAAGAAGACACCGATAACCTCCGGTTTTGTTAGGCAGGGCGTTCTTCTAGAGTTCTTTTCTCATCCCAGCATTCAGCAGCAGCAGCGGCAGCTACCGTAGCAGTGAATGAAGAGAAAGTGTAGTAGATGGTGAAACTGCCTTCAGGAAGCAAGGTACATAGTGAATAGCTCTATGCTGCTGGTAAATTTTCTCCTTGAAGTAGTGAGTTCACCTGACGATGGAAGGAGGGAACTCGCTGCTCTACGAGCTGGAGACTGCTCCATGACACCCTCTAGCGACTCGCCAAGTTGTGCAACCACCTGTTCTATATCACGTTGCTAGCGTCTATGTAGAAAACGGTGGAGAAATCCATGAAAGGAAGAAAGTTGGAAGTTTAAAAAATCTAGGACACACTGAAAGAGAATAAAAAACTTGGAAAACAAAAATCATGTTTGCTTTCGCTTTTTCACTAGCTGGCGCTTATAGTGTAAGACACTAACTCTGTTAAAGTTGACAAACGATTTTGGTGATAAGCTCACTACTACTCAAAGCTGTTGCACATATGCTGTCACTACTCACTGCTCGCTCTTTCGCTAGATGTCTCTATCTGACTTTTGCACTCTACTCAATTAAAATTCTCAAATGTTGATAAGAAGCTCTCACATGTTGCTACTACTGCTGTAAGAGACAGCTGCAACTATTTTGCATTAGCAACTCTTCTTTTAATATGTTGTAGGGCCTCCTACATACTAGATCTACTACATACCTTTAAGCTACTTTTGAAAATAAGCTCAACAGAGCATGAAGACGTTTTTATTTTGCGTCGCAGATTACGTTGCTGCTGCTATTTTAGACAGAACATGCGGATGGTATACTAACGTAAGAGAAAAACGAAAGGAATGAATAAACTGGTTTGAGTGTATGACCGTGAGAAGCTCTTTATTCTTTATTGCAAGAACCTACTTATTTCATGGTTATTTGGCTACGTCGAGTATTTGTAATATACGAATTTACATTGTACTTACTTCATGATTTGTACTCAAATGTACTTTCCATGTTTTCCGGGAAGTAATAAAAAAAGGTAACTAAGAACGCAGTTTAATACATGTTTCTCCATGAACAACTATGAATCAGAGTCGCGCAACTAGTTTAAGTTAATCTCCGAGCGAACAACAATCATGGTCGAAAACCTGAAACCTCACCTAAAAGGTAGAAAGCCATGATAAATTACAAAATAGTTTCACTTATGATAAATCTGCAGAACTATTTTCCATTTTGGTTTAGCTTCCTATTAAAAAGCAATTCTGTTCCGATGGTTGGAGTAGTTGTAAAACCATCTGTGGAATTGTGTCGTTGCATGCAAGAAAAGAGAGTAGAGAGAGGAGAGAGAGAGAATGTTTATGGTTGTCTAGAATTGTTGGAAGCCAGGAATGGTTACTGCGCAGGTTGTTCCTTGGCTGCTGCTTGCTGTTGCATAGGTTGAGATAGGCTGCCAGCATTCGCAGAGTGCCAAGCAACGGCAGCAGCTAGCCTAGCGTCCTACTTTGAGAGCCAAGTCGATCCCATCATTCCAGAGGAGCTAAGAGAGAGCTGCTAGCCGAGCTAGGGGGCTCAGGTAGATTTTCAAACTGCTTGCTTGCCAACTGCTGTTCCAACGCCAGCTAGCGGTAGAAAGAGAAAAAGGAACAAACAAAAGCCAAAAAAGACCAACAAAGGTGCGGCGAGGGCGAATTCTCCCATCATCAAATTCCTTTGATTGGGAGTCAATCCCGCAGGTGTTCAATTAGCTTTCAAATAAGTAAGGGAGAATCTGACACCTGCTAATTATGCTTTTAAAAACTCCCCTTTCTAAAATGAGAACTGTGTGTGCCTCTCCCTTAGGAATAATAGCTACTGCGTTGTAGCTAGGCTATTCCAACACACATGTGGCTGACACATGTTGACACATTTAGAAAGCACAATTTTTCCAACTGTTGAGTCTCAAGATTATGCTTCCAGCGAAGTTGTAAAAGCAACAGCAGATGTTCACTCAAATGACTTTCATTGGGGATATTTTACGACCAATAGTAGCTAGATGTCGTTTAAGAAAACATTTTCACGATTTTGACGGTTTTCTACGAAAAACTGTTGCGCCTCGTGGATTACCAAATATTGAAAAGCTTAGAAAAATTCTTTACGATCATCTTCGTTGAAATCCCCAATAGTGTTCTACGACTATCGGCTTTCTGTTGTAATCCCTTTCCAAGGATTTTTTTTTTGTTATCCGCGAGTCCGAGACCTAGAAGCAGTGGCATGGCATCTGCCATGAATGAGGAGACTGGCTTTCCCATGAACGTCGTCTGTCAAAGCAGTCTCGCAAGGGCAGGACAGGATGACAAAAGCAACCCCCAAAGCTGGAAGAGGATTTTTGGGTCGGGAACAGCAGTCGAGGAGCAAGAACGAGCAGCTGCAGCAAAATTCAAAAGCCACCTTTTCCCATCATCCGCTTCACTCTACCTTGGGAAAGTAGAGACGCCTCCTAATAGCAAAAAAATTCCATTGCGCTGACGCTTTTGTAGCATCCTAAGTTATGCTTTCTAGGGTGGAGTTTCCTTTTTCCCATCATTTTAGTTGCAATTTGGAAAGCATCTGAGCGTGGAAATCTGGCTAGGGCTTTCGATTGTAATTGGTTGGATATGTACTCCAGATTTGTATCTTATCGATGCGCGATGGAAAAACATGGAAAAATATCGGTTTCCACAATGGTCTTTGTTTCTCACGTTATGCTCGTTTAAACTTCATGCTATGCTTTCGTGTTTAGAATGTAGTCAAAAATTAGATTTTTGTACTGCTGCTACATAGTTGGGGGCGTAATATGATTTCGCTGTTAGTTGTTACTAGTACAAAGAGCTAGAAGCTAGGCTGGCAACACAGTAGTACTATGACGGCGACGGAGGATGTTGAGTTTTGGAAAATTGGAGCTCTCGAGGGCTTATCAAACTCGTCACTAGTTGCCGTCGCAGTAGCATAGCAGTAGAACAGCATTAGCTAGTGTTGTAACGCCACAAAAGAGCTTCAACGGCTACTGCTGCTGCTGCTGTGTCCCGTCCATTCTGACCTGGTCCTAGGAACCCCACCTAGACAGCTTTCGTGTCCAGGAGGGACAGCAACTCATTATATTCGGCCGCACGATCCTCTCATTTTAACGAGTCAAAAACAATAGCGAACCTCTCCTCTATCATCATCATGAAGGTTCCACTGCTGGTCAATATTTTTTTAGTGCTTTCTTAATTTTAGTATAACAAAGTTGCTACTCGCTAATCATGTAGGGAATTCCAAGCTTCTTGACCTCTGCCACCTCCATACCCAGGAGCGTCTAATAACCGTGTATAGTGTATACACTGCACATGCTTCTTGATCAATTTTGCCCCTTACTAGCTTTTATTAGCTACAGTTTTACTACTTTTATGAAGTGACATAGACATACGAATTGGTATGACACTAATTTCTCCAAATTACGACGCATAGCAAATACACGATTATTAGATACTCTAGACTCTAGAGCTAATTCTGCTCCTCATTTCAAAGCGTACAACATTTTTTTTGTTGCCAATGCTGTTTTCTTCTTCAGCCTATATTTTAGAGAGGAGAAGGAGGGGAGATGGCGCTTTAGTAACAGCAGTAGAACGCACCCAATTTTCGGTCGGAGAATTTAGAGGGGACGCAGGAGGTAGACTATGGTGGACTGCTGTTGCGCAGCGACATCTAGACGCCCTTTTTAGGTAAGCTGCTACTAGCCTATTCAACATTCCTTTTTTCCCCTATCTAATAGGGTCAGAGTCTGCGGGACGCAATAGACAGAATTGATGGGACACAGCAACTTGTTGTTCTCTTTTGCTTTCAAAACAGCAGCCACTTTATGACTAGCCTAGAGCTCTGCTTAGGCGGCTAGCAATCCAGCTAGTAGAGCGAGACTACTACTGATGCAAGCCCATGAAGGGAAGTCATTTGCTACACTTCAATTCTCTCTTCTTCTTCTCCAAGGAAAAACAGGTTTTCAACGTTAGACCACAACGTTACAGCTAAAAACAATTCTAACGCTTTCTTCAAGGGCTTATCAACGAACAAAGATTAACAAAGAATACGTCATCGCGCGCCGCCTTGCATTGTCTGAAAATCAACAATTTCTCTAAACATTTCACAAGCACGATTTTAGATAGCACATTGAGTTGGAATTTTCCATCTACAAAGTGGAATAAAATATCATTACTAAATAAACAAAAATACTTGGCTGTAAGTAAAAAACAAAGTAGATTTTTATACGCGTTGTATGTCGTATTTGACACAATTCGCAGAATTTTAGATACATAGCTCTGCTGCTGCATCAGCGACGCTTAGGATACACACTTTGATTAAGTTTCCGCTAGAGTTCTATTGTCATACAGGCTTCTATTCTACTGCAATAAAAAATTCTAACGCTTTCTAATTTTTTTTGCTGCTCTCATCGAAAATGATGGAGTGGGAAAATTGTGTATAATGAGGTTTTCCCTTTCGGAAGATTGACACTCTAAACTAAATGTTCTATGTACCAAATTAACGATGATCAAATGTTTCCACCGCACGTGACCCTCCTTCAAAAAAATGATAGCATCAGTTTGCTCAAAGCAAACGCTTTCAATTGAGAGCAATTTTTGAAGCTTGCTACTCTACCCCGGCCATTATCCAATTAGAGAATCGCTCTCTAGTCTCTCTTTTTCCCCTCTCACATCGCATCAGAACTCTCGCAACTCTCGCATTCATGTGGTTACATTGCGTGAGACCTTTTTTGCATAATGGCTGGCAGAAAAATCTCTGATTCTAGATTAGTATCACACTGTACTTTCCAAAACAACAAATGTATTATGGTAAATATAGTGTAATGTAGTGCGTAAATGGGCGTGAAATCAAAATGTACTTCTTCAAAGAAATCGGAATGTGAAATCTCTTTGTCCTGAGAAAATTGGTAAAAGAAACATATGAGCAGCATCATGTAGATTTCAATTTTTGGTAGATAATACATTGTGTGATGGCGGATGTGAGAGCATTGATGATGTTCACTGGGTGTGTTGCGTTTTTAAATGCCATTTCCGGGGGCATAACAACATGTAACACAGCACATGCATGTAGTAGTACATAACACTAAAATCCTTTGTTTAGGTCATGTTTTGAAAAAAAGAGCATTCATGAGCTTTTTCCAAATAGCCACTGATGCTGCCGTGCCTATGCGCCAGCTAACGGAGGCATGATGCGTCTGTACTGTCATCATAGCTTTGTTCAAAAAACTAGATGAAATTGTTTTTATCAACATGTCACACTGTTTAAAATTGAATGCCACAGCACTATCTTTTGAGCTTTCAGAATCAAAGTTGAATTTGTGAAGCTCTATGGGAAACGGCGCGCGAACCAGAAAAACTCGTTGAAAATCAAACATGTCCTTCAATCGCCGTATAATGACACCAAGTCACGCCACTTTCAATGACAAAAAAAGTAAAAACATTGTTGCGTTTTTCTCGTTTTTCTATCATACGTTCAGCTATGCATGAATATTGAGTATAAAATTTCAGTATGAATTTTTGCGCCAAAATTAAATAGGACTGAAAAATCTCCTAGCGACCAAAAAAGCAACTACGAGTAAATCTGGCATTCGCGGTCAAAAACCTACAATGTTGTAGATTTTATTAACGATGAACAATTTTCTTTTGAGAAAATAATCAATATCATTTTGGCGGAAAAATCTTAATGCGACAATTTTATTGATTGTCAAACATTGTGCATCTCAATTTCTCAAAGACCGAAAACCAGACGAATTCAACCCTGAATCCTGATTTACCCAAGCCAAGCATTAACTTGTTTTAATCAGTCACTGATCAGTTCTAATCTCACCAAAAGCTACAAAGATGAATGAATTCCTGCACAGTGTGTACAATGCTACAATTAAATGCGCAATCTGCTTTCGTCCCTAGTTATTCCCGACCCCCTGGCTTGTTTGTGTCAAGCTTATCTCAACAAGTGTATCAATGACAGCAGGGCATCAATTTTGGTGGGAAAATTCATGTGTTTTCAAAAGCTTTCTTTCATGGGAAAATGGCATCATTTTTCCAAAAGCAGTTCTTCATGAAAATGAGGGGGGACGAAATGAAGCCATGAAGTAGATGAATTTTGTCAACAATTTTTATAATAGTACAGAAGGGAGCGAGGATAGGAGGGACGGAAAGCGAGGGGTGGAATACTGCATTTTTTGGATGGCCTACTATACTAATGGTGTGGTGGTAGTGGCAGGCGCCATTGAACTGCTGCTTGGCTGAATGATGGGGGAGACTCAGGATTTCACTTTTTGCTGCTGCTATGGAGTTTTTAAATGGGAGAGAGAGAGAGTGGAAAAACATGTGGCTTACAAAAGTTCAGGATGGCTAGAGTGGGTGTCCCAGTATTTACAATTTCTTTTTTTGGAATAAGAAACAAAGGATTAAGATTCTCTCACAGTCACAGTGTTTGAAAATTGCACCCAAAAAAATTCATTTCAATTTTCACGCCAAAAATGTACCCTACTCCTGCTGTTGGTTTTGCTAATTTTTCAAGTTTGAATTTTTGCTACAACTCTGTTTGCAGAAATGAATGTTGAATTTTAGCTCGGAAACTCAGATAAAAAGTCCTGAAATGTAACAACCTGTAAAATTCTAAATCATCCCCTATTTTCTTTGATGACAGGCTCTGGGAAGGTAAGGAAGAAAAAATGAAATGACTTGAGCTGCCTTCTCATCATCTTCTTCTTCTCATTGTTGGTCGTGGAAATAGACGAGACCCGTGCGATGCGAGTAGAAGCTGCAGCAGCATCGGCAGCGTCAAGGTCTCTCTCTTTTACTCCTCCTTCCTTCACTGATGACTCTGAGCTTGGATCCCCCAATGCAAGACATGCCCCCATTTTCTTTGGGACACTGAAAATGCAATAGAAAAAGCTCTGAATGCATGTGCCAGTTCCACTTGCTATTCTTTGTGTCACTGACAACTAAGGCAGCTAAGAATATTCTATGTAATGCAATCTCTGTTAATCTCTGCTTTAAGGCTTATTTTCTCTTCGCTCATATGTTTTTTTAAAAGACTCTGCTGGTGCTGTTCTCTGTTTTACACTAGATGGCGTCTGTCCTTGGTGGCAATGGAAAATGATGAAGGGATTCTCTTCCATGTCGACCAACCAGCAGCAGCAGCGGCAGCGACGAACGAAACGACGTGAGGCATGCCAGGGGAAAACTGAAGGCATATCCTTTGTCTCTTCAAACTTGTCCCTCTACTACCTATGTTACATGTCTCGGACTGCATTGATGGGACACTTGGCCTGGAGACCCTTTAGCCATCTATTTCTCCTCATGGTCGTTCTCCGAGCTAGCTCGAGCAGCGACGTCGTTTTTCAGTCAGAGGCGGTCCAAGGCCTTTTTCTCCACGTTAGCTCCACGTCTAAGCCAAATGGCCTTCGTGGTTCACATCACCAAAGAGACTTAGTCTAAAAAGATACGCTACGCTTTGCGCTTTTTTTTTATTGCTTTTCATTCAAAAATTACTTATTTTCAATCATAAGTCTACCTTTTTTACGAAACAGAATGGGGAAAAGGGAGGGTGGTAAAGAAGTAATCTAAAGCAAAGCGTCTTTAAAGTTTTTTTAGACATCTGGGCTAATTTTGGTTAAATATTGTCTAAAAGTAGAGCGGCTCTTTTTTAGAGAGACTTTTATGATGGTTGACTTGAAATCCCCAGCAGTTGAAGTAACAGGTGAAATGCTCCCTTAGCTTGAGAGCGAGACCAAAGTTCTCAAACTACCTGTGGCTCAAAGGAAAGTGCGTGTGATGTGCCTGTTCTGCCCGGTGTGCATGCAACATACGTGTACAGCAGGTTACACACACTAGAGCTTAGCAGCAGCTAAAGCATGAAGGTTTTTTTCGTTTCTAAATCAACCTTTCTTCTCCCATCACTCTTTCCGAAAGTCCTTGAGGAGTTTTCTCATCTCCGCCTTGAACTTTTCACCGCGCGGTGGTGCCGCTGCTGCCAGCAGCAGTCCCGCCAAGTTTACTACCTTAGCTAGCGTCGATATCTCTCTGCCTTATTATATGGTTGCTTTGAAATGCATAAGAATTTTTCAGAACTCACTGAAGAAGAAGCCATGCCAGTTGCCACTTCTTGCCAGCAACAGACAAAAAAAGGGAAATGTAGAGAAAGTAGTCCATTCTTCTCGTTCAATGTCCTACTCAAAACTTTCTTGGTCCATCTGACGTGGGACTCATTTCTTTAGGCGTAAGTCTGACGTTTCACTTTGGTTCTACTTAATTTACAATGGCATTCTGTTGGTGAGAAAAATAGTGTTTTTCATGCATCGCATCGTTTTCAATGATTCTCACATCATGTTTAGTTGATGAATTGGACTTCTCAATTTCAATTTGACAACGATAATAAAGTAGCAAACTGACTTCATCTTTACGGTTATTGAAGAAATGTGATATGAATGTGATGGAATGGTTGTCTGCTGATGCACAAGTGCAATTGCATTTTGGATTTAGAAAGGTTTAGCAAAAAATGCACATGGACCTGCATTTAGAATGCTGAATGCCTACCTCCCTTTTTTGGACTACTTATTTGACCTAGAAGTTTTTTAAACATTCAGAATTTGAGTAAAATTCCATTGAGAATTTAAATCAAAATCATCAAAATTTGTTCCTTCTTTTAAAAGATTCAGATTAAAATGTAATGACTGCTTTCTAATTATCAAATTCATCTCACATTCTAATGATTGGTTTGGATTAAAAATGTAAAAGCCATTCTAAGTACCATTTTACCCATGGCTGGTTTTGAGATGGTTGCAGGAGCGCTCGCTCGGCTGCCTCCTTTCTTGGCTGGAAGGGGAGGGAAAGAGGCCTTGAGAACTTCAAAGCTTTTTCAAAGTCCTCCCTGCTGCTGCCAACCAGCAAGAGAACAACCGAGCGCCCGGAGGAGCTCAGCCAAGACACTCTAATCTACGAACGTTAACCGCCTACCATTCTAAAAACCATATTTTCTAAACTTGGGTTTTCACTCCAAATAGAATATAAGGAAATAAAAAACAATTTCAAGTAATAAGGAAGATCATTTTTGTACATAACGATTTCACGAAAAAAATCCATAAAGCTTTCACTTTGTATATAAGCCTCAAATTTTCATAATGAAAGACCTCAGAAAAGCCCCAACCGCTATAAGATAACAAAAAATAATCCAGCTTTTCACTCTAGTAGTGCTATCTAGAAATTCGACTAAAATTCGGTAAACGGGGGATTATTCAACAGGTTCCCTCGGCGGTGTTCTGGTGTTCTTCAACGTTTGCACATGGCGCAAACGTTTGGCAGGCCGGCTGAATCTGCTATGCATCCCGCCGCTGCCGCCGGGTCCTGCTACTACTGCAGTGGATTTGGATGGCAGCGCCGCTCCTCTCGTAGTAAGAAAAGCTGTAGGAGGCACCTTGAGTTCAGCTCTCGAAAAAGTGAAGGGAGCAGCTTAGTGTCTTCGAGGGAAGCAGAATCGGGAAAAGCGCACTCCCAGTCGCGGCTAGCACAGCTAGAAGTCGCTTCAGCACCACTGCTGAGTTACTCAGTTGGACCTCGAAAGGCAGCGCAGTTACAACCTACGGTGCAGTGCCACAGAAGTCAATCCTTTTTGGGGGATCAGCTCTCTAATTTACCAAACATCACAATTCAAAATTAAATTCAAAACTCAAAGTTGCTACAATAAAGGTAAGATATCTAAGTTGACACTTGTGGACTTTTTTGACGCATTTTAGAAGGTTGACGCAGTTAAAAACACATGTTGCTCTGCTAAGAACTAAAGTTCGTCAAATTATTTTTCGCGATTTTTCTTGTGAAATCAAAGTTGTAAACAGCTATTTTGACAATTTTTTTGGGGTGTTTTGAAAGTTATGAAAAAAAATTTCATAGGGTAATGATTAAAATAATTTTAGGCTTGTCAAAATGACGAGACATGAAGTATGAAGGTAATCATAATTAAAGTATACATTAGAAGATTTCGAATTCGAAGAATTCGACGAATCCGAAGAAGAACCAAGAAAGTCAAGATAAACCAAAGAAGATGTACTTCAAGAAATACAAACACTTCAAGATGTACGAACAAGATCTCCAAAAGTCTGTAGACATCAAGATACAGCAAAACATGCAATCCTTAAAATATTTCCAAACAAGTATGTGTTGCAAACTAAACATACTTTATTCAGACAGCCAAAAAGGAACAGTTTTTTCTTGGATCATCATTAGTATTTTTTTTTTTTTTTTTAAGAAGCAACCATGAGTAACGAGTTCAGTTACGCGTGCGACAAGTGTCCACGTACTTTCAAGATGGAGGAGTTCTTCGAGAAGCACAAAAAAGTGCACGATTTGAAGAAGCAGCATAAATGCGATATCTGCGGGTTTGTCTACGGTGCTGCCAAAGGTCTTGAAGGCCATATCAAAACGCACACGGATGAGGAAATTGCGGCGGCACACCAAGTCAACCAACTTAAAATCCAGCAACAAAATGCTGCTGCGTCTGCTAATAATGGCTCACCTTCAACGCCTTTCGGAATGGAATTCAAATTTTTGAATCCGCAAGGAGTCTTGGCACAGGCTAAACTACCTGTCAGTCCCAAGAAGGATTCGGATGACTTTGTCGTCAAGTCAAGAGACCAATTGAATGGAAAAGCTCCGTCCCCGGCTGGAACGGGAAATTATACAATTTATGGTAAGGCCATTTTTAATTTAGACCTCGACACAGTGTTTGAATTTTGAAAAATGTCACATTTGAGACAAGTAAATTTGCACCTACAAATTCCTATTTCCAACTTTGTCTGTACAGACAATATTTCAGAAACCGTTCCTGAGGTCAATGACGCTGAGAAAGCGGTGCAAAATGACTCCGGATTCTTCATGTGTTCAATCTGCAAACGGGAATTTTCCGGCTTGAATTCTCTCAAGAAGCATATTCCTATCCATACCCGAAAAGTTCAACATAAATGTGACGTTTGTGGCTACGTCTTTGGCAAGAAAGAGTACCTTTTGGATCACATGCGCAAACATACCGGAGAAGTCTCACCCATCTGTGAAGTTTGCGGGCAAACCTTCAACAAAAGTCTGAAACTCAAAGAACATTTCAAATTGCATCGAAATGTGGGCCCAACAGCCAGTATGTCTCCCTACAAATGCCACATTTGCCAAAGTGTCTTTGCTCGTCCGGACAGCTTAGGAAACCACTTGACTGTAGCCCACGCCGAAACCGTCTACAAATGTGACATTTGTGAAGCTACTTTTGGCGATGTCCGGGGCAAAAATCATCATATGTATAACGAGCATCAATTGGACGCATTTCATCAAAAATGTGTTTGGTGTCCAGTTTGTAACCAAGGATTCACCAGACATTATAATCTCAAGGTATGTACTTCAAAAAAACTAGGGTGCTACTGAATTACACAACTGACCCGACATTTATCTATAGGTTCACATGTACAAAAGTCACGGTAAAGAATACATCGAAAACAACTTTTCACCAGCGGAATTGGCAGCCTTAATGAAGTCTGTACCCTCTCCTCCGGCGGCGGCGGCGACCGCATCGATGCCCGCTCTCCACCCGGCGGTTGCTGCAGTTTCTCTAAATAATAGGCCCGGACCGCTAAGCAGCAAAAAATTGGACGCCAAATCCTACGCCATCAACAGAAATCAGAATTTGAAAGCTATCAAGAAAAAGCCTCAAGTTTTCCGCAAACCTGGTCCCGCCTCCAAAACCAACGCTCCTCCCGAAAAGAGGGGATGCACCTCCTTACCTACTTATTTGCAGTTGACCCAAGTGTCTCGCCGATCCTCTTCAGTGGACCAAGAGCGGAACAAAGAAAATTCCTTGTCGGACATCGTTCGAAAATTAGCTGAAGCCGCCGCTTCAAAGGAGGTTCGAACTGACGAGAAACAAACTTGCAATTTTTGCCCGGTGGTGTGCAAAAATCAAACTGAATTGTCCTTGCATTTGGTCAATGACCATTTCAAAGGTTTGATTCCTTTGCCCATGGCTCAGCCTTCTTCGGAGCGAAAGCGTCCTCGCTCTGAAGTTTCTCATGAGGACATTGCTCATGAACGAGCAGTGATTCGTGCCAAACAGATCCGTCAAAGTCTCGGACTCGACGTTGCCGTCTATCGGCGTCCCGGGCCCAAAAGTTTGACCAAATTAGACTTAAATACTGAAGGTACCATTTCAGACTACAAAACCCGAATTTTGCCTTCTACTGCTGTCCTTTCGGCTTCTAAAATATCTTCTGCGGTAGCCTCAAATCTGAGGCCCGTTGTGTTGTCCTCATCCAATGTACCCCCTACTTCTTCTAACTCTGTCTCTGTTAATTCTAAACCTTCAACTGTATTGCGACCCCCGACCCATATTGTCAATATGATGCTCAATACCGCCGCCGTTTCAAATAATACCAATACCATTGACGATGAAATGGAAGAAAACAACAACAATAATAATAATGATAGCGAGGCTACCAACCAAAACCTGATGAACCTAAACCTGATGAACAAGCCGCGGAAAAAATCCGAGTGTCCCGTCTGCGGAATCATTTTGAGCCCCAAGACAAACGTCAATGTGCATTTGCGTACGCATTCCGGTGTCCGACCCTACGAATGCGTCCTTTGCTTGAACCGATTCCGGCAAAAGGCGCATTTGATGAAGCACTTTAGGTGTACGCATAACCAAAAACAACCTCCGCATATTTGCCTCTTCTGTAGCCTCGAAACCGCGACCTCCAATGACCTTTACCGTCACATTACAGATGCGCATTCTAAGGAGACCGACGAGTTGAGGCCAAGTTTGCTGGCGCAGCGTTCCGATGCTGCCGCAGCAGCTAAGGAAGCAGCCTCGCTGGAAACAAGCTCAACTCCTGATGATCAAGACTTGAAGATCAAGACTGAAGAGGCTGAAATGACTGAACAAGATCAAGAGAATGGTAATCAATCATCACAAGATGTCAGGTACGAACCCATCACCGAAGATTTCATGTTTGAGGATCGAGTCATTGCCCCTTGTTATGTCGTCTTGCCTTACGTCAGCGATGAAGAAATTGAGGCTGCGGGCAGTATTCCAAATGTAAGTTTTTAAACTACGAGGTGTCCCAACAAGTTTCGTCAAATTGAAGTGAGTTAGAATGTAAACAAACAACACTTTCACGATTTTTTTCGCCTTTTAGAATTATTTGCAAAATCTCTATCCAAAACTTGTTGGGACACCCCGTATTAAAATTATTTGTAAAGGACTTGTTTTCATATTCCATTCTTGAAATACAGGATGAATCCGAGATGGAGGAAGATGAAGTCCAAGATCCACGTGATTATTTGGATGACGAAGCTCCATTGACCATTGACGAAAGTGCACATGATGACGAACCAGAGCTTCCTAGATCTCCCTTGAAGCCTTCTGACTTTCTTGAAGACAGGTAATTACAATTTCAAAAAGTCTGTCATATAGAGTCTTCTAACAACTTGGAATCTTTTACAGGCGACAAAATATGGAATACAACGCTGAAGATATCAATGGGCATAACCAACAACCCGGCTTTTACCCAGCCATGGCAGATTACAGCTTACCCTTCAGCATGGCCAACATTTGGAAAAAGAAGGCCGAAGAAATCACCAATTTCAATCCCATGGAACATTTAGCATTGATGCAAAAAATTGATCAAATGTCAAAGTTCAATGGATCAGTCGTTTATAACGGCCCACCTTCCCCACCCAGTCCACCCAGAGTCACCCATGTCAACGGACATCATCATCACTCAGACACTTCACCCAAAAAACCCAAAACCAAACCCACCTCACCAAATACTCCAAAAGAAAAGAAGTTTATTAGCAACGGAAATCCAGCCAATCAAACACCGGTGGCGGATTATGAGAACCAAATCAAGAATGATATTTGGCCTTTGGATTGCATCAAGTGCAACAGTTTGCTGGGCAACCTAGATAACTTCAATTTGCACATGAATGACCATTGGTCAGATGACAAGTGTTGTCCTGTTTGCGGACTCCTGATCAATTCCAAAAGGTTCAATTTCAAGCAACATTTGAAGATTCACACGGGTGAAAAACCCTTCACCTGCAACATTTGTAACCGGAGTTTTAGACAAAAGGCTCACATGGTCAAACACGTCACGACACATCGAACAATGCCTAATGGAGGATCTCCGCTGGCCTTAGAAGCAAACTAATCTATGCATCACATTCCTTACTACTTCACAATCAATATCACATCATATATACTCAAGTCAACACTCAAAAGGCATTTTTTTGGCATTTGTTCATAGTTTACTTACTTTTGTAATTCATTTTTCACAGTGTCTAAGTAAATATTCGCAATATATTTTTGCATAGCATTGTTACCCAAAATAAACTCGTAGAGCAATAAATAATACAGCATCATACCATGATATATTCTTTTGTTGAACTGCTTATTGAATACCAATTTGGTTTTCAGAAAACATGACCATGAAACGAAACGCGAGCTAAATCCAACTTCAAATCGCGAACGATCGAGGTTGCGCGACAATTGGAGTAACGTTCCGCTAGTGTTAAATAAAGCAAGTTACAACAGCTGACATACTAAAATTCCTTTTCCTTGAAAAAGAGACGCTTTGTTTGAAAACACCAGAAGTCAAGATATTTACAATGGGTCGCGGTGGAAATCAGGTATTTTGAAAAACTGTTTAGCGTTTATTTCGCGTAACGAGTGTATAAAATGTTCTAAAAATCGTGTACCTCAATTGGCATATTTTGTTCCTCTTCCGCTCCACTCGAATCTCCAAAGTTTGCTTGGCATCACCATCAAACTTTGGACACCTATACGATTTACTTGTACTAAAATACTGTATTCCACTATCCCAGACGATCCTGATCCCTGACAAGGTACCGGTCACTCTGCTCTGTGGATTTCTTGGAGCAGGGAAAACTACACTGTTGAAGCATATCCTTGAGACAAAACACTCTGAAGAAGATTTCAATTGCGCTGTCATTGTCAATGACATGGCAGAACTCAACATTGACAAGAGTCTTATCGACAATACATCGTTGATACAAAGCGATGATGCCATGATTGGTATGCAAAATGGCTGCATCTGTTGCACTCTCCAGTCTGATCTGGTAGAGCAAATCGTTGGATTGACTCAGAAGAAAAAGTTCAATTACATCCTAATTGAAGCATCTGGAGTGTCTGAGCCTCATGAGATCGCACCTCTCTTTGAAGTTGATGACCATGAACATGATGAAGATGATGTTGATCATGGTCATGACCATAGTGTTCCACAACTTGGAGAAGTTGCAAGACTTGACACTTGTGTCACTTTGATTGATTCAGCTGATTTTTACAATAATCTTGGAAGTATGAAGACTTACGACAATTGTGAGATCGTTGGAACCATTGCTGAACTAATGATGGATCAGGTGGAGTTTGCCAATGTGATCCTCTTGAACAAAACTGATTTGGTCAATGAAGAACAACAGCAGGACCTTACGGAGAAGATTCAAGCTTTGAATCCCCATGCCAAAATTGTCAAGACCCTTCAAAGTAAGATTGATGTTATGGATATTCTTAACACTGAACTGTACAAGGACAAAGAAGAGTTTTGGGTGACATCCACAAAAAATGAAACAAATTACGCAAGAGAAGCTGAAGAAGCCAAGAAAACAGGAAAATGGGTACCGGAAGCCTGCACAGCCCGCTTTGACATCAAGTCTTTTGTATACCGTGCAAGGTACAAGAATCAAGATCTATACAAGAGTCATCAAGTTAGATATCAATCAAAAATTGAACAAAGAAACGAAAAACTACAAGTTAGATACAATTGGAAAAAAAATCAAGTTTGAAATTCTCGAAAAAACAGAAAGATCGAAAAACTACAAGTTAGAGAAGTCAGATTAGTATTAGCATACTGCATATTCACGTTCAAGATATAGAAGGAAGCTCAAGCGCCCAAAAGTCGTAATAAAACTTTCGGGGAACGGGTACTGGCTAGTATAGTGGTACGGAAGTATTTGAAGTTATATTTGAAGTGTTTTTATCTTCGATTAAATAGCAGAACATAACAGCAAAAATGCCTTTGACCGAAGTTTCGGAACGTTTTTGAAAAACTGACCGTTTTGAAATACAATCATATGTATGACCAGGCTTAAGTTTTTGAAACGTAGACTTAGTTAGGTAGACAAAAATCAATTGTAGACTGTAAAGCGCTTCATGTGTTTCAAAGGTTTTTTTTTTCTTTTTGCATAAGAACCATGAGAATGTATTCTTACTTTTTTTTATTTTTCCCAACAGAAAACCTTTTCATCCCAAAAGATTGAACGAACTTTGGTTATCGCCATTCTTTGCGGATCCTATTGAGAAAGAGGAAGAAATTGAGGATATCTCTGAAGAAGAAAAAGAACAATTAAAGGAATTGAAAGTGAAGTTGGATGAGGAAAAACAGGACAAATTGGAAACTCTGCAAGTTGAAGCGCTGGCAAAGCAAAAAGAACGAAATGCTACAATGGGAGAACTTTTGCGAAGCAAAGGATTTTTCTGGTTGGCAACTTCTAACGACGTGATTGGGGCTTGGCAACAAGCAGGTAACGTCCTCAGAATCAGAGGTGAAAGTCAATGGATGTGTCTAACACCTCAATTTTGGGAAGGATCAGAAGCTGAGAAACTTGTCCGTGAGGTAAGAAGAGTTTTGGCAAAGACCATTTTTCACATAATTAAAATTTTATTTTGTTTTTCCAGGATATGCAAGATGAAAATGGAGTGGAATATGAGTACAAAGACAGACGCCAAGAAATTGTTTTCATTGGCCATGGAATGAAACGGGATGTTATCCAAAGTCTTCTCGATGATTGCCTATTGACTGACGAAGAAATGACTTTAGGACCCGAGATGTGGAAAGAAACCATGGAGGAATTTGATAACATCAATTTAGAACTTGAAGACGAAGAAGAGGAAGAGGAAGAGGATGAGGAATGTGAAGATGAAGATTGTGAAGATGAAGCATGCGATAAGCAAGATGATCAAGAAGGTAGCAATCCATCCAGATGAGTAATGAGTGTCCGGATCTCTTCCTCTTTGCAAGCATCATTGTAGCCGATCATATGGAGCAAGCAACAATGTAGCTGATTATTGATTAAGGAAGTTTTTGCTGAAAATTAATGCATACAAATTGAATTTGAATAAAGTTGTGGTGTATATTTTAAAATCCAATTTCATGTGTTTTTAATCAAATCTCACACTGCAATCTCTGGAAGAGAGCCAAAAAGAAAGCAACTATTTAGCAATACTACAACTTCAAATTGTCATTTTATCTTCAACGGTGTCTTGGAAAAGAGATTCTGATGCATCAATTTCATATCTCTGTAATATCACATTGTTTATAACCTCTTTTCAAAGGAAGGGATTAGTTGGATTAGGCTTGAATGAAGCTGATGCTTCTTGAGAAAACATGGAAGGTGATGATGTGGCCCACGGATTCAATGTTTCTCCGTTCGCCCCTCCTCTATTCTGAGTAGGCATACCTGTCACGCCTCCAAATATGTCTGAAAAATCAATCATTTAATTTTTGATGGACGTTTTGGGCACTTTTTGACAACATTTGACTATGCTTTTATTTTTCATTCTTGCTAGGATTACCTTGAGTAAGTGCGTTGATAGTACTACTGTGGGTTTGCTCAGATCCAAAAGGTGCTTTGGCAAACAAATCGTTGTTGTTCTCTAAAAACACGAAAGCTGATGTAAGCAAGAGAAATGTAAATCAATGTAAAACATGCATCATAACTACATACTACAAAAACAAAATTATCGACTGTGTTGGAACTTTTTTATTCAGTGCAAGCAAATCTTACCCTTAGAATTTGGCTCCTACCCAATCAAATGGGTCTTTTACGTAAGCTTTTAGTTTTAAAAAAAAGTTGGAAAACATGTCACCTCAACCGAAATCATTTTTACACAGTGTTTGAAAATCACTCAAAAAGTCTCGTTTTGCAACACTTTTCATACTTTCGTAAATTTTTTTGATATTTCAGGTACACATTTCAAATAATATTTTTATCAAGGTAAAAATTCAAATGAGACATTTTTGGTACATAACTTCCAAACATTGTGCTTTATAAGGTATCAAATGTTGGAAAATACTTACCATTTTTTTGCAAGTTGGTCGCAGGTGCAGCTCCAAATGGATCACTGCTCTGACTTAGATTATTCATCCCAAAGAATCCAGCATTTCCAGTTGAGCTAGATATGCCAGCGGTTGCAGTTGCAGGTTGTGATGTGTTGCTAGTGGTAGGCCAAGCAGCTGAGGCTGCTGAAGACACGTTCTGCACAGGACTGGTTCCCGTTGTAGGCCATGGACTTGTATTCAATTGCGTCAAATTCGAAGCACCAGTAAACGGGTTGATGGGACCCGCTTTGGGGGGCACAGCTTGGGTTTGCACAGCTTGTTGTTGGTTTCCCCAGTTGGCTGCGGCCCAATTGGGCGAAAATCCTCGGTTTTCTAAAATAAAACGACACCTAGTGTACAAAACTGTCAAAACTTAAATCAAAATTGAACATTACCTATTGGAGCGGCGGTTATATTGTTGTCCCCACTTGAACCCCAATTGGTAGGGAAATTATCAAGCCCACTGCTACCATTTGCAGCGATGTTTGTCGGCGAAGGTCCAAAAACCGAAGTGCTCAGAGGTGGTGGGTCAGGTTGGGAAGTCATCGGTGACGAACCAAAAATAGATGTTCCAGTAGATTTTCCATCGCTCAAGACAACCGTTGATTTGAAGACATCATCCAACTCCTTTAGGGCACTGTACTTGTCCTCTTGGATTGACCTTTGGCCTTGTTCCAAGCCTTTGCTAGCACTGTTGCTTGCCGGGGTCATCACACCGACCGATGATGCAGGTGCTGAAGCAGGTGTTTTAGGTGTATTTGGCACCTTTTTAGTAGCTGACCAAGGGTCTGTAAATGTTGTTGTATGATCATTAGTATTCAACAAAAACAAATTAGTAAAAAACGTTTCACCCAATTTCACAGTCTCATTGGGTGGGATTTTAAAAGCAGGGTCTAAAAATGGATTTTTAACTATATTTTCAGCCTCCTCTTCAAGCGCCTCCGCTTCTTTAATCAATTTAGATAAGTCCGGCATTGATGGATTACTTAATTTAGGTGCTAATCTATTATGCTGAGGATCAGTTAATTCTAAATCAAAACTCACGCGGAAATTAGACTTTTTAGTAAGATTTTGACGTAATATACTACGAGTGGGACTAGGGGTTAATTTGTAATTGGCTGAAGGTTTAGTCATTGCAGGCTGAGGATTCAGTACTGAGATTGTTGGGGGTAATTTTGTGGGGGTTATGACAGGAGGAGGTTGGGACACTTTGATTGATGGTACAACCGTAGTTGAGCTTGAGGTATTTAACGAAACTCTTGGTGGAAGAGTTGGAGGTATAAAACCTGGAGGAGGAGGTAGTTTAGTTATAAATGTATTATTTTGATGTGACATTGAATGGTCAGCATGGCCAAAAAAATTGGGGACTTTTGAGCCTAAATCGAAAAAAAATTATGATCCGGATTGAGATTTGCTAGGTTTGTTTGCATTCTAAAGATTCAAAATTACCTGCAATTGTATCAAATTGGGCAGCATCAAAATTAGCAAACGACTCCTGAGGAGCGCTATTATTGGAAGCTGTGATTGCTGCCGATGACGACGATGCAATAGGTTGCTGTACAGCATTGGGACTGACACTTGATGGCAACGGAACCGCAGAAGGTTTAGAGACTGAAGTGACTTCCGCAGGAAATAGACTTTGCTGATGAAGCGGTAGCGGAGGTGGAATATGATTTAATTGAAGATTGTCTGATGTTGATGATCCAAAAGCTTTAGAAAAGTCGTCCTTAGGAAATGATGCATTGGAAGAAAATGGATCGACTGTTGGGGGAGGCAAAACGATGCCACTCAGTGAACTTGAAATGCCAGCTCCATTAAGTTTTGGTAGTCCTTTAGCATTGGCAGATACAGTGGGTCGTCCATAAGCCGTGGAAGAATTTTGTGTCCTTTGAGTCAAAGTAGTGCCGATAAATCCGCTAGATGACGTATTATTAGCAGTACTTCCACTAGCAGTCAGGTCAACATTTGTCGAGGTGGCGGAATGCAAGGATTGTTGAATGGTGTTTGGATCCACGTAGTAACTTTTCTTTTCGTATTTTTGTATGATATGATGCTTCAATGCGTCTTCGTCTTTGCTTTCTAATGCTCCGGATCGATTTTTGTCGTAAAGACCCATCCAGACTTTGCTGCACCATAGATTTCCTCGGGATTTTAAAAATGTCACTTCGTCAATTGAAAATGTCGACATTGAAATGGATTTGATTCGATGTGGAGGTGTAATGCCTCTTCTGAAATTTGAAAATTCAAAAACTTTTAGTAAAGAAAAAATTTCGTCAAATTGACGTGATTTTGCAGTGCCTTATTTAATTTGACGATATTTTTTTTACTTTTTGCGTTGTTGCGTTTTGGGCTTTTCTTTTGGATTCTTTGGACTTTTGCGTAATTGCAAATACATTTGCACTCGATGGAACAACTATTGAAATGCGACTGAAGGAAAGCTGCTTTGATGATGTTTTCTTTTACTACTTGTCTTTGTTTGAAATGACACAAAGGAAGAAGAAGTTTAGTGTGCTCAATATAGTGAATACAGTTCAGTATTTTTAAGTACAAATTGTCAACAATCAAATCGATATCCATCTTTGAAAATACAAAACAGATAAGTGATACAGTAAATAATCCGGATTTCAAAATTAAGTAACTTTGTACATTAGTCAGTACTTTTGAAAAATATTCTTACATTTTGCGCATTTTGTATCTGTTTCCGCATGACTCATTTTGTGCCACGGAAGTTTCAGATTTGATTGACAAATACTGATAGTCATATGGTGACCTAATTCTAAAATACGTAATCACTGCAACTAATTGCGTTGTTGACCTAAAAGACAACTTTCTTCAGCACATCTTTTAACAAAAAGTTCGTAAAATTGAAGGGACATCTTACATATGCACTTCCAGAATGTAAACAAACTTTTACGAATTTTTTCGTCTATTTTTATTTTGACAGATTTTTTTTCCATTGGTGTGGAAATTACTTTGCAGTGCTGTTTGATAATTTCCTGTGCCAAAAGTCAGTTATGCGAGAATAATTTTAATTCACTTTTTAAGAACCGTGATAAGTTGAATCTTTTCAGAATTTTCCAAACTTACAACATTCCAGAGCATTTGGTGCAAACAAAAGATCCAATTGTCATGTTAACATAAGTGGGTCCTCGTTGTTCACATTCAAAACATTTCTTGTTTTCGGCAATGGATGCTTGAAATTCACGTATCGCCGCAGAGTTCTTCTCATTTGCATCGTCTTTTGCAGTGTTTTTACTCGATTTTCGACTCATTTCGATAGTCTTTGCATTCAACACGTTACACGTTAAACTTTTGTCTTTTTTTAAAGGCAAATATAATTTCTGGAAGTTTTTGACACTTTTTCTGTAACGAAATTTTTCTGCTGCAACAGCAGTCAAGGAATTTGTTGACATGACAATTATAAGTCTAGCTCAACTTTTAATCCATTCTCAAATGGTATTATTCCACACTAATTGAAAAATTGAAAAATTCTTCTTTTGTAATTTTGCGATTAAAGTGAGCTGCGTTAATTTTCAAAGGAAACATTCAATCTTTTTGCCCCAACAATCAAGAAAAGAAACACAATTTTGCCTTAATTTTTGTAGCACAACAGACTTCATGCCGCACCTAATTTGATTTTTGAAAAAAATCATTTTTTAAAAACATAATTGCAAGTTCAAAACAGGTTATCCTTCTAAGCAATATCTAATTTACATTTACTTTGACTTTAACTTTAAAGTTTACAAAACGAGGACGAGGAAAATATCTTGAAAAGTTAATTCGTCAAATGGAGTGATGACGTCACATGCATAAACAAAAATTCAAAACAACGAAGAAAATTGACAAAATTTGAAAATGAATTTCGAAACACATCTAGCTTTTGGAAGTTCTAATTTATGCCAATGGTCTCCAAATGGAAAGATTTTAGCAGTGCTAGAATCCAAATGTCGATTGGTGCTACGAGATGCGGCATCGTTAGATGTACAACGCACTGAAGTCATGGTTTCCTCCGGATCCCCAAGCGAAGACAATATCGATTTTATTTTGTTTTCGCCGGATTCACAATTTATCTTAGCGTCAGATTTCAAGTCTGGTTTGACATTTGTGTACAAAACTGGAAGTGACAAGGAAAGTGCCACATGGAAAGCCAAGATCAGTGAAGGCATGGCCGGGATCACCAATATCCGTTGGTCACCAGACAGCCGTCATATCATCGCTTTGGCCGAATTCAATATAAAATTGACAGTGTGGTCGTTGGTTCAAAAACTTGTCAGATACATCAAATTTCCCAAAAATGAGACTTGTGTTGAATTTTCGGCCGATGGCCAATATTTGGCGGTGGTTGAGAGACGAGATGGTAAAGACTGTTTGAGTTTATTTCACAGTGCCAAAGATTGGAGAGTGGCAAGACATTATGAATTGTTGCCAGACTTGGACACTCAAGGTGTTTTGTGGAGTGCCAATTCTGATTTGATTGCGGTTTACAGTACAAAATTGCAGTGTTCACTGGCTGTGTATTCATTAGACGGGCGTTGCTTATTCCTTTACAGACCAGACGATATAGGTAATCCGTTAATAATTGGCTTTTAAAGTTGTAATGAAACTAATCTAAGTTCATCAACTTTCCTTACAGGCAACTCGTTATTTTCAGTGGCTTGGACAAGCTGTGGTAGTGTTTTAGCTATTGCTAGTACAAATGGAATCTCCTTGATCAACTGTTGGACATGGACTATGATTTCCGATTTAGAAGTACCTGTCAAGCTCAATGACTACGATCCCAAAATGGCCTTATTCATTGAAACTCAAAAGCAATTGACTACAGAGGACGTAGATGTGAGAATTGCTAGAGAATTGTGCAGTAACCCTTTGGATACTGAATATGTATTGGTCCAGGAAAGGCCCATCGATCTGCTACCAAACAAGAAAACCAAATGCAAAAGATTGCACAACATTGATCTCCAATTTAGCAAAGACAACAAGTACCTCATGGCCAAATCCTCATCCAACCATTTAGTCTGGATATGGGATATCCACCGACTCCAACTTTACTCTATTTTGGTTCATGATTCTCCTATCAGTTCCACCGTTTGGAGTCCATTAACGGAGAAAATCCACAGTTTGATGGTCTTAACTACTAAAGGCCTCTTACATTTGTGGACATTTAAGGGTGTGTTGTGTTTATCTTTGCCTCCATTAGACAAGGATTATGGAAGAATTAAAGATGTACAGTGGAATCCTGTTGGGAAAGCGTTAGCAATCACTTGTCAAGATGGAATTGTTTGCTGCAGAATTGGAAAAATATAACAATTTTCTGATATAGCATTTCTGAAATGATTTCCATTTTCCGATACTTTTTCATCAGCAATTTTGATTGCTTTTATCTCAATCACGTAAGAAAAAATCAAAAGCCACTACATGTGCCATGGCTTTCTTTCTAACGCAAGGTCACGTGTTCTGTGGTGTAAAGAGAAAGCTCTCCTCCATGGGGACCTTGAAAAAGGGCAACAAGCTTTTAGCGTCAAAAACAATGTGACGTATAGGCAAAGAACAATGGTTTTGTTCATCTTTGTGATTAGGCTCAAGTTTGAGCTGTTTTACACTACCTCTATCATTGAAGTCTTAGCCCAATATCTATTAGAGTTGGAATGGAACTTTCATGGCTCCAGGAGTATCACATAGCTTTGTAAGTAACATTATTGCGTTGTTAAAGAAAGTTTATTTTAATACATCTGCCGTTTCTACCTAAGTGTAAATCTTATTTACAGATTTTAAATTGAGTTGTAAAGCCAGAGGATCTGGTACCTAGTGATGATGCCAAATCAAATATCATTGTTGTATTTTTGCTTCTTCAAAAGATGATTTTATCAAAATAAAAAAGAAATATTACATATCCATTACATCCATGCTGTATTTTTCCTGATCTTGGTACTGGTTGAGAGGTAGGAGTGGGTGGATCCAGTTGTTGGACGACTATTGGAACTCGAAATGATAATTAAAGTTTCATCTTCTTCCATCAAAAAGACTTCATCAAGCAACACCTACAAAGTATGTAACAAAGTAAATATAACTTTTGTGTTGACAGGAGGGACAGGAGACAGACATTTCATTTTTAAGGACTTATTTACCGGTGACAATCCAGATCCGGAAGAAATAGCAGAGTCAGAAGATTCATGCCTGACTTTGAATACATCATCAGATGGTTGATGATCATCGATGGAATGACCTCGTTCGTGATTCTCTTTGATGCTGTTTGATGACATTTTCTCTTTCTGAAAAAGGCGAACTAAAATTAATTCAATTTCAGATGACTTTTGAGATGATGACGACAAAGTCAGTTGCTTTTCTATTTCTAGTTGTACTTAGATGCAGATTCATTCCTTCCAGATTTGTTTCTAATTTTATTTGACATATATACCTATATGATTTTATTTTGTAGAGCATAGACCAGAGGATCTTTTTTTCAAGAAATTAAGTTACTCCAGAGTCCAGATCCTTCAGCCCCAATTGCCCCTTCAAAAAGTATTAGGGGATTTATAAGACAACTTTTCTTATTTGTTCTTCTCCTCTATCTAGTCTAAGTATCAGACTACTGTCTAGTGTCTATCAACTATCCAGTACACACTCTCAAGAAATAATTGAAGTGAAAAAATACCAAGTTATTAAAACGCCTGGGCGTTAATGAAAAAAATTGAGCTCTGAGGCTGCCTTTAATTAGTAATTATGTATAGGTTAATTTGGAAATAAAAGATACCTAAGTAGAGCGTTAAATAAGCAATTTATCTTTAAAGTTACCTTATTGAATAATTTTCTGTGAACTTGCCCCATGTCTTCGATTCTTCGCAGACTCTAGCATTGACTAAACAGTAAATACAGTTTGTATTTGTAGCAGAAGGTGAGGGTTGTAAAAGCCGGTACTATGGGTGCAGGATTGGGAAGAGGAGGGCAATTTTCTAGAAAAATGCTCGCATGATATGTCAACTGTTCCTTTTCTGATAGAGGAGGCCAGAAGGGATTGGAGCCAAACACTCCACCACTCACACCAAAAACTTTTCTCCCTGTGTCCCTATTATTAGATTACTTTTTGTTGTAAATCATGGTATATTTCAATTAAATATAGAGAGAATACATCGGAAAATAAATTCATTATTACATACATTCATCTTGATAAACTAAAGGACTGATAGAAGTCATCCCTATGTAATCCTTGCGTTTTTCAATCCCTGCATTTTGTAAAATCGTGTAAATCTCATAAAAGAAAAGTTCAAATTCGCAATATTTCTCACTTATCAGTTCAATTTCATTCGATCACATATGTCACTACAGTTTTTCGTCGTTATTATCTTATTTAGGGTTTAGAAAAAGCAGGGATGACAAAATGCAGGAATTGGGAAATGAAGTGATGAAAATACAGGGATTCGAAATGCAGGGATAGAAAACCCAGGGATAAGAATAGCAGGGATGACTAATTAAGGGATTGTTTCCGTCAGTCAACTACAGCATAGTTTCTGCGAGTCCAGGGGATCCAGGGGAAACCAATTTTTCATTTTGACAAGGAATCAAGCCTGAAAATGTATTGATTATTGATAATTGTTGGACAGAATTAACAAATTGCACTCGATTGGATAGTAGTCGCATTTGATTTTTGGGTCAGCATAACTCATACAAATTAGAGAATGCAGTTACTTTTACTACAATTAACGCATTTTTGGGGTATGAATAAGGCAGGAATAGGGTAGACAAAATAGACAAAATGGACACAACGAACCAATTCGAAGAACTATCTGACATCTGTAAAATCGATGTAGGTAACCAAATAAAGAGTCAATTATGAAAACGTTCCAAACGTACATTTCTTTTGCATTTCCAAAGGTGCTTCTCCGCCATAGGATTTATCCATTCCCATATCACCCTGATTCTCATCACAGTCCTCTAATCCATTGTTCAACTCTTCGTCAGATCCAAGATTTTCAACCTTTCCACAATGTGACGGAAAGAACATTTTGTAAAACTCCGCCTAATGTAAGACCGGAAAGGGAAATGAATGTAATTGAGTTGAATAGAAATAAGTACATACTCTCAAAGATAGATATGTCAAACGAAGCTCATAGTGGTGTTTAAAAATCACCCGAATATGTCTCATTTTGAATTTTCACGCAAAAAATTTCATCTATGTATTCTGTTTCTAAGAAAAATGGCTAGAATTGCACGGTTGTTTTGGGCGCGAAAATTCAAATTATATAACGCACCTTGAATTGTTCAGAACCAGTACAGTAGATCAAAAAGTTGATTGAAGAATTGATGACCATCAACAATCTAGAAATGGTATCCCAGCGGTAAAATGTCAAATCAGGCATGTATTCTGCGTCTGATGAGACACAATGCAAAATCAGCCAAGTTTTAGAAACCTCATAGCCGCCCACCAGAATTCTTGGCAGATTGAAACAAAAGAAGATGGCCACTATAGCAAATGTGATGTATGCCATTTTGATTTCGCGACGGTTTTGCATCGCGGATCTTTTCTGTCTTTTTGCTGTAAGCGCAGACAATCTTGATTGACGATTGGAGTCATCTTTTTGCTGATTTACTACTAATAAATCATTTTTATCTGATTTATCAGCAGAACCTGCTGTTGTGGGTTTCGCGGGGGTTAGGTTATTGTAAGCGCCTAACTTCATTTTGGCGGATCTTTCCTGAAAACAAAGAAGACTTCTTTGTAAGTCCCAAAAAGTAGGCTAAAAAAATATTACAACTCTAGCGGTAGCGTTAAATAGGTAGTCTACGGTATCTGCTAAAAGTAGCTTACCTGTAACTCCATGATTCCACGAGTAATTCTCACGTTAAGAATCAAAAGAAGTATTACTGGAGCAACACCAGTGGTTGTCATAGGATGGAACATTCTCAAATATAGATTGATTTTGAGGTAGATCACATCTTCCATCCAAGATCTCTGTAAGGAAAAAGGAAATGATGTAACTTTCCATGTAGTTTGTAAGCAAAAGGGCGTAACAAATACGTACCTTTAGGTTGATAAAGAGAGGAATGTTGAAGAAAAATGACAAGAATGTTACAGGGATAATGTAGTAAGAGAGATGTTTCCACCATTTGGTAAGCCGCAAATGCACACGATACTAAAACGATATTACGAAAGTTGAGGGCATCAAATTTCAAGTCACTTATTCTGACTTCATGTCAATTACCTGATGAGGAGAAGTAATGGCATAGTGCCTCTCAAATGTCAAAGCAACTACCATCAGAACAGATGCACATAAGGAGATGTGGGCAAAGACGTCCATGCAGTCCCTAGCAAACCGAATTGTTACTGTAAAGAGAAAAAATAAGTACTTCATGAATCCTGCTTGAAATATGCTTTGAATACAAGCTTTCTAAAAAGTACGAGCTTTCTAAAAAAAAGATTTAGAAAAGAAAATTCAGGTTGACAAAAAAAATGATGTATAGCAAACTTTGCAGAATTTTTTTTGAGTGTGCCGACTGCCGATTTTTTTGAACGCATTACTTTTTTTTAATTGGATAGTAATATGTACTTGTTTGGCTTTTAGGTAATGAAATGTCAAAATTGGGAGTGCAACTGCAACTTCATTACCAAATCAGAAACCATTGACATTTACTAGCGTGAACCCAGGGGAGATTTTTTTTTTTTTTTGACTCATACCCTGACATGACAGTCCTGACACAATACGATAAGTACGAAACATTTCCAATCTGCAAAATTGAGATGCCTTTATTTCTACCGAAAGAATGTGTGTCGTCTTTAAGTTTTTACGTACAAATACATGTCTTTTTAACAAGTAAGTTCTTGGCCAAATACATATCTCAAATATCTAGATGCTTAGCTATGTAAGTAAGATACAACCTCAATTCGCTTTAAAACGAATACAGTTTTTGCTAATACGGTTGGCAATTAAAGTTAGATTAAAGCCGCGTCCTTTCACTTTATTTGTTCTACAACCTCTACAACTTATTTTCGTACTTTCAAAACCTTGACCACTTGGATAATTGGTTGAATTTATTCAGTACATACATACATACAAAATAGCAGACTTTAACCGCAAAAGTCAAGTGCAAAAGAGGCAAAAGTGTCAAAATTTCTGACGATGACACATTAATTGACATATGTTCCTACTTTGCCCCCTCAGGTTTAAGGTAAATGTATTGACAAAGTCATCATTTATCCTCGAGCCAATTAAACTACGTTAGTTGCAAAGCTGCTACTGTGTAGTATGTAACTGACAACGTTAATGATGACGAGGACAATCACTAATCAGACTTGATTCTTTAAAAAAATAGCTTTTCCCGCAGTAGTTTTTAACTTTAAGCTTTTGCGCAAGCAGCCTTGTTCGTCCTTGGTTAAGAAGGCCATTCATAATTTTGGTCTGTCAAACGCATTAGAAAGAACTACTTACCATTGTCATGTCCAAGCGCATGTGCCATTGACAGTGAATTACAAGCCAGGAAGAGAGTGTCAACCACGCAAAGACAGATAAGAAGTTGGTTGAAAGCCACTTCTCGTATCTTAGGTCGTGATAAAACTACCATGGATGTCACGTTGCCGAACCCACCGAAAAATGCAATTATGATTGAAATGATGCCTCCAATCCACCACTTCCAATCCAAATATTCCTGCAATGAATGAGACTTTTTTGATGATTTTCAAGCACTGTGGAGTAGTGCGAATTTTACACTTGTAAAATTGCTTTTTATTTCCGAGAAGAAGGAAGTTATGAATGGCGGTTTATGATGGTAGTAGGAATGTTAAAAGTGCAAAATGCTATTTTGTATTTTTTGCGAGCAAAAGCTTTTTGCTCTTTCTCCTACTTTATTCATCTGAAGGGAGGAGATGGTACCAAAAAGGGCTCTTTTATTACCAAGATGGTACTGTATACCAGTGCGACTGCGACATCTACTACGATGAGCAGCTATGAAAAAAGTTTTTCGTTCAAAGATCTTTGGCAAAAAGTTTTGTTGCGAAGCAGATTTACATAAAATTTCCAGAAAGCAATAATCATAATTTTTACCTTTACTTCTACTTTGAGAATTGTGGGTTCGCAACCGGCCAACTCTGCATTGGAGTTTTGAATGGTGTAGTAGATGCTGTTATTCATGTCTTCCACTTGAGAAAGCAACGCTGTGGTATTCGTCATGGAATCGTTATACCAAGTTTCCATCTACAAAACAAATAAGGCATACATACATATTGGGTACTTATTTCTTTATGAAAATGGTATTTGCCTTGGGTGGCTTTTTTATTCACGTCTTCTTATATATAGGCAATAATGAAAAAGTCTTCAGTCGGATTTGTATTTTCGCGCCAAAACTGATTAAAAATGTACTTTTGCTCAAAGCAATACTTTGAAATATTTAGGCGGCAATTTTATCTGTGTAAGTGATTTTCAAACAGTATTACCGTAGATTACTATTTAACACCCGCCGTGCGTTGATAAAAAAATTGAGCTCTGAGGTGGGGGTTAAGTAGGAATTGGCCGTTAAGCCTTACAAAATACTTCATACTGTGTGTTAAATTAGGATTGGGCGTTAATTTGGAGAGGGGTGTTGAATAGGTAATCTGCGGTAAATCAATTTTAATCAACACGACGAATGAGTTTTTCACCATAAAAAAACGTACCTTGATATCTGATTGTGAATCCTCGGTCAAGTGATATCCACCGAAGCAGCCACCAAAGCTAGCTTTCGAAAGAGCGCGAGCAACTACGACATCTACTCTCCTCTGCCAGCCAGTATTGCTAAGAGCAACAGTTTCTTGAATTTTGAGCGCACCTACCACGATCCCTACTAAAGTAGTGAGGCCTCTTGCTGCGTCGCGGCACCAAATATCGCGAGACAGAGAGAGGAGAAGGCTTTGAACTTTCACCAACAACGTGAGATTAAAAATGACTTTCATGTTTGTATATTTCAATTGAAAAAAAAAATTCTATTTGGCAAGCGGTTCTCTTCTAACTTGATAATCCGGGAATATTTGCTTGAATGCCTCCATTGTGAAATGATCTTCATTGAGAGTCGAGCAGTCGATTCATCCATTCACAAATCCTCATAATCTCGCTTGGATTCCGGCATCTCCTCCATAAAATCCAAATGGCTATCTACTGACTTGCGAACACTGGTCAAAATGGCCTCGTTCCGATCCGCAATATCTGATGTATGAGAATCTAAAATCAATATTTGCTTGAATATCTTATCTGCATTTGTGCATAAATTCAATAAGATGCAAAAGAATAATCTTGTCATAATGTTTGAAAAAACAGATTTTTGGCACGAAAATTCAAATACATTTTTACGTTAGTCCTCACAAAATATTTTAGTTGGGCGTTGAAAAGGAAATCTTACCATGCATTTTTGGTTTGCTCAATTTTAAGTCATCTGGGTCAGGTTCATTGCAAAATTTCCGATAAGCTGGCAAAAAAGCATAGCAAAGCACGGGTAAAGCAATGCCGCTAGCCACCTCGCATCCTCGTGTCACGTAATTTGGCAGCCATTCTAAAGCCGAATCTAACAGCCAAATGTAAGGTAGATTCAACTTTTCAATCAATTCTCTCAGCATTGGCAAATACATGAGACAATGTACGGCAGTTAGGATCAGAAACAGGAGAACAATAACGAATTCTTCTTTACACCATGAATTACAGCAATGCCGAAATGAGCAGTAAATACAGCGTCTGAAAAATAAATAAGGACATGCTTAGTTTCATCAACGATTTTTGATGTATTGGGATCGTCAACTGTTAGGTTAGGTTTGCTTGGTAACATCAAGGGAGTCCGGAAACAAAGGGGGGATTTTTTAGGTAAGAGTAATTGCATTACTTGGTAGACACTTTTCCATTCATTCTTTTCCTACTCTTATAAGCTTTAGAGTCTCGTGAAAGTTATCTGAAAGGTGAGACAGGAGCTCAAAAAAGCACTTTGGAACTGATGAAAACGTGCTCACGTGGCCAAACACTGCAGTTGTGTATCAGCGAACGCGTCAGTTTACAATTTTTATAACGATCTACGTCAGATCGTAATAAGATCGTGCAGCTTGCAGTTCGGCATTTTGTAGAAGTGTCAACGAAAAACGTGGTCAAAAAAATCATGTTGCCTCGCCTCCGTTGCCTAACTCTTCTCATGCAACTAGTAGTTGGCAGTTACCATTCGTGACAAAACAGTTTGTGGCCAATATTTGATTGGCCTTTAATCATCTTTTTTGGTCACGCAATTATTCTTAAAAATGGAAAGCTAAGAAGCTCATTTTTCTTCATTCCTCACTCTCCTTGTACATACATACCACAGTCCACACGTATTCGTATTTCGTAGTTTCAGACCGCGATCATTTGAGCGGCAATTTTTTCTTTGCGTCTTCTACCCCCTCCAGGCAACACTTTTTAGTTTTTATACAGTCATTTGCTAGGAAAACCGACCGCATTGAGTTTAACAAGTGCTCTTTCTCTCATTTACTCATTCATATTATAGACCTTATAGACTACGATTTCTCAAAGTCAAGGGGGCAAGTAAAATATTAGAAATCAATTGTCGATTTTGACAGTATTACTTTTTAGTTCAATTTTCTAAACTTAGTAATTTTACTTTGAATGTGCCTCCTCGTACTTAGACTGTAAGTACCATTTCGGAATTTTTAGTGCCATTGAAAGTAAATCTTACCTGAGTATTAGACCGATGGTTAAGAACACAAAGAGTAAAAGAGGCAGGCAAAGTGTCAAAATAAACAAGCTCAGATCAAAAGTCAAATGCGTTTGAGTATCCATACAAATGAATTTTTCCGGTAAAGCTTGTAATTTGTGGCTTAAATGCAATAATGGAATGGGCGTAGCAACTAAACCAGCACTTAATATGGGCAGAATTGGCAGTAGAATGCTCAACCATAATGGTTCTTTAGGTAACAATCCAATTTCTAGTGAGGCCACCTTTCGTTTCATGCCTCCGCCAGGGATTTCTTCGAATTCCGAGGTTGCCGGAAACGGATTGAAATGCGGTGATGGAGCTCGCGTGAACATATGAATTGCCAGGCCGATCATGATAAACATTGGTAACGCTAGCAAAAAAGTGTCCAATGTGCACATGATATCACAGACAAGAGGCAGTTTCACCTGAAACAAAATCATCATCAAATCACAGTGTTTGAAAATCACTGAAATAGTCTCATCTCGTTTAGAAAGTACAAAAAAATTAATTGAGACATTTCTGAATGGCTTTCAACCATCTTGTCAAGTATTATTCAATTCAATTCAACTCTTTCCTAGCTTGCTGAATCATTTCAAGTTACCAAGAACACAATTCTTTTGTCGCATTGAGATGCAAATATGTACCAAGAAAGTTTTGAAGAGAAGATGGGACTTCTTGGAACTCTTACCGCATCGCATAATAACCACAGAAGTAATGTACAAATGTAGTGGGGAGAGGCTTACTTTGGTGGAATGAACTAATATGACATCCTGGCTGTTTTTCCCTAGAGGATGGGTCCATCTTGAGGTGTAAACCACTGAAAGACCAAACATTGATCGAAGAATATTACGTACTGCCAGCAATCCAAATGATCTGAAAAAGGCAAATATAGATTAGATTAGTTTGCTTGTACGTACGTTGGGTACATTGGAAATGGAAAGCTTCTAACTAAGTTATCTTTGAATTGTGTGCAGTGTTAGATAATAATGTGGCTTCATTCATAGTTCATTTCCATTTATAGAAAGAAGCCAAATTTTTAACGAACGCTTGACATCTTCCTCGCTACCAACCAATTACACGGCCGTCTTTTACGGACTATCTACTTAGACTTACCTTCTTTATTTTTGTCGTTACAAAAAGCAAGGTCTAAAAGGTCACAAAAACCAACACTAAATTATTACTTTTTATCTAGGTATAGTAGATTTTCTGCTTGTTTGTACCTACGTTGGGTACAACTTTATAATACGAGTGACGAGTGTTAGATAATGTGGTTTCATTGTTCATTTCATTTCATCTATCTCCCTCGCTACCCTCGCTAGTCGCTACCAACCAACTACACGGCCGTCTTCTGCTGCCTACTTAAGTACTTACCTTCTTTACTTTTGTCGTTGGAAAATCCAGTTAGGAAAGAAATGAAATTTGGAATGCATTACAGAATACCTATGAATTACCTGTGAGTGTTGGTATGTAGAAAGGCATTTTTGACAATTGAACACAAAGCCAGGGTATTGATCACTATTATGAGAACTGTGACTGTACCATAGCCTAAAACCCAGAACCATTCTTCGTTGAAACGACTGAAGTGTGAATTCTCAGACCCTGTCATCCTTCTTCTTGTTGCTGTTGCCAAAGAGTTGACCGCATGACACTCTACGAGCTTCGCTACGTCAACTGTTCTGCAATGAGCTCATGTTCTCATAATGTTAGCATGCAAAATCATGGGTGAAAAAAAAAAGAGTTGACAAGCAACTCTATGTATAGTCGAGAGAAGAATAAGTACACTGCAAAATTATTCATGCAAAATACATGCTGACAGTTGTTATGTAGAACTACATTCAAAAGTTTTTCAATTTTTATTGCTCTGAAGCAGCTTATGCATTATGAGAGTAAAGAACGTAGATTACCTATTTAACAAATTTTTGAGGCGTTAATTAGACATTGTGCAGTGGGCGTTAATAATAAATTGGCGCTAATTAGAAGATTAAATGCAATTTCGGCGCGAAAAATCATGTTTCGTTACTCATAAAGGTTTTTTTTTTATAATTTACATGTTGTAAAGTAGAAATCACTTTTCACTCACCTTCGTTTAATTGAAGTCAAATAAAGTTGTCGTTTTTGCTTAGTGTCTGTACGTCTAGGTAAAATTGCCAAATGAATGGTCAGTTGATCATTTGTTAAATTGCCTAGTGACACTGAAAAACGTTACGTTAGGTGGAGTTGTTTGCGCCGCATGAAAAATCCAAGTTTTTTTGGTCATTTTCATTACAATAAACAATCAGGGAAATTACAATTTCAAAACTTCAGCATCGAAAAAAAAACTCATTTCGAGATCCCAAATATCCAAAAATAAACCAAAAAAAAAAAAATTACCTTCAAAAAAATAGTAGTAGCAACTACTTATACCAAATTCGGNGTCTGTACGTCTAGGTAAAATTGCCAAATGAATGGTCAGTTGATCATTTGTTAAATTGCCTAGTGACACTGAAAAACGTTACGTTAGGTGGAGTTGTTTGCGCCGCATGAAAAATCCAAGTTTTTTTGGTCATTTTCATTACAATAAACAATCAGGGAAATCATAATTTCAAAACTTCAGCATCGAAAAAAAAATCATCTCGAGATCCCAAATACATAATATCCTGAGGCCGAAAAAACAAACCAATTACATATTTGAAAAATGTCTCAAAATAATCAAATAACAGCCAAATTAGGAAGGCAATTAACTAGAACGTTCTCTTGTTTCCTGCATCAAAATGGACATAAAAGTTTAGATTTCCGACACTGTACTAAAATGGCCATGAGTGATTTCGAAAAAAGGGCGTACGCTCTCTCAGAACATCCAGAGAGCAGAGGAAATGTAATGATGCAGATTTGATGCTAGTAGCTACATAGAAGAGAGGATGGAGGAAGCGTCGACGCAATTTTCCAATTGTGAATCAGCGGCACTGCACGGTCATACATCTATCTATTCATGTTGCTATGACTCTATTTTCCACAGTTTATTATTGACCACTACTCAAAATATCAAAGGTATCTGAAAGCGACAAAAAATGCATCACACCTTCTTCTTGGGGATTGCTTGAATCTTCTTTGGGTTCATGCTTTGCAGAATTCCAACCTTCACGCGATAGTAGTTGAGGTAAAAAAGTCGTCCGTTCCCGTTCAGTGATGTTCCAATCCCGCAAGTCCCCAATCCATTTCAGATTTGAGCATTGGGAAGTTAAGCGAACCACTGTCTTGGCTGACAAACGATTTCCTGAACCCGTCACCAAAAATTCCTATTTTGAGTACCATTGATTACCTATTTAACACCCGGTATTTGCAAAAATATAGTACCACATACCTCTAAATGACAAAGTGGATTATCTGACAAAATGGATTGAAAGGTTGAATCCGACATAGAACGTGAGGATTCCATGTGTAAAACACGTAGATTTTTAGCTATCCTGACAATCCACTCCCAATCATCTGGTTGTGAATAAGACACTCGTAACATTTTCAAGCTACTCAAGTGACGAAATAGTTTCTTGGGAAAGTAATCCAAATGCTGATGCTCTTCAGGATCATCGGAACTGATCAAGGAATCACAAAGGGCCAACTCTGATAGAAATGGACAATAACGTCCAATACTCAATAGATTGATGCCTGGGTATCGATTATTGTAATGCAAATCCAATCTGCGGAGTCTTAGGCCCACTCCCGTTATCAACAAAGGTCCTAGGCTTTTCTGATCAAATGCCTTGAGAACTAAAGTTTGTAATGCATGCATTTGAGGCAATTCTCGAAGCACAGCCGTAAAATTAGCGTCATCTACCATTTGAGAATCATCTACCAAGAGTCTCTTGCTGGTTTGTCTCATTTGAGGTGGAGCGTCAGAACCAATTCGAACTTCTATCAAGTCTGGTAGTAGAAATAAGTATTTGCTTAAGATGGCAAAGCAATTACTGAAATCCAAGTACTTTAGTGACATTTTCTTCCTGACATTTCTGACATTTCCAATATCGTCAGTTTTGAGCAGATACTTCAATTGAGTTGCTAAGGCTTGAAGCACGTCATAGCTGGAACATCGGATTCCTTGCAGATTTTTTGCGCAGTGTAATAAAGTTCGGACGCCTATCACTCGCACTCCTGTCGAACGCATTTTCATGAAATGGAGACTTTTTGCCACGGGATTCAATGTTTCTTCTTCGCTGGGTGGAATGCTCTTTTGGTGTCCAAATAGTTTAGCGATACCTTCATCAGATACTTTAGTTGATCCCGTAATGTTGATTTCCTACGAAATGAAAAAGTATTTGATGTACATTGTACACAATCGTAAAAGGTTTTGAGTTCTTGCCAATGAATGCTGTCACCATCACCATCAAGTGTTTAATTGTTGTTACTTTCAGTTTACCTTTAGATGCGGACAAGATTTGCCCAAGATTTCCAAAATCTCATCAGAAGCTCCTTTCCGATGCACAAAAACAGTCAAATATGTGGCCTTTTGTAAGAAGATCCTCTCCATTTGTATTTCAGTCTGGCTATTTGTACCAGCCACTTTGAAAATGAGAGTCTTGGCCACGCTACGAAAATTGTTGTTGCCGCCACGTTCAGCTACCATATTTTCATTAACTTTCATCTCTGCTTCACCCAAGTAGTGCATTAAAGTATGTCTGGACTTCTCGCTCAGTTCAAAAGGAATGTAAATGTAATAAAGTTGAGTGGAATACAACATCGACCAGAATTTTACAATGGTGTATTCATCCATCATTAGGACTTGATGAAGCAAAGCTTCGCGGATACTTGACGGAATGTTTCGTAGTGCCCATGCACGAGCTGCACTACTATCCAGCCGACGAATCTTTTCCAAAAAAGAAAACAATATCGTCAATTACATACATGTTTAACGCCCTGGGCGTTAATACATTTGTTTAGCTCTTAGGAGGGTGTTTATTAGGAATTGTCACTTGTCACTTTAGAATATTTTAAAATTTGCGTTACATAGAATTGGGCGTTAGTTAGTAGAGGCTAGAGGGCGTAAAAAATAGGTAATCTACGGTAATCTACTGTATCTGAAAATCCCCCAAAAGTCTGCTTTTTAATTTGGAGTCGTGTTCTTTCAAGCATTTTGAAGCAGGTAGAGGTACTTAAAAATCATTGATTATGACGTAGATAGGTATGTTGTTATTTTTCACTTACCTTGTCAAGAGATTGGAATAGCACATTTTGTGCGGCTGACGTCAATCCCTGAGGCGCGAAGGGCTTCCTAACAAGATACCTGGCGTGGCTTCCATAGTCGGCTTCCATAAATACTAGTTTCCTAAGCAACAGTTTAGTTAATTAGACAAACGAAAATCCCTTACTATGTGTGGCCGCGAAAAAGAAAGACAATTTCTTACATCAGCTGTTTGTTTTTGAAAAATATCATCCCCCTTGGACCCCAGCCAAATTCAATACAATTCAATGCCGGGCAGACATACTTACAGTGTTTGAAAATAATCAAACATGTCTCATTTTCTCTGTTTGTATCGCTGTGTTTCAAACATTTGAATTTTCGCACAATTCCAAGTAAAAGCCCCCTGAGAGCTTAAACTTTTCATTAACGCCCTGGCGTTTTAAGTATGTAATCTATGGTATCTTGCATTCGTATTGAGCATAATTATTGATTTGTCAGTGTTTTACAGTTTGTGTAGAAATGAGACTGATATTTTTATTTTGTATCGTAACTCATCTTCTTCAAGCTTTAAGCTGGCAAGTCACTCATCTAAGTGGTCCAGATATTTGCAAGCATTCAGCTCAAGAACGTGACCAAATACTTGCAAATACAACCTTACAAAAGAAGCAGAATGGAAGTGTATTAGCGTCAAGTTTGGTATTTGCACATTTAGGCACTCCAGGAGATGAAGCATTTACACAAATTGTCAAGGACAAGTGTCAAGGGGCCAAAATTCAAGTCGTCTTTTCAAACCCTGAGGAATACGACGAAATAGATCTGGTCCCATCTATTGACGTAAGAAAAAAGGCAGTAATTTGATTAGAATATCAAAAATTTCTTATCTAACGCCCATCTCTAAAATACGCCCAATCCTAATTAACGCTCCATCCAGAGCTCAAATTTTATTAACGCTCATTTATTCATTATATCCTAATTAACGCATTATTCACAGCTCATTTTCATAGTTTTTAATACAATTTTTTTTTTTTCCTGGCCATCTGTTATAAACATTTTCAACGAACCATTTGCGGAATAAAATAAGACGAAACTAAGTCCAATAAATAAAGTGATGCATAAATAATAAACAACAGTAGACAAAGTTGAAGATTGTCGCTCAAAATCTAGCAATCTATTTATTCAGATCGTGCACTACGTGATAGAATGCAACAAGCCTCATAAACATGAAATCACAGACAATATTCTACTGTTCGTAAGACGTAAGACGTAACAACGTTCTATCAAGTTTTTGTCTTTTGAAGTACACGGAAACTTTGTTTGATTTGAACATTAGATCTGATTGCTTTTAAATTAGAAGTTGCTGTTCCTTAGGCTCCTGAGAGAAGGAGAAGGAAAAAGAAAGTACAACGGACATTGACGTCATGTCAACTTCGTGTTGTACTCAACTTTCTTTACTTTTCAGGTTCATAAGAATCCTATTGGTAATTTTACTGATTTACTACTCAACATAGACATACTTAAAGTTACCAAACTTGATGATATTCCAATTCCACCCATTGGTATGTTTCAAGAAATGGACCTAAATTCTGACTCCGAAATCACATTAGAAGAATGGATGGAATTTGGCAAACTCAAGTTAGAAGCTGTGAAAAATCACCAAGATTCCAATATTTCTAAGCATTTCCAAGAAATGGCACGGACTTTAGAGGAAAAAGTCAACTTCTTTTTTAAGCAAAGGAATTTTGACCAAGATGATAAAGTCACCAAAAGTGAATGGCGAAAATTCAACTCAGTTCATCATGAAGAATTGTAAAAAAAAGTCATCAAAAACATCTCATGCAAAATTCGCGCAACAATAGTAGAATTTTTCAAACTTTTTCAAAATGGTGATGCTCGTATTTTATTTTGATAATTGTACAGATTCAGCAGCTTGATTATTTAGTACCCATCTTCAAGGATACGATTACGTGCACGTTTGGCAAAAATGAAATCCACAAAGTAAATCAGTCCTTGTAAAATACAAAATGCCGACATGGTTAATGCAGCGTCATAGTTTCGTGCTTTGTCACCTAAATCATCATCCATGTTTTTAGCGTTGGTCCAGGTAATTGCAGAAATCACTCCAGTACCAGTGTATAAAACAAAACCCACGAAATTCCATAGCTGCAATAAATTCAGCCAATGCAATGCATTTATTGAAGCGATCGTAATAAGTGTAATACCCTTGGTACACTTACCCATTCTAGGAAGAAACCCTGGATGGCGTATCTTCCATCAATGACATAAGACACCAAAAGAACGGAAGAAATTATCAAATAAGCCACCAAAACGCCATTTCCCAGGTTTTCAGCATCAGTGCCAGGATCATTCTAATGATAAAAATAACTTAGTAAACGACGTAATTTGATTATTACGTAGGTAGTCAATAATTGTGCGTGGCTGCGAGACTTACCGGGCTTAATTGGACTGCCGCAGTTCCGAAAAACAACATTTTACCATAATCGCCGTATCGATGGATGATAACAGTGATGAAACCAAAAAGTATTTCGATTACTTTTAAGATTCCTGAAACACTGCATATTTCCGCTGTCGCGCTCATTTTGAACACCTTAACGGTCAAAATGGAGGAGGACGCTTATCTAATAAGGTTTATCTAAGGTGAGTCAGAATGATAAGGGCTTATCTTGGGCTTTGGTGCATTCATTGTTTGCTGTTAAAGTCACTGGCTACGCTATCTACGGAGAAATGTGCTAAAAATTAACATTTGAACATTCAGGAGTAATTTGAATTTTTGGCGCGAAAATTCAAATGATAGAAATGTACCAAGTTATGATACTCGTTATTTCTTCTATGTAGTCTTAGAATTTTTTTTTGTGATTTTCAAACAGTGAGATGAGGTGACATTATTTGGTACAATAAGAGGTGTTTTATTATTCATGATACATATTTGAGATTTGTACTACGTCATTTTAGAGCCAGTTTCTCCACTCGCTACTATAAGCCTGCTTCACTTTCAAGCTGCTTTCCTGTAAGATAATTCCACATTGCTTGAAAATCACTACCAAAAGGTATCATTTTATAACTTTTCCAATCAAATATTTTTGAACTTTCGCGCCAAAAAATTTAGGTAATTTTTGTTGCAAAACTTCAATTACCAATTTAATTGTTGGGCTCTGAGGGGGCGTTAATTTGGAATTGAGCATTAATTAAGAGAGTCGGGTTAAATAAATAATCTATTGTAAGACATTTTTGGTGATTTTCAAACTCTTCTCACAGGGCCTCCTAAAAAATAGGTCAAAGGTACATACATGAGTTACATAAAAAGCTGAAATTTCCTACCTCCATGGAGCTCTAATGAGCAGAAACTTTCCATTGTCTCCCAACGAAACAATGCAGTGACTGATAAGACAAAGAGTGAAGCATTTCAGGTCCCTTGATCCATGAATCTCCATTGAATACTTCAGTGCTCAAATCGGGTTCCATTGGTAGCGTCAACGATTTTTTTAATTTAGGATCAACTTTTGGGTGAAAAGTAACATCAACGGTTTATCTAAAGTAGGACCANGGTGTTACTTTGCTTCTGAAAAACAGTTGATGTTACTTTACATAAGAGTTGACATTGCTTGGTACCTTTTTCCCAAGTGTTGATGCTACTATGATACCCTTGAAAATAGTTGATACTACTGAAGTTCCAGTGTTGATAGTGCTGGTGTTGACGCTACTACGCGACCCCCTCAAATCGTTTCTACTGCCAGTAATCATTAACTGAGTTTATAAGAGATTATTTTAGACCCAATTTGTGGTTTTGGTAGGAAAAGGATGGAAATTCAACTCAAATTTCACCATCGGTTTTTTTTTTGACACCACATTTGATAGGTACATATATTGTTGTACATATAATATACTGGTGGCGCCAAAAAACCCTTTTGGCAAATCTGGTGATCTTGATGTATCATTATTGTTGAAAATGTAAGCATTTTTGATGCCAATTTGAATTTCATTTTTGCCACCAGTCACAAAAACTTTTGGAAGAATGAATGGAGAAGTCTCGTGTGAGTTGAAATCATGTAGCCTTAGGGGAATAACCACGTGCTGGAATCTAAAATGCACATGTGACATGATCCTTTTAGGTAAAAGCACCCACAATGTTTTAAAATCATGAAAAATGTCTCATTCCACACAAAACTAAAATATACATAAAACTTAAAAAAAACGTATAAAATGCTTCTCTCTTTCCAATGTTGGAAATGAGTTACTGTTTTCAAACACTGTGAAAATCTCCAGGGTCCTTGTAATCTCTGTGGTAAGACTCTAAATCGTCTAAATCCATAAAATTAATGGTACTCACTACTCAAACACCAAATCTACCACTCCATTCCTTGGACTATAACCTCCAACCATGATTAAAGTTTCTTTCAACATCACCATCGAAGATCCATACAAAATATAATCATCTCTGAAATGCTGTACTGGAATACAACTTTGTTCACAAGTACCTAAATATGGAACAAAATGATTGGTGAGACTCCAACTTTTAGTTTCCCAGTCAAATATTTTCATTTGCTTTAGCCTCCAAATTCAACAAAGTTTGGATCACTGTATCCTGCAATCCAAAATACATGTTTGCTACCTCCTGTATCAGAATTCTGTGTTGGATCTAAGGATGCACAATTGCACATACATGTTCAATACGCTTTACTTGCAATGCATGGTAGGTTGCTATTGAAATATTTGTCTCACAACATCGAAGATTTTCCTCCAAAATAATGTTGACTTAGACCTAAAGTTTTTTAAATCAAATTAATTAGGTGCCATAGATTAACTATTTTACGCCCTTATCTTAATGACCGATCCTCATTAACGCACAGTACGTCCTAATTTTTTTTTTTAAGAATTAACACATAATCATGTATTATATCCTAATTAACGCCCCTCATAGCTCAACATTTTTTAACACTGGGCGTTAAATAGGTAATCTACAGTAGGTTTTTTGTGGCAAAAAACTTTTACCTCCAGAAATCAGAACTTTTCTTTCTTTCAGTGCTGTTGCGTCGTGTCCAATTAGAGGCTCTGGTAAATCCAAAGCCATACCTTGTGCCCATTCATTGTAAATTTCTGTGTAGACATTGAAGTTGTGGCTGATTGACCTCCTGTTACCCACAGAAATTAGGTCTGGTTGAGAAGAAATGACACGGCTGCTGCGCCAGATTTTGGCGCCATCATTGAGGCTGAAAAAAGGTGTCAAAGTCATACTTTGCTACTTTATGGCTAGCGTAGTGACAGTACGTAAGAGAAGGAAAATGTCGAAAATATCTATCTATACTCCATAGCCTACATGATATTACATGGTACGTAGGTACCCCGGGTAAACGTAGGTACCCCGGGTAAGGTCCGCACAGCGAGTTCCGGGCATACCTTCGGAGCGCAAAAAAAATCGTATGCATTTCTAATTGATATAAGAACTACTTTGTAAATTTCTGTGTATAGAGACATTGAAGTTGTAGTTGATTGACCTCCTGTTACCCACAGAAATTAGGTCTGGTTGAGATGAAATGACACGGCTGCTGCGCCAGATTTTGGCGCAATCATTGAGGCTGAAAAAAGGTGTCAAAGTCATATTTTGCTACTTAATTGCTAGCGTAGTGACAGAACGTAAGAGAAGAAAAATGTCGAAAATATCTATCTATAGCCTACATGATATTAGTATAGAAAAACAACAAAAATTGAATTTTCTCAAAAAGCGCACTTGCTGGGATTTTGATCTTTACATTTTAATGAAATTTTCACATTTAGAGCTTTCATAATTCTTTGAAACCTCTTATGTCTTTTTTATTCGAGTTTTAACTCACGACCGGTGGCTTCGTAGATGTCCTTTTTACTATACATAAAAAGTACCGACATCTACAAACTATGAATTTTTGCAGTGTAGAGTAAGTAGTTAATTTAGATGACGTCTTATAATGGGAAAACGAATGAGGCAAGGCCTATATGCCCTCAAGCTAAAGGTTCCATTACATATATAACAGTGATACACGGTGTATGAAAATCAGTAAAAAAGTCGCATTATCAAACATTGTGAGCAAATTGAGCAGCGTTTACTTTAAAAAATTGCGCGAAAAATGCGATATTTTTATATCATGCATTTTTCAAACACAATGTGATACTTTACCTGCGGCATTTTATTGACCGCCACCGACGTTTTCCTATGTACAACATTGCTTTGCCAATTTAGAATCCACTTTCATACCACCACAAATAAAGTGAAGGCTACTGTGATATGTCAATGGCTTTGTTGACGCCAATTTCCAAGGGGAAATCTAAGGAAATCTGAGGGGAATTCGCTTTATCGTTACACACTTCAATCAATTTGTCTAAATTTTCTATTTCTCCAATGATGAGTAATTGGCACTTAGAAAAGAAGACATCGTTGCAAAAAATACTATCATCTTCATGAGATTCACTTTGTTGACTTGATTGCTCTTGTCACAGATGTTGCTTTCGAACTAACATATCCCGGATTCCGCCGTGGCTACTTTGGCTATTTTCTCCAGAAAGTCTGGTTTCTAAATTCAATGATATGCCATTTCGGAGAGCCCACGGAGTTGAAGATTTGATTATGAACATTTGGGAGTTGAAATATATCCTAAAGATTGTCCTAAATATGCTGATCAATCCCATAACAATTGAGGGTGAAAACTGCAGGTTTGTTTTCAAACATCATGGAGCGTGCTGACCATACTGATCAATGATGGTGCCAAGAACTGCTCTTTTAAAAGGTTGTAACGACAACAATGTTGTTCAGCACTTCAAACTTGAAAGAAGTTCTAAAACCTAGTTTTTAAGATCAATGAATGAATATTTTTAATGAGTTTTAATGCATGTTACTTTCCGGTATTTATGCGAAAGCATTTATAAATGCACATTTCATCGCGAAAGAATCCGGAACGTTCTGATGAAAAGTATATGCGGTCGCGGACACCGCCGCTGTCATGTCAACATTCAAATCCGGATCAACAAATTATTGATCATTTCTTGTTTTGTCCCTAAAAATTAAGTACTACCCTTCAAAAATCCTGATACGTATCGCATTGTATTGATTGAGTTTTAGTTCTATGAATTGACAATTTGAAAGGCTGACGTCAAACCAAAGACAGAAAAATTAATAGCAGTTCAAGCCCATAGATCAAATGAATATTAAATCAAGTTCCTAGGCATTGTATTGATTTTTGTCGCCCAGTAGGGGTCAAACAAGCACATTAGAAAGCCACACAAAATAAAAGGTAAGAATAAAAAACTGGATCACGGTCTGCTACAGAGATTCTTATCTAAAAAGTAGGGTACCATAAACCGACTCTGGTACTTTGGCCCTCTCTTCACCTTTCTCATGTTATTACTTATTTTCATTACTAATAGTAAGGTTGCTGATTGAAATAAGTTACCAAATTCAAGACTTCAATTGTCAATTTTATATGTATTCCTTAAATTTTGCATGAGGGCAATGTTCAAAAACCATGTAAGTAGGTGTGTTTGTTGCAAGAAAAGACCTTGAACTAAATACTTACAGAGTAAGATGAAGAATTTGGGTTAGCACTGCAACTACCAACGCATTTCTGTTAGGCTACTTGAAATACTTGTAATCGAATACAGTTACTATAAGTTGTATTCTTTAATTTTTTGGTACGTAAATAGACTGCATTGCAATGAAGAATTGTGAGATGGCTTATCTTAATTTTCTACTATAGCGCTGCTAAAAATACAAACTCAAAAATAGTAACATGTTCACATGCTAAGCTTTACTTTTAGTTGCTATACAGACGCCAAACAAGTCGCAAAAAACACATTCGAAATACAACAAAATAAGGTAAAATACGACCAAAATTTCGCGAGCCACCACTTCTAAGTTTCTGCGTAATCATAGCTTTCGATCTTTTTGCCGCGAAGAAAAGTAGGACTGAAGTTTGACACTGTAAATCAAAACTTTGGACGTCCTAAGATTCTAGCAGTATCAAAATTATGTTTTGGAAATTCGAGTAGTAATCATGAAAATTATGTGAAAACAGTTATGGTCAGTACTACTTTTTGCAAGGCCATTCATCTAAAGGCATTCAATTGACTCTGACCTTTTGAATAATTAAACAATTTTCGATTTCAAACTATGCAAAAAAGTTTTTAAAGTAAATGTCGGGGTCAAAATGAGAATGACCTAAAAAAAGTACATAGTACAGTTGCATGTAGAAAGCCAAAAGCAGTATAATTTGCAGTGTTCACGCGAGATGCGATAAAGTCTTAACATAATAAGAAAGGCCCTCTCTTTCTTTGTTGGTCCCATTCCTTTAGTTCCCTTTGGACTTTTCAAGCGTTGAATATGTTTTCGCCTCCACCAACTCGATTACGGCGTCATATCCGTCCTTACAAACTTGCGCCAATAGAACGAGAAATGTACGTTCAAGAAACCATTAGTGACTCACCATTTTACAGTACCACTGCTGCTTACAGCAGTGATTATTCATCCAAGTTGCCACCCATTTCTTCTCCAGCACCTTCGTCTATTCCAATGCTTATCATGACAGACGATGGTGGAGACGATTGGGAAGTGTTGAGTGAGGTAAAAAAACATTTACATTAAAAAACTAGGGGGTAGATGTCGTTGCACAAAAAAGAGTCAACTATGGAAATTGACTAGTTATACATGTACTGTGAATGCATTGATGGCATCAAACACCTGTCCTTGAATAGCAACGGAATCGATTTCCACTGTTTTCAGTAGTCACCAAGCAAGCATACAACATGTCGGTAACGAATTATTGGAAACATTTTTACTTGAATTCTGAAGGGAAATTAAAAAGGAGAAAAAAGATTGCTATCCCTAGATACTTACGCAGAACAAAATCTTTTAGTGAAAATCAGTCTCCTAGCAGGATAAATAATCCAAGTGTCAAAACAAGTACTTTCCGTGGATGGAATCGATCTGCATACTTTAGGTTCAGAGCCAATCAGGATCTTATTAGCCATCTAGATAACACAGAAAATTCAAAAGCACAGTCCTTACCTACCTCAGGCTATAGAAAAATTTCACGTACTAAATCTAAAAAGCGAAAATTAACTCCTAGTGATTTGCTAGCCAAATTAAAGCCTCAATTAAAAGGGGAAGTAGTACTTGCCACTTCTAATCTCGTAGTTACAAGAACCTCACCCACACCCGAAGAAACAACGCCTATCAAACTAAGTCCATCCTCTGACAAAAATCTAAAGGTCTCAGAACGACATTTTGAAAGATTGTGTGGTTCCAAATCACGAAAATATGAGACATTTCGTGAACTTTATTTTTTTATATTCCCAGCCGCTCTTGCTCCACTCGACTGCTCTAACCAAAATACGCTTATTTCAGGTTAGTGGAAGTGATGGTTTTCAATCCGGAGATCCAATAGAAAATGACTATTATGACGATGACATCTTTGAAGAGCCCAGTGATGACGAAGAATCCGAGTCACTAAACGACACCTACCCTTCAAGTGATTTCGAACCCAATGATCTAATCCATCATATTCCACCAGCAATCAGATATCAGCGAGCAAGTTCACCTAGTTTATCACGGAGCTCTGGAAGACGAAGTCGATTGATTGGCACAGCGAGTGAACCATCGGAATCTTCTTCACTCACCAAATCATCTAAGATCACGTCTTCGTATGCTTCTAATACACCCCGAACTGCCAACAATTCAGCCAATTCAAGTAATGCAGATTCTGGGATACAAAAGGAAGTTGCAGTCAAACCCCAATACAACAGTTTTGTTGTCAGCCCTCCAGAAAGTGATTTGTACAACACTGAATTGAAAAGCACTTCAAGAGCTTCTGGCGGAGAATCTGAATCTGAATCAAGGTCTACTAGAAGTGAAACAGTGACTGAAACGGTGACTAATACTGGAAGTACAGTTGCATCAGAAACAGTCAATACTGAAACGGGCATACTTATAGAATCTGAAACAGCAACGACTTTGACGAGTGCGGCTAAAAATACAGAAACTACAAACGAAGAGACTGAAAATAGTATCATGAGAAGCAAATCTAAAAGTCCTTTACCACCTGAAAGACCATCAGCATCTTGGGGATTCGAAAAAGTCAATGGTCATTCAGATTACGATTCTGATCCGGGTATTGATCGTCGACGGATCCATGCGACTCCAGGACCAGACGATGAAGGATACGACAGTTCAAAAGAACGACGCAGACAATTTCTTCGAGAAAAGAAACGAAAAGCTAAAATCCGAACATCTTTGGAAAATGGTCTAGATATGGTTGGTGTCGAATCTCGAGTACGACAAAGTTTGAATAATTATCGAGCCATCCGGATGAGTTTGTACAAAAATGGAGACCCTTGGTATGGACCTATCAAGTACCATTTTTTGCCTGGAAGGGATGTCACCAGCTTGGACTCGCTTTTTAGAGCAATTAGTCCCAAAATGGACCTACTCAATGGTAATACTTTGAGACAGTAATCAAAAATGTATTCTCTTCACATTTGAAATGTATTTTCAGGTGTATCGTACATGTTTGATACAGAAGGCAGGCGCATTACAAGCTTAGAACAAATACAAGAAAATGGAATTTACATTTGTTCAACCTCTAAAAAATTCATTCCTGGCAGTTACGGAGGGTACGGAGGCATGGACAATTTCAAAGAAAATTCTGACTTTCGGCATCATCAGCAAGCGCCATCTAGTCCACCTCCGGCCCCCAGAGCTGGTCCTCCAACCAACATTTTTCGGAACAAAGTCTCGTCTGCAGCTCAATCTGTATCTTCAGAATCCAGTGGAGGTGGGGTACGTAGTGGTGGAAAACCCAGTTCCGGAGGTGACGGAAAAATCATCACAATCATCAATGCAGATCAGCAAGAAATTCGCGAACGCGTCTTACTCAATCTAAAGACCACTCAACCATTTGATGAAGTGGTCCGCGACTTAGGTCAAGTATTGAAAATTCGAAAAGCTCGAATGATGGTGACCAAAGACGGTTTAGAAGTCCGTGGATTCAATCATTTACGTGGAGTTTACGCCAACCAAAGTACATTTTTGTTGTCCGCGTTTAGAAACAAAGTGGTTTATGAAGGATCTGATGACGAAGATGAAGATGGTTCACATGAGAATCTGGCACCTTCTCGCGCAACTCCTTTACGACGAAATTCAGATCCGATTCCAAGGTAAGGACCAAAATGAGTTAACCGTTGCGGCAGCAAAAATAGTTGCAGAGGTTGCGTGATTCCGGCCGATTTCTTTTCGAGTTGTCTACGATTGACTTGACCAATTTTTGAATGATTTCAGAAAATCAAGCAGAGCACCATCAAGGACATTATCTGACCAAGGTCGAAGGTCACCAGTCCGAGTTGCAACGCCAGCAGAAGAGACAGGAGGCACTGATGCCATCAAAGTAACCATCAAAGGAGACAGAAAATTATTCTGGCCACCTGCTGGTGGCTACCGAAAAATCATCGCTAGGCCTAAAAGCAGATTAGTCCTCGATTGGGTCTACGGTTGTCGAGGAACTGATGTCACCCGAAACCTTTGGTTATCGCGCGACGGAGAATTGGTTTATTTTGTATCAACGACAGTGGTGATTTATAATCGACTCAAAGAAACTCAAAGACATTACAGGGGTCATACGGAGGAAATTACATGTATGGATATCCATGCCAAACAGAACTTGGGTTTGAGTGGGCAAAAGAATGGGAGGACGCATGATTCGCGAGCACATATCCGACTTTGGGATTTCAAAAGTTTAGAGACTCTAGTGACTTTGGGGTATGGCGAATACGAGCTCAAAGTTGCTGGCGTGGCCTTTTCTTACAGCGAGTAAGTTTTGCTACTTACCAACAAATAGAAAACCTAATCTTTGCTTCTTTCTCCATACTTTAGAAGTAGCGATGTGTTGTTGGCTGGAATTGATGGTGGAGGTGAAGATCACGTCTTGTCCGTTTGGCAATGGGACAACAAGGCGGAAAAGGCTCCTCTATTAGGCCGCGTAGCCACTCGAGGGGAAAACCTTCGAGGTGTGACCTTCCATCCTTTAGACAACCACTTGGTGATAACCTTTGGCAAAGGACATTTAGTCTTTTGGAATCGAAGAAAAGACGGATTCTTTGATAGAAATGACTTGGTAGAAGACGAAAGGTAAGTATCGAGTAGTGAAGGGAAGAAAGTGAAAGCTACTTTCCAAAACTTTCTTTCTTACTTTGGTAGGACTGTGAGTTGCATGGACTTCCTTGAGAGCGGAGATGTAGTGGTAGGAGACGATGCAGGAGCTGTCAGAACATACTCTGTATCAGTGGAAGGTGAATATTACATGAGCCATGAGTTTGAAGCGCATCCCAAGGGAGTCAATGCTATATTGGCATTGGGTGACGGAACGGTGGTGACTGGAGGAGAAAAGGATCGCAAATTGACCACCTGGGATTCAACAAGAGATTTTAACAAAAGACAAGATATCAAGTTACCTGATGGAGTAGGTTCTGTGCGATCACTTTCGAAACAATCAGTTGATCAGGTTTGAATTTAGAAAGCCTATTTTTTTTATAATATTTCGTCTAATGGGAACTTATTTTCCATCAGAGTGAACGCGATTTGGCTATTTACATTGGTACAACCAAAAATTGCATTTTGGAAGGCTCGGCAAGCAAAAAGACCTTTAAGATTGCTGTTTGGGGTCACAGCAATAAACTGGAGGCTGTGGCCGCACATCCTGATGACCTCGCCTTTGTAACAGCTGGTTTCGACAAAGTTGTGGCCAAGTGGCGCAAGCAGAAAGTTCTTTGGAAAGTGACCACTCAGTCAGAATTGATTTCGGCGGCTTATCATCCCTCGGCTAATACGGTGGTGGCAGGATCTTTGGATGGATACGTTGTAGTTCTCAATGGAGAAACAGGGGTGCATGTGACGACCGTAAGGGTTTGTGCTGCTCCACTTAATGACCTCAAATTCAATCGGACTGGAAGTCAATTTGCTTGTGCTGCCCAAACTGGATTAGTTCATATTTTTAGGTAGTAAAATGATGATGCAGATAATTTGAAAAAAAAAAAAAAAACATTTGAATTTTCAATCTTTTCAGAACATCGCAAGATGGTTACACCTATAAAAGAGACGGAAAAGTAGCTCTAAGCAACATTGCGCTTATAACCCTTGATTGGAGTGAAGACTCACACAGCATAGCTGCAGTCACCGCGGATTTCAATCTCGTCCACGCAGATGTCAAATTGCAACGACTTGAACGAAAACCAGAATATCTAAGGGATCAAACTTGGCTCGACCAAACGTGTACTCTGGGCTACAATGTGGCAGGCACTTGGAACAATCTAGGATACAAAAATGATCCTACAACAACTACCGCAGTGCATATTGGCAATCATCGAACAAAAGTCATTTCTGGTGATGCGCAAGGAAACCTACGAATGTTTCAGTATCCCTGCACAACACCCAGAGCTGAATTTATCGAAGAGAAAACTGCATCAACAGCAATAGTGGCCATGAGATTTTTATTTGAAGATATGTATGCTATCACTGTCGGAGGTTCAGATGCCACTTTATTACGGTGGAAAATTGTATAAAGTTTTTTCAATATTACCATCGCTTCTTATTTCGTTCTTCGTGCCATTTTTGTATCACGGGTGTCAACAATTTGAAACCTTCTTTCATCCAAAGCACACCAAATACTAATCCACCAAGATGTGCCGCATGATCCAAAAAGCCCAATCTGAATATCATACCACAAAAATCGAAAAGTGCTAGACCAGTAATGCCTTGCTCAGCTGTGAAGGTATACATGGGTAAGAATATGATTGACATTCTGCTCTCGGGAAATAAAGTGCCAAAAACGCCTAGTACTCCAAAAAGAGCTCCAGATGCGCCTAAGCTCGGTGCCGCAATGCCCAAAGCTACCTAGAATAAATGATGCAAATTATCAATGAGTTAACGTACAAGGTGGCCAAACAAGTTTTAGATGTGACGGTTTTAGTTTTTACTGAAATCAGAATATTGAAATTGTCAAAAAATCGTCAAACTTTCACGATTTTTTGGCCTTCGGTGACATTCCTGTCCTAAACTCGTTGGGACACACATCAAGTTCTACTATGAATACATAAAAATAAATGTTACCTTGTAAAATAAGCTTGTCATGGAAGAGACGATGGCAGCTGTCATGTAAAATCCCAAAAAGAGTTCTTTGCCCATAGCTTCACAAACTGGCGGAGCAAAATTGCTTAGTGCATACATATTGAAGCCAAAGTGCATAAAGTTTTGGTGGCTGAAAGCGCAAAGTAACATTGGTATACATTTGCTGTGTGCCACAGGGCTACTGACAAAGTATCTCATCATGAATGGAGTCATTGCTGGGATTTGCCAAAGTATGAATATTGCTGTATTGGCAATCAAAAGGCCGGCCACAATCTTTTGTCCTTCTCTTAAAGAGTTCCAGTATGTATTCATTTGTTGTCTCCATTCTCCAGCCTTTGGTTTAGGCGGCAAATTTTCAAAATATTTCCAAAAATCACCAGTGTAGGTGCCGGTGCGTTTCATTCTTTTTTGACGTTCATTTTCGTACTTCCAAATGGCTGAACTGGCCATGGCAACTGTGCTGAAGCCCACAGTGAAGAGTAAAGGTTTTGTTAGATCACTCCATACAGGACTTCTTGAAGGGAATGATATGAATTGATTTTTGCCAATGCCCACATTTGCTTTGGCACGTACTTGTCTTTTGAGTAATTTGAGCACCTGTTTGTCGCTTTTAGAACATATCCTGGCCGCATTTTGAGTTAGACACCACATTTTTGCTTTTTCTTTCGTAAAATGTGAAAAACTGAAAAAACGCTAAAGTTGAGAAACGTCAAAATAAGTAAACAAATAGAGCGAAGTGAAATAAAGCTACCATTTTGTAAATACAGTATAATTCGTTAACAAAATAATACAAACTGATCCAAATAAACTAAAATCGTAATTTTTCGTTGAATTTTTCAGTTTGAGAAAAACCCTAGAAATATTAATTTCCATTTTACAGCCATGAAACAAGAATTTTACTTGAATTATTAAAAATGTGAAATTGTGTTTTAACTTTGAAACTATTAAAATGGCTGATTTTGTCTAATAATATCTCCATTAATATGTTTCAAATTGACCCAAAGGTCTAAAGTTAGCTTAATTTAATATTCGATAATTGTGTTTCCTCTCCTTGGGTGGGGAACGTCACCGAGTTTTCTCTGGATCCTCTCTGCGTAGTATGCTGCCGGAGCGGCATTAGCCTGCCAGCCCCGCCTGATCAGCCAAAAAGCGCCGAAAGTCTGACACCAACAGCTTGAACTTTCAGTTGTGTTTGGCATTCTCAAGACAAGCTCCATTCTGATATTATTGTGAGGATATACATTCCATTTTCTTCCAAATTGGACTAGGGTGCCAATGACCCTAACAAGATTCGGTGACAATATGGGGTAAGACCTACTTTGCTACACTTAGCATTGGACTTTGGAATACAAAAAGGGAACCATAATTCTACCATTAGGGAGGCTGGTCAAAGAATTCCAGTTTGAGTCGACATTTTGTCCCTGATATTTTCTCATTTTTTCTCCCAAATTGAAAACAATGCAGTCAATTGTATGTATTCATTAAAAAATACAAAATGTTACATATTTTTTGTAAGTCACAATCGTTCAGTTGATTCCTTTTGGGTATTGTAGTCTCAAAGTGTGCTAAAAATGTCAAAAAAATCTCCACTGATTCGAAGAAAATTGATTTGACTGAAACCAATTTAGAACCTCATAATTGTGCTATGTAAATTCCAAATTCTATTTTGAATCTTGATGCTGTGTAACATGCAAAGATGCCAACAGACTCTAGATGATTTAATGGCGTTTTGCGGTTGCATGCAGCATTGTTACTGAATCTGACAAGTGATGGATAGTAAAGGATAAGAAACCTAAGCAATGCATGCTACTGCAAGTTGCTTTGCTTAACTTTGTCATTCATTATTGCATGTGTACTAGATTTCCCATCAGGCTTCATTGATGCAGCAGGCTAGGATATCTATTGGAATACAGCCTAGTTTTCTGATAACATCTGACACTATTTACACATGTTTGCTTACTGAATTTGCATGACAATGCGCCCCAAAAGTGCCTAAAGTGTCAGAACCTATTTTTTCAAACTGTTAATTTTCTGTGTGGGAGTGTTGCTGTGTTCTAAATTGAGAAGAGTCAGACAAAAGTTTAGAATGGGTCCTGGGTCCCTAGGTAATACTACAAAAGAATACCTTCTCGACCCTAATAAGAAGTTGTAGGCGCGAAAAGTTTAATCTTCTGTTTGGCTTAGGTGTAGGTATCCTAGTCTTGTGACCCATATTCAATTGTATTCTTATACTACCAGTATTCTTGGGTTCTTTTCTCGGGGAGCCTTTTCCCCAATTATAGATGAAGATGTCAGATTTTCTATGACGAGCGAGACTTGACAGGGATATTGGCAAAGTGTGAATGATTTTCCTATCAATAGCAAAAGCCTTGAGCGAATATAAACAGTACATCACTTGACGGTGTATGTATTACAAACATTGTAGGAGGAGATCTGAGCAAAAAATATGTATTACTATTGGGCATTGGCACAAACTTTAGCTATAATCTAAACTTATTATTATGAGGGTACCTGCTCTTCTACTTACATTATGTGTATGTGCTGCTCTGCAGGTCAGAGATCAATACTTTTTCAGAGTAATTCCATAAAAAAGTTGTAGTAGTAGAAGTGCCTTGCACCAGGAAAACTTTTCAGTTTCCATACTAAGAAAAATTCAGATTTTTTTTTTTTCAAGAAAATCCATCTTAAAAAATTCTGAAGGCACTTTTATAGCTTACATGTAGAAGTGTAGTGACATGTACTACAATGTTCGTAAATTCGCTTTGATGGCTTTGCTGCAGAACTCTGTTTTATGTCCACAATGTATTTTCCACTCAAGAAATGTAGCTTAGCAACACTGAAAATCTGAAATTAGCCCCATTTTCAGGACACCAGGAAATACATTGTTTGTACATTTTCGAGAGGTATGTTAGCAGTCAGCAAATGGCTGATGAAAGCACAAAAACATTTCATGTGTCAGCATTGCAGAAAAGAGGCACAGATGCAGATGAGAGTAGGTTCAAATGAGTCACACCCATTTTCTAGTGGCTTTTCTTCTAGGAGTAGGTAAGGTAGGAATAATAGCTCAAGTCATCCTCATCAGATGAGAAGGGGGCTACTGAGGGGGTCCTTAATCCACATGGCCTCTCCTACACGATTTGGCCTGGCGCCAGCCAGCCAGCAATCCTTCCTACATAGAGTAGTACACTCAAAATGTGACCAGAATCCATATCATGAAAGTAGATATTCTTACCCTCTTTGTTTCTTGTGGGAGTAAAGTGTGACATGTAGCAATTTAGCATACTAAATCACCGCTTTTGTTGCTCTACCGAAACACACTGGAATTTCTCATTTTGTTTTCAGCAGCAGCACAATGGGGAGAAATAGAGCAGCAGCAGCAGCTGAACCTTTATTTCACGCATTTCTAAGCATTCCATGAATGAACTTACTCTGAAGCTGACCATATTCTGATAAGATACCTACACCATTCTTTTCCCAAAAAGGTTTTGCCTAAGCTACTAGTGTACTACTATAGGAAAACAATAAAAAAGGGAGATAGAAGCTCTTTAGAAGTGTTGGCAGGTAGCCTGGGTCTGCCTACTGTTGCGTATTATTTTTAGCAAGCGTTGCATTTTTGCTATTTGTAGTAGAGCTGCATTTCCCACTTCTGAAAAAATTGGTAGCCGAGCATCAAAAAGGCCCCTTTTACCTTTCATAGCAATTAAGGAAAGCTGACTATTTAAAAGAGTGCAAGAGGGCAGAAGAGCTCATCAGGAAAGTGACAAAAGGGAAAAAAATCGGACAATTTCCATGCTGGCAACAATGATAGGCTAGCACGCAATAGAAATGAGTTACAACCTTTCTTATACTCTGGCTACAAATTATGGAGGTGTCAAATAGAGAGTGCTACCAGACAGCAGTGCATTACTTGACCAGCTTTTTTGTGACTACTAGTGACAATTGTGACTAAGCAGTGATTCGATAGTAAGACTTAAAGTACAGTGCTAAGCTAAAAGGAAGAACACAAATGGACCCTCATTTGCAGCCATTAAATGTCATATTTTCTTTCCACTAAAAGCTAATCTGTCCAAGTGTGAATGAGTTGCCTGCAGCTCCTCCTTTTCTAAGTCTTGAAATGCATCTGCGCAAATGTAGACTTTTGGGATCATGCAATTTTCTGATGAGCTATTCTGGTGTCCAAAAATATTCCTACTTCTTCAAGAATCATTTTAGCCATAAAATTGTTTCAGTTTTGAAAAATGATGGTTTTTCTTTGGTAAGGGTCACAGCATGGTGCAGCCAATGCAAACCACGCTGGAAGTAGAAGTCTTGAAGCGAAAAAAAAAATGGTTGCCCTAAGCAAGTATTTTGGTGAAAAAATATTGGAAGACATGATGATGGATATGCATGAAAATATCGAGTGACCCTCAAAAAGAACGCTGTGTACGAAAAAACAGAGTCCACATTTTGTAGCAAATGTACATTTACCAAAAATTGTTTTCTTCTTCCCTTCTTCTTTCCCTTGTGGTTTTGATGGTTATGGCTGAAGCATCATCTCAGAAAGAAAAGCTGCTAAAAAGCATCATCTTCTTATACTTTCAAGGACGGCACTCAAAAGTTGGTGTTGACTATCGATACTAGAGGAGTGGCCCATATGTAGATTATTAGCGGGTTGACTAAACTCAGAAGGAGCTATAAATTCAAGCTTTCAAGCTCGTCAAGTTGATAACAGAATTTATTTGCCCCTTCGTTTGTGGCTCGCGCTGCGCGAGGAGGCGCGACAAATGGTCACTCCACGTTTTTACTTTGGGAAAAACTGGGGATATAATGGTGGCTTAGATGCACATACATTTCCATTACTTTCTAAGTAAAAAGGCTTGCCCCCCTTTTCCCTTGCTCTTACTTAGGAGGGAAAACACTGTTATGTTGCTTCCAAAAGTGACCTTTTTTGTGGTCGAAAACAAACTCAAGTATGAAGTGTCCTGAGCTTCATGTTAGTATACAAAGTCGAAGCTTTTTCAGCTCTAGCAATTTGATGCATAAAATTCACTGTTGAATGTTGATTTCCTTTGAACTTGAATGTCTGTCTAAAATGCATTTGATTTGGTTGTAATCAACCCTCGTCTTTATACTTATCGATTAAATGTGACATTCATGCATGTTTTTCCACACACCATAATTCTGTTTCAAGCTACATTTGTGATTTGTCTTGCGTCAACGAACTGTGAAAAAAAGTAAGCATAAGAAGAAGAAGGGGGTCAGATGACATATTTAGGACTGCTTGGGGTCACTCTTTCCCTTACGTATTATCTTTTGTCAAAGATTACTCAAGACAAAATACAAAGGCTTTTGAAGGCATTAACTTTGATCTAGAAAAGCTAAGCAATACATAAACATTAGCGGCCCGCAAATCGACTCGTTCGAAGGATGTAGGAAACAGATAAACATGCAAAAAAAGAGCTTGCAAAAACCTTTACTTTGATTGGAATTCAAGACATTTATGGCCTTTTAAGCCCCATACTTAGTAATTTTTATTCTACTTGGCTGCTGAAAAAGAAACTTTCATGCCTATAAATTGAGACCTAGACCTTGGATAATGTGAACTAGGCATCTAAACGTAACTTGATACTTAGTAGAGGAGGCTGTAGACAGGAAAGTTTTACGAGTTTTAAGGTGAAAGGTTGCGTTCATCAAGCCTTTTTTTCAAAGTCTTTCACCGCTGAAGTTGCGCTGAAAACGATGACAAGAAATTGATGAATGTCGGAAAAAAGTTGTCATGCTTACGTATCTTTTTTTTTGTAACGCTTGAAAAATGTTTCGTTTGAGATAAAAGTGTGACCGTGATGCTGTTTGCTTTTTTTCCACTGAAAAAAACTTGTGTTAACGGGTAATTGCGATGTCAGGAATGCCACCGATAAAGATCATGACTTAGAAACACTTGCTCATTAACACACTTGTCGCGCTCCGAAGGGACAGCAACGGCAATAGTTTCTGGCCAAAAATCACTTAAGTAGCTCAGCTACTGCTCTCCTAGTAGCAATTCTTAGGTGAGCAATGAAACATCTTTGAACATTCTAATCTTTCATCGTATCAACTACACTTTGGCATTCTTTTGTGTTGAAACGAATTGGGTCAACAAGTCTGTTATTTCCCTAACGACGTTGAGCAATGTTTTTCAAAAATAAACTTTTCAATCTATTTTTCTCAGAAACTTGAGTGTTTCAGGTCCCAAGGGAACACGAAAAAATATCTTTTTTAGAAAGCCTTGAACTTTGAATAAGTGTGAAAATTGTTCAACAAAGGGTCAAAAAAACATTAGAAAGCCTTCTTTTTTAAAAAGGTGTATTTTATGATTTTTTCACAACAGTCACATCGTTTTGTTTGTTGCAATCGTTGCCTTTGGAAGAAAGCAATTTATCATGTGACCTTTGCCTTGAAACGTTCTGTTATTACAAACATTGAACAATGATGAAACAGTTTTGTTCATTTCTACTTACAAGAAGATAAAGAAGCATTCCTGACATTACAGGATAAGAAAGGTCTTAAAAAGGGCGTCTGGAAATTCTTTGAAGGAATCCTATTACTGTACACTTTTTTCATGTGCTGCTGATGTATGTACCTTGCCAGAAATCTTATTTTCTGGATTTCTTTGAGAGTCAATTTGAAACTTTTTTTGCTGGGGAAATTCAACCAGAGTTGGTAGCAGCTGAGGTAGTGCAGATTTCCAATGGATTCTTCTGCATAATTTTCTCGTGCGGAACTGGCATTAGATAAAGGTCAGTCCGTTTCACGAAAACTACCACTTGATTTTTATGCACTGCAATTTTGCACTACTAGAAAATCAAGGTAGATTTTTAACAAGCAGAATTTTACTGAAACATCTCATTTGAGTTTCAATTATGAACATCGTTGATATGCATGACTACACCGAAGTAAAGAGGCTAAAAAGCTAAAGTCTTGCAGATTTGTGTCATTGTACTAGTAGCAGAGGTGGACAACAGTAGCCTCACGCTCGTCGGTAACTCGCAGAGTGTGTGCGTGAGTATGAGTAGTAGCGAGAAGAGTAGCGGCGCAGCTACACAGGTCAGTTGTCGAAAGTGAAAGCTTTGAAGAGTATCTATCCTGAGCTCAGCTCCTTCTTTAGTGAATATTTTCAATGGAATGGATTGCATTTGCGGATATGATTTCGATGAAGATAGACAACCTAACGAGAGTAGTAGGCGAAGGCCTCCTCCCACCAGACCCATTTCCAGAATACCTTACAGGCATTTATTAAGGTACATACTACAAAACAGACATCAGCTCCTTTCTTACAAAGACTTTGAAAGTTTTTTTTTTCGTGTGTGGAATTATCTAGGAAAAATATTATTTTCAAAGTTTTGAAGGTTTTGTAGGAAACTGCAGAGGAGGGAACCTCTTTTGATGCAGAAAATTGATTAATTCGTTGATGCACTACAGCTACTACTGCTGTCCTAGCCTAGCTTAGGGCAACGTTAATTGAGACCTAGGCGTTGATATCCAAGTTCTACCCCAGCATCCTCCTTGTCTTTGGGCTAAAGCAGCTTTTTTGCAACACTTAAAAAAATGCAAAGAAAATCTTTAAAAGTCTGTGCGGCAGAAAATGTCCTACTCCTAAATAAGCGCTTATTAACGATCAGTGTCACCTGGCGCAAAGTCTACGAGCTCACTGAAGGTCGTAAAAAAAGGTCCCCAATTTGTAAATCTGTCTTCGCACTAATCCTGGTATGCGTGCATCTATGAATTTGTCTCTGCCGCTAATGCAGAAAGCAGACGCTTAGAGCCCCCGAAAATACTTTGTGCACCTTCCCCTCCCCTCTACCGCAACATCTATTTCTTGCCCTGGAATGTATTACGAATGTACTACTACTATTGTCCTCCATAAGTAAGTAAGCAGGATGAGTAACAAAGAAAAGAGATTCCTTGTCAAGATTTGACGGCACATCAAAGTTTCAAAAATACCGTGAAATACGTGCTGCTGCTATCCACTTTCTTTCGCAGCTCCACTTTCTATCTTCGTTCGTTATCAAATCTAGTACTACATCTAGCTTACTAAACAAGCTGAAATGTTGTAAGCGGCACCGGTTTTTCACACGCTACTCCTTTCCCACTCAACTGGAAAAATTGTTTGTTTTGGCGATTGTCTGAAGCTGAAGACAAAACTGATTTGAAACTCTAAGACATCGTCATGATTAGCCTCGTTTAAAAGGCAATCTTTTTGAAGGAGGCTCCTCTCTCTGTTACTTGTCATGTAATACATCTTCACAATTAGGGGTTTAGTGTCAAGCATTACCGTCATTAGTCTCGTTTTTTTTTGCTACCTACACGCCGCAGCTTGCAATCATCTGACCTCGAAAAAAAGACAATTCAGGGTCGAGGTAGAGACAGTAGCAAAAAAAGTGAGTTGCTTTCGAGTTGCGCGAAGAAGTAAATCCCGGCGCATATTTCTCTTGAAAGCCTCTTATCCCCAAGTCGAATTTGTTTGTTTTTCTTATCGATAGTGTCACAATCTGCATGGGCGACTTTTAAACTAACAAGTTACAAGAAGTCTGTTGTCTAGTTCCCCATCAGTACTACTAGCTATTGGCTATTGCTTTACAGCAATAGTTTTGTCACAAAAGTAAGCGAATGCAGTAAAACAGGATCATAAAATGCCACATTTATGGTCAAATGCAACAATCTTCTCTTCTCGTTTTTTTTTTTTTTTGCGAGAAGACTTCTTCTTAAAATTTGCAACAATGTGCATCAAAGTGAGAATCTGAGAAATTCTTACTTTTCACATAAAACTAACAGTGAAAAATGTTAAGATTAATGACGTTTTAAATTAAAGTGCAAGTGCTTTCACTTTTGAAAAAGATGGTTTTCCGTTTCTCTGTTCATTCAACTAAGAACATTCTTGAACTAATGATGAGCATAGAGTCAAGGCCTATGTTCCACATGATCAACTTTGGACGTCTACTTTGTAATTAAGCATTGACTGACACACACACACACTTCTTTTCTTCTAGAATTCTCTGTTGATAATCACACATTTTCTTCTTCTCAAAGAAGAAAACCAATGTGAGTAGCTCAGGAACTGCTTTCACTTTTTGCGGTGCTGCTTCTACGGTTGCTTTCAGCAGTGGTATAGTCCATGCTGAGCCAGTAGCCGCTGGACCTTCTTTAGTGCAAGACCAAAAGGTCTGCAAAACTCATTTAAAGGTGCAAATGGAAATACCTCAAGGATCATTGCTTTTCAAAGAAATTAAGACAGAAGTGCGAAGCAGAAGCAGAGTGACTGAAAAAGAATTTTGCCAACAATTTTTGTTGACTTCTAGTACTAACATTTCAAGGCTTTGAATGACAGGGACTACTTGTTCGAAAATTGATCACACAATCATGAAAAAGGATCATGACTTCTTCAGATTTGACACCACAACAGCTTCAACAACTCTACCTTTGCAGTTTTCTTCTAGGGAGAAAAAAGTAAGAAAGCAGCAGCAGCAGCATTGTTGTTGTCATAACAAACGCTAGAAGCCGCTTTCCAAGCTACGGCGGCAGCAACTCTCTTTAAATATCACCTATCATTTCTGACTTTTCTTACGTTTCATGTATAGATACACTGACAGACCGACTACTGTCTTCTTTTAAAAATATCAAAAGAAAAATGGCTTTCCAACGAGTGATTTTTTGAACAATTCCTTTGAATGCGCTATTATGCTTCATTCATTGCGCTATTAGACACACACACACTAAACTCAAAGAAGCATGAAAAACAAAAAGGGACTAATTTAGAATTCTGTAGGTGCAGTTCATTAGGGTGTTTAGAGCTTCATTTGTGGTTGCCACCAATAATGATTTACCCTTGCTGCATAGTTTTCTGTCTGGTCTCTTCATCTGCATTGTTGCAGTTTGAAAGTAAATCTTCTTTGGATTTTCTGCTGCAACTCAATTATAGCTGAAGTGTAACGCAAAATACGTATTTTGTCGCGTACAAATGACCACCTTGTGTCAGAAAAGTAATCAAGGCAAGGGGGAATAGAGTAAGCTATGAATCTAGTGTGTCGTTCTACTGGGACTTGATTGATGAAAAAGTCGACTAGGGACAACAAAAGTTTCCTACAAAAAAGGGGAAAAGTGACCACTAGCACCATCAGGGCTACTCTATGCCATTTGGTATTCCATAAAGATATCCAACAGACTCATGTCATCATCCATTGCATCTCCTCCTGCAATGCACACTGGCCAATCATCAGAAGCTTGAAGAAGCCCTGAAAATTATGAAAGGAGGAGAACCTCATTTTTTCACTGTGCTCCGCTGAATTTTAAAAGAAGAAATCCGAGTTGACTTTCATGTTTCGTATAGAAGAATTTGCAGTTGAAATAGTCTCAGCTTTCTTGTTTCTAGACTTTTCACAGTGCAGAAAACATGCATAAAACGCCTCATTTGTCGCCAAAAACGTGCATTATCACGAATAGGCTGAAAATTATTCTCCCCCGCTTCTTGTTTTCCTAAAACCGAAAGACGGAAAAAAAAAAACGAAAAAAATATGTCTGTAGAGGATCGAGGAGGCGTTGTTCATCTCATCTAGCACTCTACGCCTGTCATATTGCGCATGGAATTCTCATCAATCTTTGTGTGCTTTCACTTTTGGTGCTCTAGCATAACAGTTTTGACCATGGCTTTGAAATGCATAACGGTCTCGGAAATGGTGAAACATAAACTTTTCCCCCCATAAAACTATGCTTTGTTGCAAACTAGCCAATTGTTCTTTTGGCGTGCATTTCAAAAATCCCTTAAAAGAAATATAAGATTACAACTGCTGAAAAAATTCACTTTTCGTGCAATATTCACGAATTTTATTATGAGACCTATTGGTGGACCACTCTGATGTACTTTCAAACAAAAAGAAATTGTAGCCATTTGCTGTCCAAAACCATGTGTGTTGATTATAGTGCAGAAATGGTACCTTTTCTTTCTTTTGGTCCTTAGAAATTGGACCTCACAGCTAGTCTTTTGTTACTACATTAAAAAGACCAACAAAATTTGTTGTTGCAAAAAACAAAAGAATCTAGAAATTGCTACTACTCGAAAATGTGCAGCCATTAAGTTTATGTGAACCATGATGACTATGAAGGGAAATCGTGACTTGACTTTCTTCAACAATTTGAGGGTAAAACTGGCTCGTAAAGTAGGCTAAAAAAGCCTAAAAGTCATAGTATCTCGTTGACCTCCTCTAGAAAAACAGGCAAAGTATAAATTCTTTAGTGGGATTTTTAATGCCTTAAAGAAAGAATCAGTGAAAGCTAGTTGCCTTCCTTCTTTCCCCCCAAAGAGTAGTGCTTAATGACTGCGTTTTCTCGCTAAAGCGTAGCTGACATTTTTGACAACTACTTTTGTGACTTTGACATCTCTCCCTTCGGAGCTGTAACGACAATTCAAGGACAGAACAAAAAAATCTGCGTGAAACACTCCTTCTATGCTGCTACTGCTAAAATCTCAACCTTTAAAGGATTTTGCACAAGCAGTTTTTCAGGTGCAAGCGGAACAGCAGCAAAGCAAACGAATACCGTGGCGGATTGTGCATTTGAAACTGGCTATTTTTCCTGTTTGAAAATAACTCAAAAAGTCTCAATATTTCTGTTTGTATCGCTAGTTTCTTTGATTTGAAGGGTAAAGACAGATATGGATAGGCTCCATTTAAGAACGCTTTCATTATTGGACACAATCATGTTGTCAAATTGAATTTCAATGTCGAAATGCCATTTGAATTTTCGCACCAATAATTGACAAGCGTAATTGTTGGTGGAAAAATTCAATGAGACATTTAAGGCGAGTTTCAAACTCTGTGTGTATCTCTGTACTATTTAAATAGTACAACTGAAGTTCGCGAAAAATGGGATGAAATTCTTTAAGACCTCTCTTGGGAAAACGAAAGTTTTTCTTTGAAAATGCTAAAAGTCTTTTCGGTCCTTCCTAATTTTGTTTTCCTTTTCCTTTTCAGGGAGCAGCCTATTTTTACTTGTAAGGCCCACGTGTTCCATATTGACCCAAAGACTAAAAGGTCATGGCTACCAGCATCTTCCGCGGCTGTCAACGTCTCATTCTTTTATGACTCCTCCAGAGCTCTCTACAGAATCATCTCTGTTGAAGGAACAAAGGTACGAATAGAATGAAAAATTGGTTCATTTTTTAAAGCTAAAAAATGTTCCTCCTCTGTTACAGGCTGTCATTAACTCCACTATTACTCCCAACATGACTTTTACCAAAACTTCACAAAAATTTGGCCAGTGGTCGGACGTGCGTGCCAATACAGTTTACGGGCTTGGATTTAGTTCCGAACTTGAATTGAACAAGGTAAGAAAAGTGTGACATATTTTCTAGTCACATGTCATACGTATCTTATACTCTGAAGTATCAAATAAACGTACATGTACGACCCCCTACTTTTAAAAAGAAATTGTTGCTAAAAAATCTTCGCTTTCCAATTAAAAAAAGAGTATATGTAGTGCTGTACGTTTATTATGTACTTTAGAGTAGTCACACGCCACACGTATTTTACGTTGATTTTCCAACGTCTCTAATCATGGACAAAAAAGGGCTAAGAATAGAGGATTTCTATGGCCTCTCTCAAGGCAAAATTATGACACGACATCCAAGAGAACATTTTGACTTTTTCAGTTCATAGAAAAGTTCCACGAAGTAAAAGAAGCAACGAGAACGGCTCCAAAGCCTTTAAATGGTACAACGCCCACCACATCAGCTTCAGCCTCGCCTGTGGCCGCTCGTTCAGCCGCAACTGTTGTCACTGGAGGAGTTACGACTACAGACAACCAAGTAGGAATTTTCAAAGTTAGGCCATGACTTGCACTGAAGGCTGACCCCTTTTCTCTCTCTTTTTTTAGGATATGTATGCTGGCCAGGCCGCCAACCAAAACGAGTTGAATTCCAATTTGTTGAAGTCACAGCTGGCCGCCACCGTTCATTCCAGGAGTCAAAGTCTATCCGGACTGCAACCGGTAATTTTGAATTTTAAAATGGTTTCTTTCCTTTGTTCTTTACATATTCTTTAAAAAATGAAGGAGGGATGAAAAGGGAAAGCAGAACAATAAATCCTCATTTATGTAGAGTAGAAATGTGAGGCCTTCCAAGGCTGCTCTTCTTCCGCCTTCTTCGCCTTCGTTGGGTCTGCCGGCTCAGCCCACTTCAAGTCTGGCAACTTTGAATATAGCAAATTCGGGGGACGTGACGTATTTAGCCGTCCCTGTCCGGATTGCTTCCACCCCTACTTCAATGCATCAGCATCACGATTTGCCTTTACTGCCTTTACGCGAGAGCCCATCGCCTACTGCAGGAATAATAGACTTGCCTCCCCCTTTACTCGCGGCCTCGCTTGAGGCCGGCACGCAGACCAGCCTCGCCTCTTCGCTAGAGTCCGTCCGCCTTCTCCAATGTGATAATCTTCTAGACGCAATTGACGTAGTAGACTCTGCTGTTGAGGATGAGGATGTAAGGAACATAACAAAAAAGTTTTCCTGAGTCAACTAACTCAATTACATTATTAGTGTAAATAGTGTTATCCCCTACATGATCACAATATTCCAAAAGTCCATATTTTGTCCAAAAAATTTAACATATGTAGTGTGCGATTCACGAGTACATACCTTGAGGCTAATTAAGTACAGTTGAAAAGAAGTAAACTGCAACGTTTGGTTTGAAATCCCCCATCAATTTGAAATTCCTCGAGAAGCTCTATCAAGAGTTACAACTAACATTAAAACGACGCAGAGGACAACTACTGATGCTTGAAACAACCCTGATAGTCCTATGTAAATTCCAAGGTTTTATTTTGCACTACTGAACTGTACGATTCATTTTAGGGTCAGCAGCAGCCACAAGATAGTCCGAAAAAGAGCGCGGATAAAGGTCCAGCTCCAAATCCTCCACTGACCGGCGAGGCTCAACTCAAATATGAAAATGATCGACTGAAACTTGCGTTAGCGCAGAGGTATGAACAACGCAATTCCATTTTTTTAAGCGCGAGATTCGCCTCGCGCTTTTATACATCTGATTTTTTTCTTTCTTTTTATCTTCTGTCATTTGTTCAACATTTATTTGATAGAGTGTTTTCCATTCATGCAGTTCTGCTAATGCCAAGAAATGGGAAGTTGAACTCACAACATTGAAGAATAACAACGCGAGGCTAACGTCGGCGTTACAAGAGTCTACATCCAATGTAGACGAATGGAAGCGGCAACTGAATTCGTACAAAGAAGAAAACTCGAGGCTGAAAGTTGGCCTCATCGAACTCGAAGCTGGAAGAGGTACTGAATGAGGCTGCTGCTGAAAAATGGTTCGACTTAATGGATTTTTGGCTCTTTTTTTCTAGGCAACTGTGATTTCAATGCAGTCTCGGAATTGCGCAGCTTGAAAGCTCGACTGGAGGAACTTGAGTCAGATTTAAGGGATCGGGACGAAGAAATACAGAATCTCAAATCGGAAGGAAACCAACAAAAGGCGGTTAATGGAGAGGAATCAGATATTGTCAAGGTAGACTTTGAAACGTCTGACATTTTTATATCACAATTTCAATCTTGTTTTTTTTTTTCTCAGAATGTGCAAATGGAGAACGATGCCCTGAAGAAGACTTTGGACAAAGTTCAAAGTCAATTGGACACATCATTGGATGCGCAAGAATCGCAACGTAAAGTTTTGGACGCTATTGCAAGACAATTCGGCGACCATTTGCATACTATGGGTACACTTCATAACGAACTTACTACAGTGCTCAATACTTAATGAAAAAAGAAGATATTCGATGATTTTATTCTTTGCAACAACAATGTTAACAAAAAAAAATTAATTATCTCGCTGCTGCTACTGCACGATTTTTTCTTAGATTGAAACGTACAACCCTTTGTGTGCAATTTAAAACAAACTACAGATTTGTGTTTTTATTTATGACAAGACAAAAAAAGGACAAAAGAAAACCTCTTCAAAATAGCCTAACTCTCTTCCAAAGTTGATTTTATCATCATCACGAGAAAGAAAAAATTGTACCTCTACTACTACTATAATTTAGTTTTTTGGTCAAACTTTGGTTTAGTGTTGGAATTGTTCCAAACATAATCATCATCATCATGTCAACTTCTATTTCTGTGTCATTCCAGTAATAAAGAAAACAAAATGAAGTAAATTATGACATTATCAGGTTTCAAAACATCATCCACATTTATGAATCATGTTTGAAATCTACTTGGTTTTCATAATAGTGACCAATGTTTTTGGACAAAACTTCAATTACAATTACAACGATTTTTTCAAGGGTAATTAAGAAAAATAGTTTACTTTGTGAGTATGAAATACGAGTTGGTATTTTCTAGATGAGAAAGAAGTCTGCATTGATAAAGGATGTGAATGGATTTGTGACCAAAAGACTTTGAACGATCATCACCAACCAGATACATACTATGATTACGAACAAGATACAGAGGATACTTATGTTGATGGAGATGAAACCGATTACAGTAGAAATGATCCAGATTCATACCAAGATTATTATTAAAGGTTGCGTGATTAAACGCTGGAATGTTACGTTTAATAAAATGCTTCTTTTTTAGCTGCGTCATTTCGTAATTAAAGCATGAAAGTAACGAAACAAAAGTTAGTGTTGATGGGAAAAAAGGCAGTGGCAGTAGTAGCAAAAATGACTGGCAAAGAGGGATTTTTAAGTCATGACGACTAATTCCAGTAGCATTGGTAGATAGAAAATAATGAATGCTGACTTTGACAATGGGAAAAGGAAAAAATACACAGCTACTATTGTCTCCTCGCTTTGGATTGTCATCATCATCAAAGGCAACTTTTAAATTGTGTCTAATCATGCCACTACTGCTACCATTGCAATTAGCTCTTCAAAAAAGCCTTTTTTGAGATCCTAAGCGTTTCTATCATTTTCACAATGACTAAAGCAAAATCTAAAATCCAAAACGAGTCATTAAGAAATGAATAGGTATGTTTTGCTATAACTTTCCCCCTTTTCATAGTGTTTGTAAATCATCCCCAAAAAAGTCTCAATTTACAAGAAGATTTCTGATAGATTCAAATGAGACATTTTTTGGGATTTTTAAACACTGTGGAGCTCTTTTAGTAATTGATGACACGGTGAAAAAAACTGTTATTTCCCCCTACATACTAAGCATATGGATCCGTGTGTCTGTGTGGAATTTTATGTGACCCCAACCATCATCATTTATTTGGCCTCGACTACTCATCGAGATGGCGGAATTTTATCATGAGCGTTGGATAATTTTTCATCTTGTCGACAAGAGGGTCTCCTAAGGGGGCGGAGATCTGAAACACGCCTACTTACATGAAAAACTTTTATAATGGCATTCCGCTGCGGATTTCAATTTTTCAATTCATTTTCACAACTGCTACTATTTCTACTGTTGTCAGTTTTCTTGATCCGGTCATAAATCTGAAAATGTGAGTCTTTGGTCTGTAATACTGCTTGAAATGTGCTTGAAAATCTCATGACTTTATTCATAATTATTTCATACCGTATATTATGACTTTTTGATCTACAATTACTATGGATTTTTACTAGCAGCCTGGCAATAATGCCAGGTGTGTAAGCAATACAAAAGGCTTGGAATTTCATTAAAAGTAAAGGGTAGTAAAAGAGCTTTTGAGATTTGAACAAGTGATTGAATTAAGCACCCCTGGGTTGCTTGAGTGAGGTGGCTGGGAAAACCTAGCATTCTCCTGCTTTATTGTGTGTGACAGCCGGCCATAATCGTTCTTGCCATTCACAATTGTTGTGCATATCTTGACTACAATGTACCTTTGTGCTCTCTCTCCTCGGAGAAAAAAAAAGAGAGACGAAGAAGACGACTTGGAATGACACAAAAAACAACTTATCATGAAGAACAATCTTCATTCAAAAAATATACCAAAAGAAAGTCATCCAAATTCTAGAAATAACCTCATTTTTTGGAACCCTACTCAAAAGCTCAAAAGAAAAGAATTTCCCTGTCCTTCCTTCATATGAATGACAATAACACTGTGGATGATAATCTACAGTTGGAAATAATCCAAAAATGATCAAGTACTCATATTTCCTTTTTTACTTGAAAGAAAAGTTGCTATTCAAGGTTTCCTCTTTTGCTGCTGCTTGCCTAGCATTATGAACGTTTTAGCTTCACGAGTGAAGCATGAAAAAGGAACGTAACGTCACTCCTCCCGGTGTTCATTGTGGCTGCTAAATATTGAAGGAGCTCAAATGACCCTTCAATGAAACGTCTTTATCATCCTTGTATTGTCAGAAAATCGTGGGAAACGAACTAACAGGATGAAGGCCGAAAAAAAGAACCCAAAATAAACTTTGTTTCAAAACGCAAGAAGAATAGATGCGTAAGCAACCAGGTTTCTCATTCTCTTTTTTTGACATGGATTGAATTGATGTCAGATGAAAGAAGAAGGTGAAGGTGGTGGTTCTGGCACTGCATTGGCCTTTGAGCCATCAAGAAAAACAAGTGGCGAGCTGGCGGCGGCCCATTGGAGACTTTGAATGCCCTTTGCAAAGCAGCAGACCCCCTACGGAAAGTTCTTTGGTAAGAAAACTGAAGGGCTTTATCTAGACCTGGATCTTTTGCCAATAGAAGGCTAGAGCGTGGGATGAGATGCTCCAATCATGGACCCAACAAAATGACGATGAATCAGTGTGTACTGATGTAAGAAAGACCTTGATTCTCTTCTGAGATTGTACCTTGACAAAAGGAAGAAAAATGAAGCCAACTCAGCCCTGAATTATTTTCTGTAAGTTCTCCAAAATCTGAGGATTTTTTTTTCTCTCCACTCCAGTCATTTTAGTGTTGATTCAGCAATCACATTGTTCAACAATCAAAACCAATCATGGAGTGTTATTGTGATCTGTACCCTCTCTCTTCGCCTCCCTTTTTTCACAGAGTACTAAAGGCAAAACAAGGCAGCAGCAGAAATTCAATGGAATTTTTCTCTTGTGATAGACTTCTATTGCTGTAGCTTCTATTGTAAAGCAATTTGAGTAAATGCTCGTTTTTTAGCAATAGACCAGCACCCTCCAATTATCAACTGTGACAAAATTGTTGAAACACAACTTGATGGCGTTCAGTGTAATGTCAGTCACACAAAAAGTCTTATTTTATAGCATTACGAGCAAATTGTGAAATGTGTGAAATATGGTCCTCCATATTTTACATAATGGAAGAAGGAATTATTTTCTTTAGAATTCCAAATTCCAAAGCACATCATAAAGAAAAGTTGATAAAATCGGATAAAAGTAAGTAGAAGATTATTTGTCCCCTCTATGAAAACATTGACGCTAATGACGATGCCGAGTAGGAGTTTCAGCAGTCATCAAAGTTATTCTAGCAAGGTACACCTTTTGAAAAAGCTCACAGTAGGTTTAGCTAGGTGACTGGCAACTTTACTGATTAACGGTAGACTTGAAAATGAAGTAGCAAGGATTACTATTATGCTGGGAGTCTAAAACTCTCCTCATTCAGCAAACTGTGTTGAACTCACACATGTCCACAATCAACGACATACAGCAGCAGCAGCAGCAGCAGATCCCATAGTTGATAACATTAGGAGAAAAAATTGGCTCATGAGCTATGAGTTGAAAAGGGGGGTCTCTCTCACACTAAAAAAAGCCCTGTGTCATTCAAGTGGGTTTGTTAAATTTAATTGGTCGCGGTTGGCTCCCAAATGTGTAACGTTTTTGCCCTTCACAAAAATATATGTCTTTTGTAATACTTTGACAATTACGCTCGTTTTTTGAGTAGTTACACAATGTTTGAAAACGTCTCCCTGAAGTCTCATTTTGGACTTTGAAAAAAAATAATCCGGCCAAAGGTAAATGGTTACCAGTATCTCTCTTGGTCTCAATTGAAGCCAATGATAAATTGAATGGAATGTCTGAAGGCTGCTTCAAAGAATTCTTTTAAATGGCTGTGACAGATAAAAATGTCTCCTTTGGAAAGAATAAATGCTGACCATAACACACACAGCATTATAACGATGACAAAGAGTCTTAGAAAACCAGTTTTCAAGACTTGAAATGAATTGGGGAGACTAGAAGTTTTCTTCTCCCCTTTTGTTGATGATGATGATGATGGAAGAAGGAGGCAGGGGGAAAGTGCATCTTAGAGACTTCTTGCTTTCAAAGCAAATAACTGATGGACAAAAGGGGTGTAGTAACACATTATCAAGCCGCGAGGACGAGGAGACTCCATTTTACAATCTAAACACTCATTTTAAAAGAGTGCAAAGCCAGAATGACACTTGAGGTTTTCAGTTCTTCTATGCATTTCTGAGCTTTTGCATTTGTCATCAGAGGAGAGTCTCTGTATTCAATCGAAATTGTCAACCACAGTAGCTCAGAAAAGAAGTGATTGTCACTTCATACAAAAGAGGATACAACTTTCTCATATCTGCATTTGAAAAGAGACCCTTTCTCTGTTGTGGTAGAAGGAAGCTAAGAAAGTTTCTTTCTACAAAGTTTGGAAAGCTAACCTTCTTACCTAAACTTTTATCATCCCACACTTATTTCACCATCTTATAATAACAAAGGTTTACTCAAAGAAATGGGAATTTGAAACACATTTGTTTGATGAACTGTTAGTAAAATGAACCTATAGAAATGGCTTTCCAAAGTATGTGCAATAAAAATGAACTCTAAACAGCTTTGCGAGCGAAGAGAAAGCCAATTGGTGATGATAGGAAAAGCGTGGAAAATGAAAGTCTAATGGATTGTAAATGTCTCCTGCTGCTGCTTTCAAAGAGAGTACAAATCGTTTGTACATTTAGCGTTGAGCTCTAATAGCTTTTCTTTCGGGTCAATAGCATGTTAAGCCTCTCTCTCCTCTCCATATTGGCACCTCATTTTGTGGGGCATACAGACAATTTATAGGATATACAGAATCCAACAACATCTGCTGCTGCTGTTCTTATATGACAACATCGATTAGATCCCGTGTGTTGTGTGCTCAAAATATATGTTACGAGTAGTTTTCATTGTATTCGCATTACACGAGCCTAATTGGCCAGAAGTCATTTATATCGTGAAAAATATTCATGTCGTTCTCCTCCTGCTCTCCACGCTCGCTTTGCTGCTGTATCGTTGATAAAACGACATCTAGCACAGCAGAAGAGGAGTAGTAGCATCAGATTTTTTACGCCTGTTTGAGCCTTAGATAGATTATTTATTGGAGAGAGAAGAACTCCTCCTCCTTTTCCATTTCAACATATGGGACCATACTAGAAAAAAGACGCTCATTATTGTAATAATAACGGTGGCATGGGGTAGAAAAGACGAGAGGAGCTGCTCGTAAAAATGCACACAAAATATTATTATGGTCATGCCTTGAGAGCCCCTCAGAGAAAACTGTTTTAAACCTGATTTATCTCTATGGCTGTAATTTTGAAATGCAGGCAAAAAAGTAGAGTAATAATATACCTACTTACTTAGTGCAGATCTACTGCAGCAATCTTTACTGCAGCGAAAAATATGGAGCTCTGATATTTTGTAGAGATTTTTTTCAATTGTTGAAAGAATACCTTTTCTCTACAAATGTAAGAAAGAAAAGCAGATAAATATGTGTTTAGTCTGTATGTAATAAAAGTGGACTAAGCAAACAAGGTTAACAACTCAGAACTCAGAAAGGCCCACTACTCTACTATGTATAGTATGTCATAACAGGCTTCGTCTTATTTTCAAATTACGAGGATAATCCTATTAGACTCGCGCAGCAACAATGTAAATCACAATTGAAAAGGGGCCTCAGATCCCTTCTTTCAGTAAGTAAAGCACTCTAACAGCCTCAACTCTTGAAAAGCCAGTCAAACAATAGGGACATCCCCCAAACTGCATCGCTAGTCATACGTCTGCATTGTTTTTGTTCATAGGTTCGTTTTGTCTTCGCCAATGACCAACTTCTCCGCCGCTATCGCCGTCTCCGTCCAATCCCCGACCGAGAGTCGAACCTCCGGCCGCTTGCAAGGCGCCAGAATAGCAACGCTCACCGTCGTCGCCACTCGCCGGCACTGACGTAGCAGACGAGAGACGCCAGAATGTCTCGTAGCATTTTCTCTACGCTTTTCGCTCGCTCCTCGCTGCGTCTAAGTTGGCTTTCAGCGTTTTTCCCGTCATTACCACTTTAGCTACTGTTAAGTGCACTAGCATGACTATAATGGCCGCACCACCGGGATTAAACATGTTTCCGGGATACCCCCACAGCTCGGGATACTCCTACGCCCATCACCACATGATGGCCAACGCCATGGGCAACCCTGGCATGGGAGTGACAGGCTCACCCAACAAGAAGGAAGACCCCAACCACATCAAGCGACCCATGAACGCCTTCATGGTCTGGTCTCGTTTGCAGCGCCGGAAAATCGCTCAAGACAATCCCAAGATGCACAATTCGGAAATCTCCAAGCGTTTGGGATCCGAATGGAAAATGTTGACTGAAGAGGATAAGAGGCCTTTCATCGACGAAGCTAAAAGAATCAGAGCCAAACATATGAAGGATCATCCGGAATACAAGTACAGACCCAGACGTAAACCCAAGACTTTGCAGAAATCCGGATACGCGGCATTTCCCCTGCCCTATCTACCCTCAACTGCTTTAGACCCTCTGAACCCATTCCACCAAACTTTCATTTCCAATCCTTCGACCCAAAGCCCTTTTGACTTAGCCTCTTCGACGACCATACCTCAACCTGAGCAAAAATCCCCAAATACTACCCAACAGACTCAGTCCAGGATGCCAATAGCTACGCAAAGTCCTATTTTCAACGGTTACAATTATCCATGGGCAACATTTTCAACGGCTCCCATGACGTCAACTACTATGACTCAAAGCACGGGGGATATTTCACCGCCGGCTTCCATGCCTACACCTTCACCTGAAGCTGCTAAACCTCTGACTCCAACCTCCAACTCATTCGAGGCCGCCGTTTCGACGAGTTCTAGTCTAAATTCGTTGTATAGTTCGTTTTATAGTAAAGCCTCACTGCCTGGCATTTCGGGGGCTCCTATGATGCAAGCTCCGGCTTTTCCTTACCCGCACCCTTCGGGGGCAGCCTCAGCAGCCTCCGCGGCTGCAGCCGCAGCCGCAGCGGCCTCATATCCACTCCCATCGTTGGATCAATTGAGACGACCTGTCGGCGTTATTTTTTAAAGTGCTTTTTTTCCATGTCTGCCAAAATGGGCGGACCTGAATTCAAACAGTGCCAATTGTCAATGTATTTGTCTCGCTTCTTTCATGTATAAATAAAAGATATGAAGAGCTTCATTATAAGCAATTTATCTATATTCACTCTCATTATTTATGACACTCGCGTCTTACAAATATTTTCCGAGCGAAGCAGCAAACATGAATTTCGTGCACATTTTTCTATAATGGGGAACTCAATAACAGGAAAAGTTGATGCCAAATTGGTGCAGTATCCACCCTAAAATGGCGCAGATTTTGCTTCTCTAACTGAAGTTTCAAAGTTAATATTGCGTAACCATATCTGAGTTTTGACACCTAGACTACTATTTAAAAGCATTACTATTCAAAGAATGCTTTGAATCACGGTCGTTCATATTCTGTTACGCACGCATTGAATCTTGATCGCACGCGATATCAGCAGAATTAGAGTCTATGCAAAACGTAAGTCCAAGAGGGAAATTCTCTGACTTTTGGACGATCTCCAGGATCTAAAATCTATTGAACTATCTCTTGTTCCATAGTAGTAGTATTCTTATCAACTTTGGTGATCATATTTTAGTGGTCCTCTAGTAGCAATAATGGTAGTCTCCTTTATGATTGGGAAAGGTAAATAGGTCACGACCAAAAGAATAGTCTAATCCATGAAGAAACGCTGTAATAAATACGGTATTATGGCACCGCGCAGTCTGGTCGAACTGGTCAATTGGGAATTCCTCATAATCTTAGGACTCTTCTACTGATAATAATAATAATACTGTGACCAGGAGTCTCCCTTCTTTCCCATTCTTTTGTTGTTTCGCACCTCGAGACAATGGTGGTTTTCTCAAAAGAGAATTTTTTTGACAACCGATGAATATTTGATGGCCGAACACGCTCAATAATAACGGTCGCGCGCAATGCAATGCTATGATGGGGTCACCACCACCAATAATACGAAGACTCCAAGGTTTTTGCCAATTCTGATGAGATTTCGTTCAACAATGGTACCTTTGATTGCCTTTGATGCCTCCTCGCGTGCATGAGCTCTACTCTCTAACGCTACCTAAAAAGGTCATCGAAATTCCATCATAGCCTGACTTTTTTCAATGGAGTGAATATAGTCCTCCAGATATATTTGTCAGAGACATTGTGAAACATACCCGACTTACAGTGTTTGAAAAATTGCTATAAATGTATCAAATTGCATACCAAACGAACTCAGGATGTCTAACAAAATATTCCACAAAAAAATCGGAATATTATTGGGTACATATTTCCTTATGGAAATCGGAGAAGATTGTCAAAATCGGGATTTTTTGTTCTTTAACGCCATCTAGCAATTTTGAGGGAATTTATTGGAATTATGATAGCTCAAATTAGGTATCTACCTAATTTTGTGGGGTACTACAAACCTCATGATTTTCAATTTAGCAGAGCAACGTGTCTGCCCTAATTCCAGTTTTCGCTCGTCTATCTCAGCAATTATTCATTCATTTTGGGGGTCGTCTGGCGAAAACTATGCAGAAATGCTGTTCCAGCTTGGCAGGGGGCACTGGTCAAACACAATGAAGCAATCAGGGGACACAAAATGTTGCGAGCATTCATTCATCCGAGACATTCATTGAGGGATGCCAGCAGCATTTCTAGTGAAAGACTAGAAAGACTTTGTGCCATCTTTTCTCTGTTTCGCACACATAATCCATAGGGGGTACCAGAGCATTATTATGATTGACCCTCAGCTGCTACATAGCAACCTCACCGTTAAATTGCTTTCGGACTAAGCTGCAAAGCCGGAAATGAATATGGCTCGCTTTTCAATATAACACACACACACACGTTATGATTGAATAGAGCCCCAAAACAACAACTTTCACTAAGGAAAGATCAACTTTAGTTTCAATTTAACCGAAAATTACCACTTTTTTCAATATAACACACACACGTTATGATTGAATAGAGCCCAAAAACAACAACTTTCTCTAAGGAAAGATCAACTTTAGTTTCAATTTTACTGAAAATTACCACTAGATGGCGTTAATTGGAATTGACAATTTTCTGTGAAAAATCTCGTCAAGATTAAAAAGAGGTTTGCACTGTGTATAGCTTGAATGTAAACAAAGTTTCACGAACTTTTTTATGATTTGTTTTTTTGGTGCAATAATGAAAACGTTATCTATGGTACATACAAAACTGTCATAAAGTGTATTAAAGTTGAACATTACCTATATTATACTGGATTTTTGCAATGATTCAATGGTTTTGCACGCTTTAATGCATTGATCAGCCATGTTCGCGCGTGTCATAAGAGAGCGGCGATCGGCCGATCGGCAGATGCAATGAATACAGACACTCTTGATTTTATCATTATAAGATCCGTAAAAGTGCGTGGATCATCACTCTTCTCTGCGTCAGTGAGCCCTAATCTTGCTCAATGTCATGCCAATCCCCATTAGTAACCTAACTACTATGAGTCTCACTCTTTTTAGAGGAGAAATTGGAAATTGCTATCCTCGTGTTTCTGATCCATATTGGATCTATTACATATTAGTGACTACAGATGTCACGGAACTTAATAAACAATTAGTTTTGATTTCTAGACACATGTGCCCTTTCTACTTTACGGTCTACTGACCATTAGAGTGGTTCATTTTTCAAAAAAGGAATATTCGTTTATCGCTATCTAAAAAAACTGAAAATTCGTTTTGCATCGATGAAAATCTAGTCGTATTTATTAGACTTCTAAAAAGGATGTGCTATTACTCTGCTTTTGCGGAAAAGTAATCCACCCTAGTGTCCACTCTGATTGTATTTGATGGATGAACTGTCTTCTAATGTGGTATGCACTCCATAATAAACGCAGCAACATCGGATGTTTGGTCAATGATCCTAATGGGCTAAATAACGCCGTTCCACTATTTCAGATGCGAATGCGTTGATCTTTTTCTACTCTTTAGGTCATCTATCCCAGTAATACTAGCTTCATCGCAATAAAAATGAAGCGAGGGAATGCAAATGTGAATGACTGCTAACGAGGCACATTACCCTGGGAAAATGGCACCCCACTGGGCTAAGAGGAGCGACGACGAACGTGGGCGGATATGGGGCTAAAATAGGATCTTAAAAAACGTTCTATTGCAACATGAGAACCCTCTTTTTCCTTTTCTAAAAGATTGAAAATGCAAAGTTTAGTTGGCAAAAGGCAAGTCTATTCAAACGATTTTGAAACATAGATGAATTCCCTCTAAAATGTATCCAACGCATTGAAATGAATAAGCCTTTTATCGTTGATACCCAAATGCGGATCCATCTCTAGATAATGCCACGTGACTGGGTATGAGAAAAAAACATGGGTAGCTGTCGTTCTTGGTCCACGGGTGCCCCATATGAACAGGAAGCACCGACAATGTGGCAACACAAACAATCCATTAGCCATATCGCAGTATGGGATGTGCTACAAATGATGATGGGAGGCTTTTTAGCCGGAGCTTTCCAAAGGCCAAAACAGCGTGACGCCAGAAAATCAGTCATCATGGCTCGTTGACTATCCAACATCACGTATTGTGGTTCGGCTAAAAAGCTTCTTTACCATCCATTTTTCCCAGATCACTTTGCTTTATGTCATGGTATTTTACTGTATCTAGATAAACTACAATCCTTATTGGCCAAAAGGACAACAACAACAACAGAATGAAGAAATGTTCCCATTGCTATTGAAGCAAAATTGATGATCTTTGATAACATTTGAATTCGATTCAGCATCATTGCATAGACTTGCCCTTCAAGCAATGCATCATGATGTTTTTCTTGCATTTTCCCTTGAATGATGGATGATAAACTAGCCAAGCAGGTCGTGAGAAAACCCAAGAAGGACTCTCTTCAGAAACGTCGTGTGTTCCCTTTCATGCAGCATTGGAGTATTGTGGATATGAGTTTAGCAGTTTAGAAACTGGTATAGTGGCGCTTCGACAAAGGGGATTAAGTGTCCCTCCAATGTTGGCGAAATAGGTTCCATTTTCCTTTGACAATGGCCCAGATTACTCTTCTCTTCTACTTCTCTCTACCTCCTTTTATGAAGAGAACCATTAGGTTTTTTGGGGCTATTTTGATTCTAGTCAAGCTAAAACTAGCTTTAGACTATATCCCTTTTAACAATTGTCTCGTTTCTATAGCAGAAGGGACTCTGAATAGAAACCAATTCCGTGAGGCCCTTTCTTCTCGGATGCACAGAACTACAGATGCTAGTAGAGAAGGATGGGAAAAAGAAGGATCTTGGCATCCAATCCGCATTTGTACAAGAATAAAAGGGGCTGCGCTTCTCCTTTGGCTATCTACTATAAAGCCTTTCTTCTTCTAGTCTTTCCTCTTTCTCCCCAAACCCAAACCAGCAGCAGCATCCATCCAAAAGGATCTCCTTTGGAACAAATGGCTACAGAAAATGTCGTCTCTTTCCTGCTTTCACGTCCCACCGTTTCCGCTTACAGCAGGACACAGAACCTAATCGTCCTCAATGGAAGCCTAAAAAACATTTAGAATACAAATATGTACTACTGTAGCTAGCAATGTATTTCAAATGAAGGTTAATTCAAATGTATCGGGATTCAATTTTCGATCTTCCATGCGATTCATTTCCTTCAATTCTTCTTCTGAGAATCTTTTGGCTCCTTCTTTAGTGACTTCGGCCATTCTTTTGCCCCTGAGTGAAAGATGGACATAAATTGAACAAGCCAAGTTAAGGCAGCAGATGCCAGCAGATACAAAGAAGATGGTGCCAGGATAAGTTTCATCAGTTAGTCCCCAAATGTAAGAATAGCCCTGTATTGCCACGATAGGAAGTACGTTTTCCAAAGCTGACAATACAGCATTGATTTTCCCCAGTTCCGTATTGGATACACACAATACAGACAGGGCTTTGATAATGGAAAATGTATAAGAACCGATAATGTCGACCAGACCACCTGAAGTAGATGGCAGTAACAATATAAGGTACTATAATACTGTAAGGAATACAATGATTATTACCTAAGTAATACATCCAAGAGTATTCTGCAAATCCTTTGATGACGTATCGGGAAATAAAACTCACGTACAAAAATATCATCACTAAAGATTCCGAAATTTTCATGTAAGCAACAAAAGGAATGACAATGGCTTGACCTACATGAAAGGGCAAATTATAATACAGTACTGTAATATTGTAAGCTACTGAATACGTACCAATAAGAGAGGCACCAGAGATAACACTAGAATAAACACTGTATTCGGCCACTTCCCAACCGTATCTTGTACGTACATAGTTGTAATCCATAACCATTTCTCCAATGTAAACAAATACATTCATCAGTATCATTACCATGCAAATCAAAATGTATTTTCTGTTAGGTCCCTCGCGTTTTTTGAACGTAGTCTTGATACAATCTGAAATGTGTGACAAGCTGAAGGCACTTTTGCTGATGGTTCGGATGGCTCCTTCCTTTTTGGGTGGGTTCCATTTGAAGGACCTGATTCGCCAAAATAAGAAAGCAGCCCCCAGAGCGGTACCGCACAAAGAAGTGGAAAATACACATACGTATCCACCAGTTTGAAACAGATAGGCTCCCACGGGAGCGGCAACAGGTCTACCTAAACTCGTCGCCAAGTGAAGCATTCCATATCTAAAAGCCAAATCATTAGGGTTTGCAGTAACATCTGCAATGAACGCGTTCATTGCTAAAATCCACACACCGTAGCCTCCTGTGAGCAATGTTCAAAAGCAGGAAAAATTAGCCACAAATGAAACTGACCGCAAAATGTACCTTTGTACTGCATTGAAGTGCAAAAAATGAAATTACCTGATATGGCTGCCGGAATATTTTGAAACAATAAATACTCCTTTTTAGATTCCAAATACACGGCAGAGATGATAACTACGCATTGTTCAACACATCTTGACATGAGATAAATGAAGAAAAGTAGTTTTCGACCAAATAAATCACACCATGCACCAAGATAAAAGGAGAAGAAGATTGGAAACAATGAACTTACTAATGTTTGGTAAACTCGAAATTGATTAACCTGAAATAGATATATGTTAGGTAAAGTATCAATAAAAAATACTTCTTATCAAAAATACTTCTTTTTGAACGGCACTGTTGGCTTCTGTGTCGTTAACAAGATTCAAACACGTTTCATTATCGTATTGAGGAAAATCGTTGCTACAAGACTTGTAAAGCGTCATTTGGCTCAAAGTCACATCGTCCATATTAGTCGAGAATGAGATGAGAAAAACCGCTGGTTCAATCGTAATAGTTTTCAAAATTCTTCCCAGACGAGAACTGGTCCTTTTTATAAGACCAGGAGGGTATGCTGGTTGAGCATTTGGATAGTCATCAGATTTGATATTTCTCATGATGATGTCTTTCCGGTAAGAAATTGAAGGTAAGACTAAACTTATCCAAAGAATTTTATCAATGAGGAAATATGTCAATTTGATGTTTGCATCACCAGTCAGAGCCACAAACTCGTAAGTCTGATGACACATTTATTATTGCATAGATCAAATTACAGGTGTAACAGTTGTGTAAAGGTAATTTTGCAGTGTTGAAAGCTTCAAACGGAAATTTCATATATAAAGGAGGCATAAAAAAGAAGTGAAACGTTTGGTTCATAAATGATTCAGCTTTTCAATTGTCCTTTCATGGTAATTTCTTGGTAGGGTTAGTGTTTGATTATCATTGTTGTTGCACTGGTAGAGGAGTAAAATGCAAAGCAAGCAGACATACAGGCAGGCAGGCACCTCTGTCTTTGTCACAATAGCACAATAGATGAGCTATAATAGCTAAGCCAAATTGAACAGAGGTGTCACCCAAAGACTTGTATCAACAATCCAGCCTTTTCAATGGGAAAATGAGGGGGTTGCATGATATGTAACATTTTTGATACATACAAAAAGTAGAATAATAATACTATGATAAACAATGAAATATGATGATTGATATGCAGAGTCATTTCTATTTCCTTGAAAGTTGAATAGCAAGCTAATGATTTCCACATAATCGTAAAACTATGACAGCAGTTCTAAGAATGAGAAATAAAAATGAAAGAATTTTGAAAGATGACGCTGGTGCTGCTGCCTGTAAAAGCATTCTTTTTCTGTGACTTTGAGCACCACCTTCGTTCCTTCGAAAATCTCTCTTTCTAAGAATGAAGACAGAGTGGCAAACTCTTGAAACTAGCAAAATCCGTCATTTTCCTTCTTTTCTTTTGAAAATCGAAAGACAATAGAAACCTACTTAGCATCACAATACAGATTCGTCTCCATTAAAAGCCACTTGCTCCTTCAGCTACTTTTTCAATAGGGGTATAGTAGCCATATAGTCTCTCTCTCTCTCTATGTAATTTGCCTGCTGAGTGATTACGCCGGTTATAACTAAAGGAAATGGATACGACAAAGGCAAACAAAACACGAAGCACACGCCCAAAAGAGACCTCCATAGAAGTATGGAAAATGATTCATTGGAAGGTATCACGTACCATCACGTACTACACTTGTGTGGTAATAATAACAATATATGCAACAAAAAGAAACACAACAGTTGATACCCGGAAAAGATTCTCCAGACATAGTGTTTGAAATTCACTCAAAAAGTCTTATGCCGGAGATTTGAATTGTATTTTTCAATTCATTTTTGACCTGCTGATGTATGATGGGGTCTGGATAGGGACCAAGGAGCGTAAAATGTTCCGATAATTGGTCCATTTTTATGTGCTTCTCTGATGGCAAGATATACCCAAAGGCATATTGAGTGAGGGGTCATTAAACAATTTTGAGTTGATGAGTCGCCCCTGGTAGTAAGGTAGGAGAAAACACAAAAGAGCCTCGGAATTTGATGAGACAAGTGTTGATGCAAATGAGCTTACTACTACTTAGTATGTCTTTAGGCAAGCTCCTCGACTCTTCTTCGTTCGTCCATAGTACTATACTACCCAGCACGAGCAGAAAATATTGACTTGCAAATGCCGTTGAACCCGCTGCTTTGCTTGCCAGGCTGGTATATAGGCAAGCAGCACTTTTGTTGCGGGTATTGTATGGCTCACAACACAACAGCAGAACCTATTTTTCAGACACCTTTTTTATTTTCCATTGCAGTTTGCTTCTTTGCTATTGAATATTACAAAGAGATCGATTTTGTGGTGATGAATACAACAACGTTTAGTCGTTTACAATGCCTAAATGGATAAAGTATAATACAGATATACAGCTACAGTACTCTAAAGTGCCAAAAAAACGTACATATACGATTACCAACAATAAAAAAAGTGCTGATCTTAAATATCAACGTTTTTCATTTCAAAAGGCCATTCAAGGTCATTTGAGGCTTTTATAAATAAAAAACGTACGTTTATTGGGTACTTTAGAGGAGTAGTAGTGGATGAGGGCAGACAACTTGAGTCACATCATCAGATAATTTTTGACATAAATAATGGCTAGTTTAAATCTTGTTTATCACTAGAGAATTCTTGGATGGTATGGACCAGCAGCTGAGTAGCTGAGACGGGTGAAAACCTTGGAATTTTGGACAGAAAAGTATGAATAATGTCCCTCTTTGGCAATACAAGAGAGAAGATGACTCTGCACTTCGCAGTGTATTTTCTTCTCCATTATTAGTCATCTTTTCAGAGAATCTTTTTTCAATCATTCGCTCTTTGATCGTCAAAAGGACCAGACTAACTGAATTGAGGGGTTTTCCGGATTATGATACACTGGGAAATGGAGGCAGCAGCAGCAGCAGCAGCAGCAGCACGAGAGTGAAATTCCACAAAAGCCGATGAGATTTTTTCTCCCATTCTTATCGGTAATGTTCATCAAGAAAAGGTAGTGGCTTATCGCCCGCCGCTTGTCACTCACTTTCACACTGAATTCCATTTCTGTATTTGATTTGACCCCCTTTCATTTCTTCACTACTGAGCTTTAAAAGAATATCTGGCATGGAATGCAGACAAGCAGATTAAAGTCAAAAGAGACTAGCAGCACTACGCCTTGACCAACAACCTTTGCTGGGAGGTCCACACCTAACTACAAATTCGAAAAATTCGAGTCGACATTTTACACGACTATCAGTAAAAACGATCTTTGGTCACTTTGGACACGTGTAACTGTCACAAGACGAAATACCTGCTACTACCTTTAATTTGGGAGTTGTACCATACCATACTTCCAGTCTTTCTACCTAAAATAAACGTCTTTGTACTTTGTACAACCAACGTTCAAAGATCAAATACCAGCAAATCAGCAGTGTTTGGAATTGTTAAAAAAGTCTCATTTTACAACATTGCAAGATGCGAGATATGATTACTTTCAAATCAAAATGTTTGAAAAATAAGGAACACCGAACGAATGTATTTTTTTGGCGTCAACTTTTTGGGTGATTTTCAAACAATGTGCGATGACTGACTTCCATATTCAAGGTCTGAAGTTTGATCCAGAATGCATGCGGAGCTGGAATTGTCCTTTTGAATTCTCATGACTATTGATTTCTGATGATTACTCTTTGTATGAAGAAGATTGAATGAGGAGGAGGCTTTTGTAGTGCTTCTTCTTCTTATTTTTCTGACTTTTGTCGTCCAAGTTGAGCATGAAATCAGTTGTGTGTGAGTGTCCATGGGACTGTGCTGTAGAGACGGGTCGTTTGAATGCATTGTTGTAAGAAAAGATCTTTTGCAATGTGACAATCAAGGAGAAGAATGGATTATATGGCCCAGCCCCCCTATAAACCGGTCCAATAGAAGCGGTTCAACAAGAAAAAGACTCAGAATGATGGCAAAAAATGGGTAGCTGGCGTTCTTCTACAAGAAGGGCCAGAAAACTAGAAAATTATCAACATTTTCATTTTATTTATTACTTTGTCTGATTAGCATCAACAACGACGTGTTTTGGGGGGACTGTAGTACAGTAAGTGTTGCTAAAGCCCTCCTACTGCGAGACGCGACACCTTCTCGCATCCTTGAAAGCAATTACCAACCAGATGTTATCATGGGCTTAGAGCGCCTCTGTCAAAAGAGTAGGTAACTTGACCAAAAAGATAAGCTTGGCCTCATAATAGAAAGGCTAATGAAGTTCTTGACTTGGTCATTTTGCAAGCAAAGAGTTTTTCAAGTATGAAAACCGAGAATGATCGGCAATAATCGAAAAGAAATGTGCAAAACGACATCTAGCCATTTCTTTTCCCTTTTGTCGTTTTTGTTAGGTTAGACTGAAGTTTCAACTCTTTTATCTTCTCTTGTGTAATTAGGACCAGTTAGTTTTTCGGTTGAAGGGTGGAAAATTACTGGTAGTTGAAACAATGTCATAATACAATCTCGAAACAGAGCTGTCCTTCTTTTCAGCTTTTGAGAGGCTTTTTTGTCCAGTAGAGACTAAGAGCTTGAAGCAGTAGACTGTACCAGTCTCCTCACTGTTTGTTAGCCAGCTATTGTGCTGGCCAAGACGTTCTAACGAATGAACGTTGGAACGATGGCCGGACTACAATGCTATTCCGGCCAATCTTTTGTCTTTGGATGACTATATGGCACTATTTTCAAGGACCCACAAGACTGCTTGGCTACTCCTATAAAAGTCAAGAAAAGTTCAGATTTTTCTATTGTAAGAAACTCATCAGAGCAGCTGACTGACGAAGGGTGGATAATAATAGCCTTACTACTAAAAGCTTCCAATCTGGCTTGGAGCTATGATATCAAATAGTAGAATAGTAAAGTGATTCAATCATTTCAAGGATAGTGGAACATCGTGCACTATTGAGAAAAATTGACTTTAAAAGGGAGGAGAAAAGGGAAAATTCTTTTGGCTGCACATCAATGGTTCTCTGATTTTCTTGAAAATTATCCCTCCTTTGTGGGTCTGAATTCACAGTGAATTCACAGTGAGTGATCAATCTATCCCCTACTACCTTGGTTATAGGAGTTGAGCAATTTCATCGTGCATTATGAAAAGCAAAGGAACTTGATGATGTAGGGCTTTTTATCTTTGTAATACTTTTACTGGCTACTGGATAGCAGGATATCATCGGCGTGATTTATAACTTTTTAGAGTTTGAACAAACGATTTCACCACTGAAGCAACTTGGATGCATCTGCTACTGTCAGAGTCTAAAAATGAAGAGTTCATCCTGAGGCTTCTTTTTTTATGGAACGGGCGTTTCGGCCAATTGATCTTCAAAAGGAAGGGGGACGAAGGAGCATGAGAATACAGATTTTTGTCAATGGATTCTGTTGAAATGATGTTCTGAAAAAACCTCTTTTTGTTCTCTCTTATCCCCCTTTGTACAAAACATGTTCTGCTAGTACTATATAGTAGAGTATAGACTTTTGGCACAATTGATGTTTATTCGCGCCTTTTATTCAAGATTGTCACTGCAAGCCTATTGTAAGGCTTGTTATGATGGAATTATACTCGTTGAAAAGAAATTCCAGACGGCTACTTCAGCATAATCATAAACTGCTTGCACGCCCATATTGTAGCAACAGACCATTGTAAAGTAAAATAAAAATTCGTTAGATGACGTTAAAAGCTTAGGATGGTACTTGACACAACCGCCGAAACTTGCCGAAATTATGCTGTGTTCATTTCGGCAAGCCAAAATAAATTCAGTGTATCCACCATCATTTTTTGCATTCACATCAATATGTTGGGCATATTGATTAAGGAGCATTTTGACAACATCTGTGTGTCCACTTTGGCAAGTATTTCGAAACTTTGAGGAAATCATCACTTGAAAATCCACCGAAAAGAGTTTCTTTAAAGGTCTGTCAACTTAGAAGAATCTACATTCCATTCTGGACTTGACTGCATTTAGTTGGTCTCCGCCTTTAAGCTGATGGCTCTTCTGAACCTTTCTACCAGTGTGTGAGTTGTGTGGAGTAATGGTTGTGCTGCTGCTTCTTCTTCTTCTCGCCCTATGGTTCTGGCCGCTCAACTGTTGGTTGCTTCAGAGTGGATTTTCATACCTTTGTGAGGTGTCATAGCTCCCCTTTTATTCACGTATTTGTACACTGACTGTGAGGAATTATTATTGTCGTAAAGCTTTGCATGCTTTGCCTATTCACATTTTGGCACCACAAAAGGTGTTGTCATCAAGATTAATTCCTACCCACAAAGTGTATTCATGTATCTGAGCTCCCTCATAAAAAAATAACAGGGTCCTTCTCATATAAGGTTCCAAGCTAGCAAGAAAGGGTATCGACCTGCTATGCTGCAATCATTTTTTTTGCTGCCATATTCAAAAGATAGAACTAACTTATGATCACTAATTCATCGTGAGAAAACGCCATCTTTCGGCAGAAAAAGAAATGTTTTCTTTTGCACTGCATCCTCGTTTTTAAAAATTCATAACTATGCAGTGTGCAAAGTCTATGCCAAAGTGAAAATGCACAAAAGGATGAGTATCCATAAACACCTTTTGTATGATTGAGCATCAGCTCGGACGTCGTGGTGGTTGGCACAATGGGCCAAAGCGAATCCAAATTCAAAGGAGGAGCTCTAAGCAAAAACCCATTACCGAACCTCTCACACTCTTCATACCTCATCCCAGATGACCTCATGTCACAGAGTCACACACAAGAACCTAGCCAGACCATCACTTTTTTCCATGCCCTTTTCAACTTTTGTATTTTGAAACCTGCGCAAGTGCGCACAGCGCGCAGTGTGTGTTTTTGTTGCAGATAGCAGTTGAGAGAAAACCTTAGCGGAATATTGTCATTCATAAAGCTATGAAAAAATATTTCTTTTATTCTTTCCCGTATTCCTATTGAAAATGTTGCATTTGAATTTTCATGCCAAAACCTTTAGTTTGAAACAACATTCTTTTCAATTAGAAAATTGGTAGTTTGAACTTCTACCTCCAATTGCTTTGTGTTTTAGACTCAAATGCTCAATAGTTTCCAAGTCATTATGTGACACCTTTACAAGAGAAGGTGTCGGTTTTGGCATTTTTTCTTCTTCTCTCCCATTGCTGCTGCCCGAACATTTGTTTCACCAGGGGACCTACCATCTATCTTGTGGACAAGACAGAAAATGTGCATTTCGCACCACGTGAATTCGTCCAAGAATCATCATGCTGATGAGCTTGAAATCCATAAAGAGACTCATAAAGATCATGAAATGACAGGAGTTCCAAATGCTTCGCAGTGATTTGGCACCTTGGGGTGCTGCTACAGCAAAATTCTTGAATGACCAGCGCAACCTGGAAGAAACGAAGAAAACGACAATTGACAATGCTATTCTTCATAGTTTGGAATATGATTGTTGTCCTTGTCGAATAGTGAGCGGGGGGCTATTGAAGGAAATTTTCTTGTCCGTTGTATAAAAGGGCCCAATGAGGAAGTCTGAATATTCACTACAACAGGGTTAACGGTGGGGGTCCCTTCGCCCCTACCGCGAAGACGCACCTGCGAATTAGTAACACAAATTCTCCGGGGGTGGATCATTATACAGAGAATTTTCACGCCTAATGTGTCTTTTCCAACGTTATTACATTGATAATATTGATAAAACCTGGCTTTTTTCTCATCTATCATATTCTGGATTGGTATTTTGAAAGCAAGCATTTCAAAACAAGATTTTTAGAAAGGCAGGTGTGAGTCAATCCTTTTGGAAAGAATCCTGGCGCAGATTTAATTGTCCTTTTCTCACCTTTGCCATTGTTGCTTTGTGCCCCCCTGATGTGCCCATGTTTCAAGGGGGACAGCGACAGGGGGACAGTATTTGCCCATCAAAGCTATGGAAATGAGCTTCACCTGCAAAGAATACTCTTGTCGAGGTTTTTTTCGACATAAATTTCAACTTGTCTCATTTCACCTTGAAAAACATGGTCATTAGTGAACTTATTGTTTGCTGCTACTACTCCATATTGTAAAAGCAATTGTGATACAGATAGAATAGTATTCTGTCTTGTCTTTTGTCAATACCATGGAAAGCTTGTTAGGGTGGACAAAAAGCCTCGTTAACTACAAGTTTTTTTATTGGCTAATTTTGAAGTGTACCAAACAGTATAGAAGTAGCTTTAGATATTGGATTGTGTCTTCGGCCAGGCTTAATCCAGTCTGAGAGAGGGCGTGACGACGGAATTGCCATTTGGGGTCTTAGATCAGTTTTAAGATACTGCCAGGCCAGATGAAATCTCTAGGAAACAAGCATAGCCAAATGGAAACGTCATTTATTCAATCCAGCTTGGCTGGTATGCCCGGTCGGCTCTACAGCTAAGTAAGTTCTAGGAGAAGACTCTTCAAGAATTGATGCCTTGAGTAGAAATGGCTTTCAGTAGCCATTGATGATGTGCTAGCAATTCGTGGCATGACAATGCTGATGCCTTCTTCTCCTAATATAGAAACCTTCAAATCAAGAGAGAATCCATTTTACCTACCTAGAAAAATATCTGAAAAGTAGACAGTAGATAGTTAGATACACTTACAGAGTAAATACTCTGTATCTCGAAAGATAAGATACTGACTGGACACTGTATTTGATTCCGTTGCTCTCGAGATTGAAGGCATCTACATTTGAATAGTAATTCAGGCTACAGATATCAATGCCAATGATCATGATTGGACACTTTCTCCATCATCCATATCCAGTAGATCGTGATGGATGGAAGCTCGTTCCATACAATGCCAAATTATTTCGCGCCGAGTCATAGCTTAGAGCATAGGAGGGAGAGACCTATTTCTAAGGGTCCTAAAAATGAAATGAGACTTCTTTTGTATATCCTGTCCCCAAAGTTGACCCTCATGTGCTACAACTAATGGTGAATTTTCCAATTTTTAGTTCTAAAGCTACTGCATGCTGCATTGTGTCCTCAATGGAAGAAGACAAACTATTTGATTCACATCCTGAACAGCCATTCTGTGCATTATGTGGCACATAATGGGAGGAGAGCTGAGAGGTAGGAGAGCTATTGTGTAGAGGACCTAAGGCCTCTTTCTTCCATTGAAGTCCAGATCTTTCAGAGCCTGACCATCACCTATTCAGCTGAGGTTATTCATTCACGTCAAAAGAAGTCACACCATTGACCTTTTACTATAGTGTCAAATACACTAGATTCATGGTAGCAGTAGCACAGAACCATCGGTAGTACCAAGTGTACCAATGGTTCTAACAATGAAAACTGCAGAAACAAAAATAACTTCTTGAGTAGAGCTAGAAAACAAATGGTAAATTGTAACAACCATCAACCATTGTCTCACTCTTTACTGGTCAGTATGATTTAGCTGCTGCTGTGTTGCAAATACCAAAATTATGAATAGAAGTTTATGGTGCGTTGTTCCAGGATGGTTTCACTACTATAAATCCTAGTCAATGCCATTCAAACCCCTTTTTCTTGGTCGTTACTACTACTCCTGCTGCTGGATAGCTTTTAAAACCATTCATTCAGCAGTTATTCACTGGGTTGCTACTATTCTGATTTTGCTGGTGATAAAGTGAAAAATCCACAAAGAAAAGAGAAGAATTTCTAGTAGGAGAGTAGAGTATTACAGAGAGAGAGAGAGAGGCTAGTAGTGGCGGCTCGAATCTCATTGTGAGCTGCTTTTGTGCCGTTCTTTTGAGTTGCATTCTTGGTTTCCCCCGCTAGCGGCCGCTAGCTCAGTCAGCTCTTGGCTCTACAAAAGTGGAGCCTTTGTGGCCAAGGTGTCAGTAACCATTCATGACTGTCAGCCTCACATTTTCTGACACTTCCATTCTCCAGTCACAAGAACTTTTTCTTTACAACATATGGTGCACTACTACCATCATCCAAGAGAAGAACTGAGGAGGTGCAATATGAAGAATTCCATTGATTTCATTCATCCACTTTTGTCCATTTATCAAAGCCTGCAATTACCTTTTCGTCTTAGTGGACCGCCCATTTTCAAATACTTGGTCCCAGCTCGCAATTCTCTTTTCAGAACCCCGTGAAAATCCAGGGAATTAAGCGTGAGACTTATTTTTCAGTTCGGCAGATTCAGACCATACTGGGGTTGTAAAGCGGGGGAGGTCAAACGTTTCTGCTGAATTCTAAATAGGTGGTCTCTCTCTCTCTTGCTTTTTCAGTATCCCTTGTCCCTCTTTCAGTAGCTCGCAGGTAGCAGCATATATCCCCTGTTTATCCCGAAATATTTCCTCAATAACAATAGTGACATATCGGTCACCCCCAAAAATGTCAAATGTGGCTTTCACAATTTTCATTGAAATATGGATGAATGGCATTCCAGTTTTGCTTAATTTAATTTCCTTTAAAAAACTTGTAAGTTTCCCGAGTGAATATGGCGAAATTGGCTTCGAAGAATTTGCAACAAGTTTTCGGAGGGCAACAAATATTCATGTTTGTTCAGCCACTTTTAAAGGATTATAGGATTGTGTTGTCCACTTTATTCTTTGCTTGTTGTCAATAATACTGCAGCATTTCTTACATTTCTTTGATCCTAGCCACCCACTATCCAGTGAATAAAACCCTTCTTTGTACCCATTCATCCTGGGCCATGAATAGAACTAGTAGCATTATAGTAGCAACATTGTTTGCCTCCCAATATGTTTGTTATTTCGGAATATTGCTTTTCATCCTAAACTGAAAAGAGAGTAGCGCTGCTGCTCCTCACATTTTTGCTATTTATACTTTTATTCAATTCAATTGCAGAAATCACCTTGAGAAGAAAGCGACCGAGACCGAAGCGCATTTTCAATCTGGAATGCTATTTAGTCGTGTCGGATTGGGAATCTGGTAACTTTTTATTGACTGCTATTGCTGCCATTGCTACCATTTTCGGATTGTTTCATCTTTGAACGATCAGTTCTAGGTTAGGTAGGCCAGGGTAATACACAATCACCCTGTGCCATCTGTGTTTTCCCGCCGTCACTGACTAGTACAGCAGCTGAGGAATTCCTTCTTCCACCTTGGGAGACAGTTTGGCTCCTTGAATTTGGAGACAAACAGTCTAGAAAACAACTTCTTAGGTGTCCACAAATCTGAAATTCTCATCTCTAGATTTTTTCGACTAGAACACAACATGACATCACCAAAAAGAGAGAAAGAGACAAATGAAAACAGAGTAAAGGCATTCTTGTTGAACAAACATTAAAGGTTTCTTTTCACACTTTTTGACAAAAGAAATGAAAACGGTTTGCTGCCTACTACTACTGCTGTCTTGCTTTTTTTTTTTGGCTTGAAATACAAAGGAAAAGCGTGATTTTTCACTACCTTTTTTAGTGTCCAGAAAGCGAGAAAAAAGGGACAAAGAGCAGGATGCTCGTTAGGCTCTTTGACTGAATTTGCGCAAATTGTTTTAGGAGGTCCTTTAGCTGCTCCTGGTATGCATTTTGTGTGACACAAACAAGGTTGTGGAATTTCTTATAGAGCATCAAAGGTGGAGGTCGTAAATTCTTCAAAGATGGACAGCTTTGCCTTCAGCTAGCCTAAGACCTGCAAAATACAAAGTTTTACAGAGTGGTTGTAAAAAAGTGGAAAAACGTTTGGCAGCTCGAGCGGCTTGAAGACGAAGCATGTCCTTCATCAACCACGATGACAAAGTTCCTTGGCTTCAAAGTCTTCAAAGGACTCCGACTGTTTATAGCATAAAAACATTTGTATTTTGTAGCGAACAAAGAGAGCACTATTCTTGAGCCAATCCATATACAGACAACACTGCAAAAGCACTTACAATAGGCGTAACGATCTAGTCCATGAAAATAATATCTTATCTTTTAAAAAGGAGACCTCCTCCTTCAAAGTGTTTTGAAAATAATTTATAAGCACAGTGTTTGAAAATCCACCAAAAAAATATCATTTTACATCATTGCGAGCAGAACGAGATAAGTTTCTTTTCAAAGTGTTAGAATAGTCTAAATGAGACATTTTTGGAAATTTTCAAACAATGTGATAAGATCTCATTTTGCATGCATTTGGCATTGATGAAAGCTAGATATTTTGTGTCCATTTTCTCATTATTTGTTTTTAATTTTGGCGCCAAAAATACACACCTCTATTTTCAATTCTTCATGGAGAATTCAATATGGGAAAATAGAATAATGCAAAGTTTTTCAATCCTTCTGAAGTCTGAATTGGAATTATTATGGCAGATGTTATCCATTCGTCACGTTCCACTCTTATTTGTCACCGCTACTATGGACCTACTGACTACCACTACCAACCATCAGGGGAGATTTTGCACACGTCAATAATTGTTATGAGGCTTTCTAATTCTCCACTCCACTATTTTCTATTATGTTAAAAAACCGGGTACTTGAGGCCATTCGTCACACTCCTTTGGACTTCAATGGGGAGGGCAACTATTTCGATAGCACAATATGCACGATATGAATGTGTAGTGTCGCCTTCGCCATGCTCCTGGTAGCAACAGCAGCAAGCAGCGAATTATTTGCGGCTCGTGAAGCTCTCGCCTTTTTTTCTAAACGGTCTCCCTTTGTGGGAATAGACTACATATCGACTGACACCATTGAGGAGGACCTTCCAAGCAGAGATACACATTCGCAGTAGTTCACACATTAGATACTATTGCGAGCGAAGCGAGCAACCGCCCGAGACGCTGAAATGGGAGTTCAGTTTTGAAAATCTGAAATGTTTTATTTAAAATCGGATATTGCTCAAGAATTCTAAACTCTCTGACTTTGAAGGTCCTCACTGGAAAACGTGAGGGTAGTGGCACTCAAAGTGACACCATAAAATGCTAAATGTTCTGTGACGAACTGCATATGTGACAGGAGCTAGATAAAGCTTTGCTCGATCCTCCTCGCGACTTTTTCCACAAATAGTAAAATTATGTCACTGTTGAAAGTGCACTCATCGTGAGAACCTGTGGGCTTGATGGTAGCTCCAAGCTTTTGTGTTTTTCAGAGTTGCATATCATTGTCCAACCTCAAAGAGAGAGAAGCTTTGGTTATTATCACACCTGTGACGAGTTTAGGAGGGGAGACAGCAGCAGACTCATAAAGAATTGATCCAAAGCATGACTAGCTAAAAAACTATCTTGAGTAAACGAACCAGCAGTAGAGTGGATGTCTGCATGTCAATTAAAAAAAGTTGTTTGCTTTTTTAGAATGGAATTTCATTTGACTCTCACGATACTTTGGATTGGAAAACAAACAGAAAAATACCAGATGAAATTTTTTGTTGTTTTATTGATCCTCATTTTGATCATTGGAATTCGAAAATCAAGATAGAGTAGATTGACCTGCGAGGTTTTTCTCACGAGCTTAGAAGTTTTGCTAGCCAGCTTGGCGCCGTTAACCCTGCTGATTTTCGACGTGTTTTCCGCCTAAGGGACAATTCCATTGGAGATTTCCGAAAACGTGTGAATGCAAAGGAATTTAAATGTATGTAATGTCCCACTGTGTACCTCTTAGTGTTGGGTTGGATTGGGTATTAATCAAGGTGTATTACCACCACCTTTGTGACACCTCCATAAAATGAAGGAACCAGGACACGCGAAAATCCTCCCTTCTCCTCAAAATGTCAAGAATAGGTTTGAAAAATGGAAAAGTTCAATTGTTGGCAAGAATGTTGGCAACAACAGTAGCTATTCTGCTGCTGCTATCCCAAGAAAAACAATTTGTCAATGGTCCTCAACCTTCAAATCAAATCCTAAATTGACAGGAATCCACCCTAGAAAAAGTTTTCATTTTCTGCATGCCACACTTGTTTTGACAGAAAGAAAGGACAAAAATCTAAAGTGGAAATGAATGAAACTTGTTGTTACTACTACTGCACTTGGCATTCCTAAAAATCAATCGGTGTTTGCCATCTTTTCGTAGCCGTTGCTACATACCAGAGGTGAAATGAGGGTGTCTTTTCGCCGCCGAAGATCCCATTCATTCATTCAAGGATCGAGACCTTGCTGATCTGCCAAAAAGTGAATGAATGAAATGAGTCAGCAGGAGGAGATCATCTCGATTCCATTGCCGAAAGAAAGGCAATCGGGAAATACCTTTTGTCCTACTTTGCCCCCGCTGATAGTATATAAATTCAGGGTTTATTGATCGCCCCAAAATATTCAACAGTAACTCTACAAAATTCTTTTCAAAACTCAATTTAATGGCTGCTGCATCAACAATTTGATTTGAAGATGCGATATTATCTGAGATAGGATTTTCCTAATTGACGCGCGATGTCATGGCCCCACAATAGGGTAGCCATTACTCTGCTGCCACCATTTGACACGACTTTAACATTGCTGGCATACCAAGCACAATACCAGATCCAGATTGACCATTGTCGATGAGAAAATGCACTTTTTTGTAGTCTACTCCCCCTTGATTACTACTCTTCTATGTTGCCAAAGCTTTCTTCATCTCTCTCATCAACCAAAAAGAAAATAGCTTGTGGTGTTACACTAGACAAGATGCCTTTTTTCCATCGCACCGCAATTAGTTACAGAGCCAAGGCCTTTGCGCGATGCGCGCGCCGATGCATTTATTCACGCTTGTTCCGATAAGCAAGACACTACAAAAAAGTGAAACCACAATACCTATAAGATGAGACTATTTTCAAAATTAACAACTGTTGTGCAGAGGGAAGGAAAGGAAAAAATTTCGGTTAAATGATTTATATTGGTTAGAACTGATGACGCCATCCTGTCTACTAGGTCCGTAAATTCCAATTGCCATTGTGGTTTTACTGCTGGTTTTACTCTTGGTAATACTCAATTTCGCTCCTCGCTAAATTCTCTTTTAATGAGAATAGAAAATGATGAAAATCTACAGAGCTGAAGACTAAAATTGTCGACGGACAGCATTGGTCATTGATGATAAAGATGATCTTTATCGCTAATAACGTATTGTCATCGGCCATGAAACTTAATCCCACAACAGGTTGTTGCTGAACAGAATGCGGCCCCCCTGTTCTAATAGCCCAAATCTTCATCGCTCATTGTAGAACCTGAATGAAGCTTGGAAAATGTTTGTTTTTCTAGGATCTCTCTCTCTGAAGTCTGATATTGATATACGATTCTAAGGGATGGAGGATTTGGGAAAAAGTACTACTGAGACTGCAGGTATGCTGAGCTGCTATGGCTAGCAGGTGGCAAGATATTGAATAGCCCGAATGACATCTCTCCATTTATTTGATCAATGATGCAGCAGCAGCATTAGGGCTATGCTGCGACGTTCTTTTCCACCAGGAGGACAACACACACAATACTGAATCTGCTGCAGCACAAAAGTTTTTCCTTCACAGAATCATCAGACATTTAATTATGACCCACATTCACTCTTATCTGATGCTCCTCTTGCTGCAACATCTGACGGCATCTAGACCTACCCTACTATGGGAGCATCTGAATCAGGAGAGAAGCAGACAAGACCCCCCTAAGCACATACAACAAAAGCTCAAAAAAGAAGAGAAAAAGAAAATTTCTAAAGGTGCAGAATGCAGAAATTCTTCTCCAAATAGAATGTTGTAGGCTAAAAGAAGTTTCTTTTGCTTGCAAATCAGATTTGTTTTAGTGCCACTTTTTTATCATCTTCTCGCGGTTGGAAATCAATGCACCATACCATACCCTTCACCACGTGTTATTCAATTTGGCTGTGCCAGTGTGCCGCCTTCTGTCTGTCGGCTTGCTTAGTTTAAGCCAAGACAAGAGATGACTTTGCACGAAAATGGTATCGGTCACGGCCCATTTCTGTCAATTTTCACCTGAGGCTGAAACCAATCTGGAATTCTATCAGCAGTGCGCAAGCCAGCAAGCAAAACGAGGCATTTTCTCGCATGCTTCTGTTGAAGTTGATTGTGCATAGTAATATTGGTCCTCCTTCTCTCCTGGGTTGGAAGACACAGCACTGTCAACTTCTGACGTGTGACAAATCTTCCGACTAGTTTTACCCCACCCTCCTGACTGTAATATGTCTTTTGTCGCACACCATAACTTTACAAGCCCAAAGGTACCTCTGCCAGAAGAGCATCGTAACATTGCTTTGCTGTTGCTTTGGCTCTAATAAATGTCAAAATTACAATATAACCATTGTTCTGAAGGAAACCCTTTTCTTTTTGACTTCATAAAGTAAAGGTTACATGGCTACTAAGTAAAGGTACCAGCCTCTTGAAGTCAAGCCACTTTTGAACCTTGATTTTACTACAGCTTATGCTAATGTCAGATTCACACCAGGTTTGAATTTTTGTCTTTCTTCTTCTTTGTACAATGTTGTTCTGTGATGTCCCCTTCTTTTTTTCACTCTCCTGCAAAGGCTATTGTGTCCCGTCTCTCTAATCCCAAATTGCTCTCCCTCACACACAAAAGTAAATCTCAGATCATTCAAAGTCCTTCTGGTGGTACCTAGTAGTACAGTAGTAGTTCCATATGTGTGGGTTTCGCAATATAGAGTGTATGAATAAAGTAGTGAAAACAGGGGCTTAAATAGATCTCTTGGGCGATTGTTGGGGTGTAATAATCGGACCTATTGTAATCGTCCAAAACATCCATCACGATCGAGAAGAGAAAAAAAACTACGACGACGACATAGACGAACGTGGCATAGGGGGGACCGACCGAGTCTATGGATGTGTCCGAAATGGAAATGGCAATCTGCATAGAAAAGTCGTTTACTTACGCATATAGTACTACAGGAGTTGTTGTTGACTTGGCACGTGGCGCTGATTGTGCACCTTTAACAAGATGCTAGCAGCTGAAAATAGGATGTTTTGTGAAGGAAAAGATATCGATTAAGTATCAATCTCAAGCTTGACATGATCATTTGGCGAGCACTGAGCCAGCATATCCTTACCAGAAATAGGGCAAAAAAACTTTTATTCTCACGCTACTTTTTTACATGATCATGTCTCCATGATGCGGATTGTTATTGCTTTCACGAGATATTTTAGATTGGGCGTTAATTAGGATTGGGCGTTAAATAGGCAATCTACAGTATTGTATGTTTTAATAGATTTTCAACAATATGGGTGGTAAAGCGCAGATGTATGCAAAGAGTAGTAGTGCAATTCAAATCTTGTCAACACATAACATCGTCACGTTTCAAATTCATTCAACCCTCTCTTCTCCAAAGGGTTTAGAGTACCCCATTAGTAGAGGCTGTTTGGACACAGACCCTATTGAAAACTCACACTCCATTAGCATAATTAAAAGCAGCCTTAGCTTTAGAGTAGTGAAAAAATACAAGTAGCCTGCTGGCATTCAGGTAGTATCCAGTTGTAATGATACTACAAACCCTTTTTTCATTACTCAGATTTTCATGGCACAAAAGGCCATAATAGAAAGTGAAAAGGGGTCATTTTTCCACGTCGTTCACCTTTGGGCTGTAAAGCACAATAGCTGCAAAAATGGGCTCTGCTGCTGATGCTCTCAGGTATAAAAGCACTTCACATAGACGAGAGAAGCGAGAAGAGGAGGAGGGCAAGCTACTTGCAACCATGAAAAATCGAGCATTCAAAAAAGATCTTTCTCTAACTAAAGGCAATTGAAAACCTTATTTTACCTTTAATCACAGTGTTTGAAAAATACTCAAATGTCTCATTAGATTTTATATTCGTTAAGTATAGTACCTAACTTTCAAATATACCTTCGTTGACAATAAACTTGTAAAACAAGACACTCTGATTGTGTATTAATTTTTCTAAACTCTGTGTCAATTACAACATTTCATACTTTCATTTTTGTGTGTAAGTTTGCATTTTTCCGCGGTTAATTAAGCTTGATTGGTTGGGAGTGAAAACTACTTCTTTGTGGGATTTTTATGTGTTGGTGGTATGGCGGCATTCTTTTCAAGTAGTAGCCCGCCGCTCAAGGGGCTCATTTACGCATTTTAAAGATCCATTCTCTTTGATGAATTCGGCGATTGAATAGGCAGGCTTTTGTTGTTGAGCATGAGCATGCTTTAGCTCCTTGCTCGTTAGTTCAATATTCATGTACATGTGAGGAGGAATAGTGCAGTGTGTGGTCTCTCTCTCTCTTCTTCTTACTACAGTTGTACAACTATTGAAAAGAACCTTCATAGAAATTGCAAAAGGATAATTGAAACAATTTCACAGTAGTCATTTTGGCCAAAACTTTATGGCCCCGTATTACTACGTATAGGGTGGTCTCCTTTTTACAATTACGTACAGAAGCAGCAGAGAAGCTTCAGATCCCTTTGGAATGCTGCTAAGCCGGATACTTATTATGTTTGACTAATTTTTCTCAATCATCACAACGACTACTTTTACTGCGGTAGCTAGAAAAGAGATTTGCTATTTATTTACCAGTGCCGCACACCTGGAAAAATTCCCATCAATGACACACACAAAGGAAAAAGAAAAACTTTTTTAGTAACTGACGAGATTCATTTTCTTTAATGGTTTAAAATTACATATTTTAGTTTCAAAATTGGAATTGTATCGTTTTTAGTTCTAAAATGATTCGCGCGATGTTGTGTATTTCATCATTTCAGTCTTATTTTTGGAGAATGACAAAACAGCAGCGACATCTAAGGAGCGATGAGGCAAGATATTTTCCCCCTTTTTTAAAAGCGCGAGATTTTTGGATATTGAAAAGAGCTCATCTTTCAGTGTGATTGAAATCGATCCCTTTTCTCCGCTATTCTATTCCATAAGAATGGGGATAGACGGTGAAAGAAGAAAAAAAGTCTAAAAGGGTTTTCAATTGAGCTGCTGCGCCACTACCGCTTAGCTGCTCTCATGCAAAGAAAAGAAAAGAATGGAAGAAAAGGCTTGAAGTAGTACATCTCTCGTAGTAGTAGTAGTGTAGCTGCCTAGATGTCTCAAATTCCGCCTCTCTCGCGAGTGGCGGGAAATGGTTAACGGTGGAGCGAGGAGTGATTTGCCGTTGGCTTTTCTTCTCTGCCTTTATGCCATTGTGGGGTCTGAATGGAGCGCGCTTATTCTCTTGCTTATTGTAGTGCTTCAGAGTCTCTCACTACTCAATGGGCAAAGGCAAACGATTGGCCTGCCAACAGTGTGAATTGTGCAGGGGCCTTTGTGCCACCAGAAAAAGACTCTTCAATGCCATAGTGAATTGATATTACACAATAAACCCAACACTACCTTCAATAAAGGCTAAAGCCTCTCATCACGAATAGAGAACTGAATTGAAGAATAGTTAACTCAAATCAGGTAAGATTTCCAAATCAGGGATTAACCTTTTCGTCTTGACACTTCATTAAATTGAAAACGAGCCAAACTGTCTAGGAAACCAGTGAATTCCATTGAAAACAATAGATAAAGGAATTTCTACTGGTCACAATTTTCCTACCAATTACTCCTGGGGTTTTACCGTTTTAGTACACTCTATATTTTTATCCATTCTTGTCGGCGGTCCTTCTTGTAAAATCATAAAAAAATCGGGGTACAAATTGGTAAAGTATGGATTTGACATGTTCTACATGATGATGGGAACACAGATCAATTCATAGTTTGAAAATTTTGTAAACCCCTGGTAGCACTATGACACATTCCGAATACCCCCGAGCAACAAGGGATCACTTTGGAGAGCTATTGGGACTTAGGGGAAGGGAAGTTAGAAACGAAGGGCGCCCCTAGTACACCACAAAAGACCGCTGCTGCTGTTGAATATCCCAGTAGAGAATTTTTGATCGGAGGTGAGAGTAGTAGTGACACAATATGAATCTATACCAGACTCACAATCTCGAGGTCGAAAAGTAAGATTTCTTTGACTCATTCTTTTATGAAATAGTAAAACTGATTTTTTTTTTCAGCGTTCATCCAGATTTCAAACCTGCTATCGTAGGTCACCATCAGGGTCAGATTAGCGAAGAAGGCTTCAAGCTGACAAGTGCGACGACCCCCATTTCGGCCTCTTTTGGCCACCAAGCCAACATGGTGGACGGCATGATGTCCTCGGCCTTTGCCGCGGCCGCCGCGGCTCACCAGGATTCGTTATCTCGCATGACCTCGATGACCAATTCTATTGCACCACCACAAAGTCACACATCACATACTGCGGGTCAAATACTAGGTAATTTCACTTGTTCAGCTACCAAAACTTTGCCGATTTTCCAAGCAACATAATAAGGCTAATAAAACCTGACGTTATTTACCAAAATGTCTGTTTGAGGAGGCGGCAAAAAATATTAATAAAGGCTTTTGTGCTATGCTACGCTATGGCTTTACAAATGAAAACAGGTGTGGCTTGGCAGTTCATCAATCAATCTTCTTTTTGGGATATTTGCAGATTTGAAAAAGAAGCATGAAAACGATCATATAAAAAGGCCCATGAATGCCTTTATGGTCTGGTCGCGAATGAAGCGGCGGCAAATCGCTCAGGAAAATCCTAAGATGCATAATTCGGAGATCTCAAAAAGACTGGGGTCCGAATGGAAAACGCTGACCGAAAGCCAAAAGCGACCTTTCATCGATGAAGCCAAAAGGATTCGAGCCAAACATATGCAAGACCATCCAGATTACAAATACCGCCCAAGACGAAAGCCTAAAAACCTCAAAGCACCAGGATATCCTTATACTATGCCCTACCCATCAGTGCCCATGGAGGCCTTACGAGCAGGTAACCATTTTTTTTTTCATTTACCTTAGATTCCTTATTTAACGCCCGGGCGAAAGTAAAAAAAAAAATGACTGGGCGTTTATTAGGAAAGGGCGTTAAAAGGCAATCTACAGTATTCAAAGAAAATTGTAGAAAAAGTTGAAATAATGAAGCCACAGTGACTTGGATGAATAAAGATGCCGCTACTGCATGACCGAAAAGTGGACGTTGAGTTGAGGAAATGATTCAGTCGTTTTGGGATTCTTTAGAGGTCAAATACTGCTGTCTCAATAGTGAGGGCAGGGGACTTCATGCTGAATTAAGGGTCCCCCATCATCAAAAACTAGTTTTTTCTCATCTTTTGTCAACTTTGAAAAACGCACCATTTTTGCACACAAAGATAAAGTAGATGAACAGGATCAAATGGATTTTTGTTCACTCTTTGTCATGCTAAAAAGGCTTTGAAAAAAAAAATCATCTATATAGGAAAAAAGAAGTCGTGGTAATCCGTATTGTCGTTCTATTAGTGGCTTTCTATCTGTGTAAATCTCTACATTATCAATTCCCTGTGAACCTGAGTGAGTATAGTAGTCCCTCGGGACATTGATCTCTGAATATGGTGACAAAATTAGAACTCGTGCAATATCCCTTCTTCTGTTGCCAGATTATTATTATTCAACAGTTGTAGGAGAAAACTGTGGTATTGTTCTGCCAGATTGGCCTGTCAAATCTCCCTGTTCCATTCAATCTTGCCGGGACAATGAATGAAGGCAATTTGCTGCATACAATACTCTTCTCCTGAATACACTCTCTTGCTTGCTGCTGCTGGTTGCTATCACCCACTACATGTCTGTGTGGTGTGAAAACAAAATCAATTTCTGTTTGCTGCGAGATAACATTGAATCGAAATTAGAAAGCGTCAAACACAAAGCGGGACCACAATAACAGTTTCACTATCTAGCTCCCCCGAGGTGGATCAGATTTCCAGTCCTTCTCCTCTGCTGCAGAGTAGCATTGGAGAGTGAAAGCATACGTTCCACTATAAATGAATAATAGTCCTATTTGTTGTGTAGAGAGCACTCACGAGAGGCGGGTTAGAGGTCGTTTATCACTACTATAATGTTATAACCGCAGTTTTGATTAATATAGCACATTAGTACTAAGGATAGGATAGCAACGAAATGGTTTTTTCACTCTCATTAGATTAGCAACGGGAATCTTCAGAGTTGATGAGGCTACTGCAGGTGCATTTGCCAGATTTTATTACTCAAACTTCTTTTTCCTACTCTTGCAGGTCAGATGAGTGGATATTACTCGCCTTACGCTAGCGGATTTACGGCCGCGCAGATGGCGGCCGCCGCGGCGGCTGCAGCCGCACAACAATCTTCGCAGGTAAGACGATTACCAGATGATCATGATGGCTTGATGCCTATACTACTTTAAAATCACAAGGGCAGTCGCCTAATAAAAAAGAATCAGTGATCTGCAATGTCAAATTCTGCATTTGCTTTTTTTATTATTACTATACAAAAAACAGTCAAAACAGTTATCATTTTCAGTCTTCTATCTTTAAAAAAGAAATGATGCATTGCCTTCAAAAGTCATAAATCAATTGCAGATGGGCACAGCAGCCATGGATGCGTTGAAGTACGGTAGCTACATGAGCGGCCTCTACGGAACAATGGCAGCCTCCAGTACCACTAGCACAGACCCCACCAACACCACCTCCAATTCCAGTGGAAATGGAGGCAACAAAAGTCCTTATATGCAGCAAGAACTTTCACCAAAGTCCTATAATGATAAAGGTTACCCTGAGAGCAATAACGGGTCGAATACCGGCACGACTGCAGCAGCCTTAAAGGGCAACTACACCGCCGATTCACTAAGTCGCTCCTATTTTGACGCTTCAAGATACGCCGCCGAGGCCTCAAAATCATACACTCCCGATTCTCTGTCTGGAGGCCGTGCCTCTTCAGACTCCCCAGATGCAATGAAGCAACAAATACAGATGCAACAACAACAGAATGATTTGCAACAACAGCCACAACAACAGCAGCAGCAACAGCAGCAGCAGCAACAACAACAACAAGCAATGGGTTTCAATAGCTTACAAGCTTATTATAGTCAGCATGGGATGGGTGCCACCCCCAACGTGACCCCCGGCAACGTGACCGGCACGCCGGGCAGCCTACCGCCTTTTCTGCCTATGGCCGCCCAATTGAGTCAGTATTCCGTGGCCGCTTCAGCTGCAGCCTCTGCTGCCGCCGCCGCCAATACCAACTACTCTCAAGGCACGCCACCTGGTGGCGCCAATAGTGAATACCGCCGGCCTCTGTCAGTTCTCTTTTGAAATGTTCAAAACCATACTTTCTAAGCTGTTAGAACTACTTTTGTTTTCTGTTATATTTAGAACTATTCATCTCTACTATGCGACTACTATTCTCTTTGTCATTTTATGTGTACAGCAGCTATCTAATAATGATGCATGGTGTGATTAGTAGCACTCGTTTACTGTATTATTATTGTTGTCTCTCTATGCAAAGCCAATAATAACCAAGGATATTCAACTCTGCCACATTGTTTGAAAATCAATCAGAAAGTCTCATTTCTCGACAACCACGTTTAAATCGCGTCAAAAATTAACATCATCAGAATTTTCAAACGGTCAAAGTGTCTCCACTCTTTTTTAAGAACACTGCTTCTTCAAAGATGATTTGAACGGTATGCGAAAAGAAGCAAAGAGAGTAAGAAAAAGTTAATTGCAAGCAACCCGTTCTTCATTTTTGCTGGCTGCAAAGTGGCGGCTATTGTGGCTTTGAAGCAGCATGCAGTACAGTAGAGAGGAGGGCCATTTTCTCGAAACAATGGCTCTCCTTCTAGTCTCTCGCATTTCGTGAAGCTCTGAGAGATCTTAATGTGGTCGGAGTCCTACATTTACGCTCTTCCTGCTTTAACCATATAATGAAAATTTATTTGCTTAATGCCCCCTTCCCAGCAGGGTAATTAACGCACCGCACTAACCGACTAAAGAAACTTTTGGTAAAATAGAAAAAAGGAAAAGGAGATGCTAAGCTACATCTAGCAAAATGGTGAAAAATAGTAAAAGAATAAACGTGCGTCTGCAAACGTCAACCACTTTTGTTCCGCTTTATATTTTCCTTTTCCCCCAAATTTTTTAATGGTCAGTAAAAACCACTATAGCTACACAATACATTATTTTTTGTTGATGATGAAAATAAAAATGGTTTAGAAGCTTTGAGTAGTGCTGCTGCTGCTTTGAAACTTTTGCTTTGCATAATGGCCAAAGCAGCGAGATCACAATAGAGATCGAGCAGAGGGTCCATTTTTTGTGCCCAACTCAACTCGCAAGCCATTCTAAATGAAGAATGCAAAAATCGAACGGGAGGAATTTATTGAATACGCGATCGGAATATCATGCAAATGGATCCTCGACCATTTTTTGCCTTTCAATTGCAACGGGTTGAAATTGAAAATACTTTTTTGTTGAGCTTCAAATGTCCTCCGTGCATGTGAATTCTAGGTGGTGTCACACCTCAAAGAAAAGGAGGGAAAGAATGGCATAAACTTTCAAAGCTTGTCAAAGTTGGCAAGAGTGTTAGGACAGTGAATAACGGCCCCTCATAAATATTCCTGGCTTTCTATTTTGACTAGCATTCGATATTTCAGTCTCTCTCTCTCTCTCCTCAAGAAGTTCAAATAGCATTTAGAGTAGCAGCCACTTCTTTTCAAAGAGTTTTTAAGTGAAAGAAAAGGGGTTTCATTTGCATGAAAACAAAGCCCTTTTAACTACTTTTCAAAGATGATGTGGTTCGTCTCTCTATTGATGTTGAACATGCTCCCTCATTTAAGAAACATTAGCCAGAAGCATCTTGGATCTATTCTTAAAGATAATGCACTACATTCACTAAAAATCTTTTCAGTATGCGTGTAACACCGTCTTCAAAACAGAAAGAAAAAAATCGAAAACTACAGAAAACTATTTAAATACCCTTACTATCATGACATAACTTTAATAGTATGACACATCCTCATTCAATAGTGTGACATACCCTTAAATGTGTGACATACCCTTAGTAGTGTGACATACCCTTAATAGTGTGACATACCCTTATTAATAGTGTGACATACCCTTAATAGTTTGACATACCCCTAATAGTTCTACAGAGCAAAACGTCAATCGTCTTGTCATGTGAAATTGCCACACTGAGACAAATTTTGAATTGTAGAGAACCCTTTAGAAAAAAAGTTAACCTTTTAGCCAACCGCTTGGTATTACAGTCTGTGCCCCATTTCCATAAAGAGGTCGTCTGTTATGCGAGGAACGACTTTCCATTTCCTGGCGGCTCTTTCCGTTCTTTTATTATTTTCCCCGTTTTTTCAAAACGGAATTACTTGGCAGGAGATAAAAGGCGTTTCCTCTCTGGCAAAGGATATTTGTGATGTGTGCCCTTCTCCTCTCTTCTTTAAAACTCTAGGGTAGTAAGCGCCATCATGGTGGAGCACTATACTCCGCTGCTAATGCTGCTGCTGCTCTGCGAGTAGACGGAACTAAGAAACGAAGAAGAAGAAAGAAAGACAAAAGCGAGCGAGCGCATAGAAGACTCTACACAAAAGGGCCAATAGATTGCCAAGAAAGGCGGGCCATTGTTCCAAGCAAACCACCAATGCGAAGCCAAGACAAAACAACCGCACATAATACCACCAGCAACCATTTTTCTCACACAACCAAAGAAAGTTATTATCTCATTCGCAACCACTAAAGAAAAATGCAGAAATAGTAATTATTTGCTTTAGCTTTGCTAGCCGAGATTTTCTATGGAATTTCATTTTTAGTTTTTTCTTGGGTATGAATTTGTTGTCAAAAAAATTGCCTCAAAAAGTTTCCTTTAATGAAAAATTAGTCAAAACAGCTATGGCTACGATTGACTAAGTACTTGCTTATTTTGGCACTAAAATTGTTATTGAGTCCAGAGCTGCTTCTACCATTTTTTAAAGAGGGCGCTCATGGTTGGAAGCAGCGCAACGATAGATACTACTCTGGAAGCGGCCTCTATCCCCATAAAACTCGACTCTCGGAGCGCCACTCAACGCAAGATGTAGCGATGCTTATCCCGCAACCTTACAGCGAGACGTCTCGCGCATTTGAGATAACAATGGGATTCATTATAGTCTTTGAATGAATGAAGTATCGATAAATTGGGAAGAAGAAGGCGACAGTGAACCTGCGTGTGTGCGCCTGAAATAACAGAAAACGGAGAATAATAGAAGAGTTGCCTGCCAAAATAACCAAAGGCTGCGGTTTATTGATAAGCCTCATTCTCAATATAATAATGCGACACATCAATGGTTATTTACTGTATGACTTCTTTTAATACTGCATTACAAGTAAGTTGCATTTTTATTCCGTCGTCACATTTCGTGTACCAGTGCAAGTGACGCTAGAGAAATGGAAGTCTGACGTGTTTTGTACCAATAAGTCACAACCATCTATTGTCCTCATTGTCTGTCATGAATAGAAACTGATTGGAAAGACAAAGAAAAAGAGTCGAGAACAGAGATGGGTTGAGGTGAAGCACACACACTCACACAGCACATACGCAGTACGCACTTCTCTTGTCAAAAACCGCACTAAATTAGACCAAAGTTGTAATAAAAAAAAACATGACCTTTCTTTTTATAAAAAAAAAAAAAAAAATATTCTATTCTATTTACGTAAATGTACTACAATTGTAGTCAGCTACTAGGATTACAAGTACTTACGTCATCCATTGGAAAATTGAAGGCCAGTTCCTCCTTGACAACAATGAAAGATGAGGTTGACCTTCATGACCACGTTGGCCTTTTTTACTATTTTTAAACTTTCAAAATAGTATATCATCTGAAGTATTGTAAAAAATGACAACTAAAATAAGTGCATTTATTGTCCCACATTTTCTCAACACTTGTTCATTTTCTTTCTTTGTTCTAAGCTAAAGTAGAATATGAATTTTTGCAATCATTGTATGTACTTAATCCATTGTTTTGCCAGGCTTTGAAAAGAAGGCCAGAAATCCTTTTTCGACGTCACAGCAGATTATATTCTCCTCTGTCTTTTTGTTATCTAATGGCTCAATTAGTATTTCTTGCCCACTAAAATCATTCAAAGCTTATCGTGTTTGCAGTCAAGTGATGAAAAGAGCGCTATTATAGCATAACGCACGACTCTGTGTACAGTAAGAGCAAAAATCTTCTTCTCCTTGGGTGGCGCGAAAGAATTCAATCGGGAGAAGCTAGAAGCAGCACCATCTAGCCTGGCTAATGTCAAGTTTCCGCTAAAGCCGCCGCCGCTAGAGCAGCATCACGAGTAGTAGTCAGTCGAAGACGAAGTGATTTCAGTCGATTGACGATTCTTGAGCGAGATGGGTCCAAATGGGGGTCCAAATAGCAAAGCAGGGGAGCATATTAAAAGACCCATGAATGCTTTCATGGTTTGGTCAAGAGGTCAGCGACGCAAAATGGCCCAAGAGAATCCCAAAATGCACAACTCAGAGATATCTAAACGATTGGGATCCGAGTGGAAAGTGTTGACGGAATTGGAGAAAAGACCTTTCATTGATGAAGCCAAGCGATTAAGGTACCTAATAAGCGAGGATTGTAAAGAAATATGTTTTGATTTGAGTTCTTTTTAGAGCATTGCACATGAAAGAACACCCAGATTACAAGTACAGACCCAGAAGAAAACCTAAACCCATGAACCAAAGCAGTGGAATCAAGAAGGAAACTGCAAAATATTCGTTCCCTCTACCTGTTCCCTTAATTCCCCCAGGATTCGATCCTTGTGCATTTTCAGCCATGGCCCGAAGTATTTTCGCTCCGACGACAGGGCCACATTCAACTGCCTATCCTCATCCTGAAAGCTTTTTGCCGTCTTTAGGTCAAGTTGAAGCCGGCGTGGCCAGATCAGCAGTTGCGGCTTCGATGGTGGCAGCAACCAATCCTCCACCCTTAGTTCCAAGTTTTACGCCTACTGTCGCGTTTAGTCATCAAGATTTGGCTGCTTTGTTTTGCATGCAGCAGAAAAGTCACTACGAAAGGCTTTTACAGCACCAACAAAGTCAAGAACTTTGCAAGAGACGACGAAGCTCAGCTGCTTCCTCAACAGAAGAATCTAAAGGTACCAAATGTTTGAATTTTAGTGCAAAAAAATGCCTAGAAATTACACCATACATGTTGATCTTTGGTGTCCCAACAAGCTTTAGATAGGAATTTGGCCAAAAATTTCTAAATGTCACGAAAGGTGAAAAAATTCGTGAAAGTTTGTTTACATTCTAGCTAAGCAGTACAGATTCCCCTTCAATTTAACGAATTTATTTTGACAAAAAAAAAAATCGAATTATGATTTTTCAGGGATTCTATATTATTATAGTTCACTCGCAAGTCGCAATGTTGTGAAAATACGACTTTCAGAGGATTTATTGGAATCTTTTCTTCTATTTTGTAGACACCACAATCGACCCCGGAAAAGAAGAGCTCGAAGACTCTTTGGCTACAGAAAAATTACCGATCAAAGTGGAAACTAACTCAAACAGGGAATCCCCCAACTGTCCTGATTCTACAACAAGTCCCTCTCCTTCGTTATCTTCCCTGGTATCGACCGCAGCATCAGTGACGACAGCCTCTTCCACCCCAACCACTTCTACGTCCCCGGGAGCAGCAAGCGGGATTCGACCTCTCATTCCCCACCACTTGGCCCTGCTGCCCACTCTTTATTCCGCCTACCCTGGGACCACTACAGCGGCAGCTAGTACTCCGGGCCCAGCAGGGGCCTCGCCGGCCGCCCCCGGAATTTTCTCCTACATCGCCGCAGGCCTCATGCCCCCACCTCCCCCGCTCCTGAGCACTAGTTCGGCATCTAATTCTAGCTCCGCCTTTTCCATTTCCAATTTGACTTCTGAAGCTCCTGTCAGACGTCCCGTGGCTCATTTAGGCAGCATTCCTACTACTCCGCACTCACTTTAGTCTTTTGCCTCCTCTTGTTGTTTTGTTTGTTGTTATGCCATTTTATGTTACGTTTGAATATACTTGACAGTTAGCAGTCAAATACTCATCACTTGAAAAGTTTGGAGTTTTGACAGCATAAATTAGCTCCTCAGCATGGGATTATGCATCTCGTTTGTCCGATTTTATCAGCCTCATTGGCGTAAACTCTCCTTCATGACATCACCTTAGACTCTTCAAGTCATGCGTGAATCAATGAATATTTGAGCCCAGCTTCAGCCGATTATTTAAAGCCAAAAGCGCTGTATCGCTAGCTCGCGCCGGTATACTTGAGTGATGTGTGCATAAACGAGCCTCACGCCGGGCTATTTGACAGCCCTTGAACGGCAGGAGACCCCATCCCCCTACAGATACGAAACGAATTGAAATCTTCCTAAAGAAAATTCCTCTTTTTGCTCTTCCATCCAACATTCCAAGGGTGATAAAACGGTACTCCATTGCGACCATTGACAACTTCCGAGCGAAGCGAGGATATGAATTGCCAAACGAGTCAAAGGACTTCGAGGATTTCTATAGTCTTGTTCTACATATTTTCTTGTTTGATGCGCAAAAACAAGTTCATTCTCATCAAACTGAAGGAGTTTGTTCTACGGGATTGCTCTCTCTATCGATAATCCAATTGACTGAATTGTTTGAGCCACAAAAGAGGTCTCCTATCTATCTACTAGGCGGCGCGGCCTCGATCTCGACCTCCTCCTCTCCTTCAAACAATAACATGATGAGGAGAGCAGCGTAGCTCCATGATTGCCAATGTTCGGAGAAAAACAATGTCAATGTGACCAAAGCTGCTCGTAAAACTTAGTTTAGATATCATAAACATATGATGGGGATGAAGGTCGTAAAAGCCTCTACTAACGCTGCCCTTGCTGTCCAGCTTTGGACCTTTGGCCTCAACGTCAACAATCACATTGTTTAGCCACAAAACACAGAGAGTAGTTTACGATTTCAGTGCTGAAAAGAGGATCCTGATGCTCCTATTGTTAGGGGCAGAAAAGGGTCATGATTTGGCCATTGTTGCTGCTAGAGCACACTCAATCGGAGCCCATTCATGGTCACTACCTTTTCTACTGTAGTCAGTTCCCTCATGGGGAATTTACAAAGACTTTTCTGCTGCGCCCTTCTCTTATCCTGCAAGCAAGCCGGGACGGAATAACACAAAATACTTAGCAGTAGCGCGTTGCATTGCCTAGAGAACAAATGAGGGGCTAATTGTGTCGGTGTCGACACACCATGTAATCTTACCTTTTATTGTCCAAAGCTTTAGATAAACTTCATATTGTTGTGCGAAAACTCGCTCCCAATATGTATATACTAAACCTAATGACGATGACTTGTCTTTTGTGTTTTTGACCGTGAGAGAATCTCGCACGGTCCTAGAAGTTTGATTTTGCTAATTAGACAAAAGTCGTATTACTAGACACAAGTTGCATTACTAGACACATCTGGGCAAAGTCACATTACTAGACACAAGTCGTATTACTAGACAAATCTGAACAAAGTCACATTACTAGACACTTCTCTGGAAAAAGTCCTGAATAGCCTCAAAAAGTTCTAAAAAGTCTCAAAAACTTCTAAAAAGTCTTGAAATGTTTCTAAAAGTCGCAAAAAAGTTTCTAATTTCACGGTCATGCACTTAAAAAGCCTTTTAAGTCTCGTTTAAGTATGTATCAAATTATATTTTCAGTTTTCTGAAGAGCAACTTTGAAATTGTTGATGTTTTTCCAAATACCACTTGGTTTTAAACCTCTTTCCACAATTCAAACACATATGGGGTCTAGCTTTGAAATGGGTCATTTCATGACATCTTAAATTCCCCGAGTCGGTGAATCTTTTCCCACACAATTCACACTCATAGGGTTTTTCACCATTATGCATCCGGATATGTCGGCGCAAGACATCCCTTCTGGCAAAGCCTTTTCCACATTGGGGACAAAAGTAGTTCTTCTCCTTTGTATGTGTTGATTCATGTCTTTTTAAACAAGATGGCGAATTGAACATTTTCCCGCACTTTTTACACTTGTAATCTTGAGGGAAGTTACAGATGTAGGCAGGATCATGGCTCAAATGGCATTTTTGACACAGAGTAGGAGATTGGTCTTCTTCATTTTCATGTTCTGTTTTGACTTCAACTTTTTCCACATCAATGAAATCGAATTCCATTGCTTCTTCTTTCGATGGTTTTTTGGCGTAATCGTGCATTTTCAAGCTTTCAGCAACTGGTTCTGGTCCTAATGGCGGTAAAGCATAATCGTGCATTCCAATGCTGGTTGCCAAGCTATCAATACATTCTGGGCAATTCAATGGTTTATGAGTCAACCATACCAGTTCAAGATCAATGAGGTCCAAATCTACATCGAAATCAAGGTTGGTAAAGTCCATTTTCTTCACTTTATTTTGTTGACACTTGACAGGTAGCTTTTCACGTGTTTCAGCTGCTGAGATCACGCAACAATTCAAATGACAACATGGTTCGCCGAAGTGGGTCAAATCAGCTGATCAAAACAAAAATAGATCGGAACTTTTCAAAACTCAACGCAACCTTCCTTAAAAGAGTCAAAATGATACATCAACTTTCAATCTCATTACGATACGACCTTCATAAATCATTTATAGAATTGAGAATAGAGTAGCCTCACAATATCTGTGTGCATAAAAAAGGGGTGTGAAAATTGGCACTTGTGATTGTAGTACCTCTTCTCTGGCTCCCCTCTTGTTATCCAAAGAAAGGTCTCAATCACGTCGCCTCTGTCCATCTCAATGCAAGGACAAATGATGATTGTGATGCAAATTGGGCAGAAGAATGTCCAATTGTCCATTTGGTATTCGAGACGTGTCCATCAGATGTGAAAAAAGGGACTGATGCAGTAACACTCTTGTAGACCGTTGTACTATTTTCTTCTTTTCCTCTAGCTAGTTCAGAGAGAAATAGTGGTACTTTTCTCTCCACTCAAAAAGAAGATAAAAGTCGTTTTGTACAATGAACAAGGCTTTCATTTCTGCAACCGTGAGATAAGGAACGGAAATTACCATCCAGACATAGCAGAGCTGCTCGTAATAACGTCAAAACTGCCAACACAATTTACAACATTGAAGAAAACAATTAGTAGCAACTCTTTAAAAACAAATGAAACCTATTTTGCATTGCGTATATTATGTAAGATGATGCGAGCAAAGAGTTGTAATTGTGACCAATTTTGGCGCAAAGATTCAAATATTTGAAACATTCGCCATATTTAAACATGGGCCTAGGTACCTAATAATATAATAGTTTATGCTTTTTGAAATCATATCATGTACGTTCTATTGTAGCAAAACAGAATCAGCTTAAAATTTCTATGAAGGCAGAAGACGTAATCTATTATCCTTTTGAATCAACTTTTGGATGGTATCAGCGGGGCTGAAAAAAAAATCCTCGGGTAAAGAAGCAGAGGTTTACAATAACCTCTTTTGGCCTGGAGCGATCATGGTGTGGTGGCCGGGACTACAACATTATGAAAGGCTGAAAGGCGATTGTGTGGCGAAAAATGGGAGTGCTTATTTTTTCTGTTCCGGAGCCACCGTCTCATATCCGTTTACGGTTCTTATCTCCACACCCGCAGTAGAGAAGAAGCAGAACATCGCGCGCGGTTCTCGTGGACATCAACATTAAATCAGTTTGTAAAAATGTTTTCAATTTCCCCCGAGCAAAAAGGAACGAGAAGAGGCTGGCTGCTGCTGCGACCATTTTCCCCTTTCTTTTATGATCCAAGCGCGAGGAGCTAGATGGCGTTTTGTTTTTCTCCTCTCCCAACGGCAATGCGCAGGCCGTCCGCCCGTTTGCCGTTAGCTGCCGCTACTGCCACTGAGCTAGAAGGGAAAAAATGAATGAAAAGAAGTCTTTTATGAGACGAGGGATAAACTATTGTGGTGGCAAAGAAAAGCGACTATTCTTGGTGCTCATGCTTTCTAGTGCAAAGCAGCAGCCAATAGATGATAGGCGACAACAGCCTTCAGGCATTAGGACTATACTTTATAGTCTATGCTAGCAACTTTGCTAGTGTGACATTCACAATCTCTTCTTCTTTTTCTGTGAGTTTTAGCAGCTCCCCTCTCCTTCTCAGTTATCCTGGGGCAATTTTGCAATAGAAAAGAAGGAAAGAATACTATGGAGTGAAAACGATGCCAAAAGAATGATGCTATAATTGACTTTTTCTTGCCATGCACCAGAAACACGTAGAATTCCTAAGGCTGTTGATGAACATGGTCACACTTTATTAGCATCAGGAGTAGTAGCAGCCGAGTCGTTATTTTTGCTTTCATCATCAATGTGCTCTAGCTTCTTTCCTTGGAGAGATCGCCTATTGAGAGTTTTCCTGCAGTATGGCATAATCAGTGCATCGTAGTAGAAACAAACGCCGGTGATGATGATCAAAAATCCGATGGGCTAAAAAAAGTTGTATGAATTAGAGTTGCGTGAAATGTTCGCGTTTATAAATAGGTAATTTAATGTACCTGAAGGAAATGGAATTGTTGCCATCCGAGACCGAGAGAAATGGCCCAAATATTCAAAGTCCTCAAAGAATCAATGACTGTGCGTGTGGTAGCTGATAATTCTTGCGTGATTGTTAAAGCAATGACCACAAAAACGCACAATGAAAGGATAATGAGGCAAAATACGAGCAAAAGATCACTGTCATTGCCAAGTTGAACCAGTCCATCCAGGGCATCTTCCAAGTAAAACGGAGGCAAAGGACTGTGTCCCCATTCTTTACTACTTGTACCGATGTGAGCCATAGCAGCCAATAGCGTTGTGTACAATGAAAAGCCATAGAATCCTTCCCAACCAACAGCTTCCAAAGGCGTTATGTCGTATTTCTTCAGTAGCTTTTCTTCAAAGACTACTTGGAAGGCTAAGACAATGCAGGCGCCAAGTATAATAGTGTCTCCTAAAATGCTGTGAATTTTTTCCTCATTTTCATCACATTTGACATCATCGTTGGATGAGTCGGTGCATCGCTGAAAAAATAGACGACGTAATTATTGACTTTTACATGAGGAGATAACTTAGATTGTACTTTACCTGAATGTTCAAATCGGAAGAACCAACAAAAAATAGGCCAATCAGGATGATCAACATGCCCAACCATTTGTACCAAAATAAATGCTTTCGTAAAAACACTCTTGAAGCCAATCCAGTGAAGATGATCGTTGAGCCTCGAATCATTTGGTATGAAGACGCAGAAGTCAAAGAAAGTCCGACGTATAAGAGCGAGGATCCTGCCACATCACAACAAGCGGGGAAAATGAACAGCCAGGATTTGGTCCACTTGAATTTCACAGTTTGAGTTTCTTGGATTTTTAGCTTGGTTTCGTCACTGCTGGAATAAACTAAGTCTGAACTCCGTTTAGCTTCTTCGTCATCATCTATGTCAGTAGACTTGATTTCTAAAGAATCTTCATTGGCCTGGTTTTCAGGCCTGGTTTCAGACTTGGATATGACTGTCATGGGTAGATTTTGGGGATCAATGACGATTTCTTCAATGATTTCTCTTCTTCTTTCAAGAACTTTGACTGGCTCACCATACCGCTTTTTCTGTAAAGGTCAAACCTCTCATAATCACGAGTCACGACAAAAAATACCAATAATACTTACGTATCGCCCTTGGACATACTTATAACCATAGTAAATTATCAAACAGAGAAATTCTCCTAAGAAATATCCGGACGCTTGTAAAAACGGATGATTGAAGTTTTCTTCTATGCCGATGCTATTCTTGGCTTTTTCTGTTGTCGTCCATTTTGAAAGTAAAGTACTAGCAGTGCCAGAAATCACTAGTAGAACGGCCAGGAATATCCGATATTTCGTCCACTTCATCTTCTATGCAGTCCTGTTTACGGGTTTTTCCCTTCTGTTTACATTTGATGGTTTGATCCTTCGATTTGACGAATTTTTCAAACATTTGCACAGTTCCCATAATTTTCTTCTCAAAACACGAAAACGTGACATTTCGGTCTTTTCAAAAGTTGTGGGTTAACTGCATATTTGTCCTTTGGCTCTTGAAACCAGAACTATTAGATTTGAAATCGGAACCAGGGTTCGAACTTCGAAATCCGAAATCTTGAGGCTTTCTAAATGTTGAAAATTGAAATCCGACTTCGCCGATTTCGCGGGAAAGTTTTGAATATTTTGTTTACAAAAGTGTATACAAGAAATAACTTTAGGGTCACAATTTTCAACATTGTCAAACAATAATTCCTCCAAATTATTATAGAGTAGGACAAAAAATTTTCCTTATTAATTTTTGAAATTATTCTACTGATTTTTTGATTTATTTACATTTTTTGTAAAGTTAAGTTTGTAAATCCACAAGGTCAAATGAAAGTGGCTTGACTTAAAGTCGACACATTAAACAAAAGAGTGAAAAAGTTTGTTGATGCTTTTTGAAAATTTTTTTAAGAAAATCAATTTTCAAGAATTACTTTCCTTTCTTATGATTGAATAAGCATGCTTCAGAAATATTAAAATCATTTACACTCATGTAAGTATCGAATTTGAAGTTTCATTGGCTTTAACGTTTCAAATCGTTTTGAATTCATGTTGATTTTCACAATTGATTTACGCTTGCAGAAACATGGCGTCAGCGATCGAAAGTAGCGATTCTGGCCAAGCTGCACTTGAACTGTTAAAGCCTGATCCACCGCTAGAAGCTGACAAGAATGAAGAAGCCGAAGAGGACTTGGAGGCGCTTAGAATGGCAGCTTTGATGTCAATCAAACCTAAAAAGTCTGCTTACAAAGTTCAAGCTCACCCAGTGCGCTCCAATCTACTCTCCATTGTCCCCGTGGAGCCGGAACAGTCTAAAGGTCCCGAGGATCCAAAAGCTGCTCAACCTGTGATAAGTCGACCAAACCGAGGTCAAGATGAACGCGGAAACAGTAAATTTGATCGTGTCCGTGATCGCTCCCACAGCCCCTCCGAATCTGAGTCTGAATATGAAGAAATTGAAGTTGAAGAAGAAGTCACCGCAAGTGAGTCCGAGAATGAGACTTCTAAAAAAGAGAACGAAGCAGGAGAAGAAAATGGCAATGGTAAAGCTTCGATGAAGAAACAAATGTCGACTGAACCCAACGATATTTTGAGCATTGACTGTACAGATGAAGTGGATGAATTCACCAACTTTTTAAACGAATTTGAAGACGAGCTTAAGGAAAAGCCCAAGCAGAAGAAAACCAAGAAAATTATGGTGAAGAAACGTGTCAAAAAAGAAAAGATGTCTCGCCGAGGGCCTCCTCGCATGCGATCAAGGTCAAGATCAACCTCGCCGAGACTTAGTAGAGGTCCTGGAGGAAGACCTCGATCCAGGTCGAGATCTCCTCGTGGTCATAGACGGAGATTGTCCCCAAGAAGGCGTTACACACCACCAAGACGTTCAAGATCCCCTTACAGATACAGACGTTCTTCGCGTTCACCTCCACCACCACGTCGCTCAAGATCACCTTACGGTCAAAGACGATCTCCGTCCCCTTACAGACGAAGATCTCCTCGGTCTCCACGTCGCTTTTCCCGATCTCGTTCTAGATCACCCAAGTATTATAACAGACATCACAGAACACCAACTTTGAGTCCGGAACCGGCTAGAGCAGGATCGGCACCCCGAGCGGTTGATCACCGTCAAACCCGATCCCGGTCTACTGATAAACAGGATTTGAGCAAATCCAAATCTTTACCTCCTTCGCAGCATGAGAAACAAAAAGGAAACAAGAAAAGTAAAGAAGTAAAGTCGGAAGAAGAGAAGCTAAAAAGGCTGCCAAGTCCAGAACGCGAGAAATTGTTGCAACGCAAGAAAAAGTTTGAGACAAACGTGCCTGTTAAAGCCACGGCAAAAAAGATTATCTCGTTGAAAAGAAATGAGTCTCCTGATGAGAGTAACAAAAAATCTAAAGACAATGTTAAGAACAGTGATGCTGTTAATGACACTTTGGATTTGTTTGAAGAGGAGAAACCTAACAAACGAGCTGCTGCTAATATCAAAGGTATTGATTTGCTTTGAATTTATTACTTTTTGATTTGTTTAAAAAAGTACTTTCCTACAAAAATTTGTGAAAACACTCCTTAGCTGTTTTCAACTTTTAATGACTTCGTTTTCACGAAAAATTTTTAAGGCAAATACACTACGCATTAAATTCGCGAAGTCACAATGGTTCTGGTTCAGCAGAACTATTTTGCTCTTTACCACTACGTACATATAACTAAAGAAAAATCATCTTGCTTAGGACCTCAAGTGACGGATTTACGTGTACAATTGCATAAAAAGCGCCGACTTCAAAAGCCTCGAATTGAAGTACACGATGACGATATCAGTGAGGATGAAGACGATAAAGATTCCCTTGAAAATGCCCATATTTCGGATGTCGATGAAGATGATGATCCGGTACCGATCGTTCGCCAAAGAAAAATTCAAGTTTCCAATCGGATTGTACAAAAAACTGGAAGTCCACGCAAGGTCAATATTGAGCCAGAAAAATCAAAAATAAGGTAGTAATCCTATCTTTTGGTCTTCCTACTTTCCCATATTGATTTCCAATTTTTGTTTTCCTTCAAAGGTCATCTTTGATGTCACGACTTGGAGCGCGAGTCTCAGATAATGATTCTGAAGAAGAATCGAATCCGAAAGCCACTCTTTTAAAACGGAAAAATACAGATAGTAGTGACCAAGATGACCAACGGAAGAAAAAGAAGAAAGAAAAGAAGGCGAAAAAGGCTAAGAAAAAGGAGAAAAAGAAGTCCAAAAAGGCCTCCAAATCCAGTTCCGACGAAGAAACTTCTACTAAGAAAGGTCCTACTGATGCACCTTTGGATGATGACGACGAAGAATTGTACAACTGGTTCGAAGACATTGACTCCAAACTTCAACCTGCTGTTCAAGCAGCATCTGAAGTTGAATCTGAAGATGTTTTGTTGGATAAAATGAAAAAGAAGAATGAGGCATTAATGAAACGACATCAACAAGTGCAAGAAGATCGCAAACTTTACTCTTAAAAAAACAAATCCACTAAATCATTCCCTAATTATGAATTTTATGAAAAGTCAATTTTAGTGTGCAAAAAAGGTGAGTACACTAGAAATTTTTATGGAGAACTCATTGACAGAAACCCTATTTTTTTCTGAAAATTATACAAAAATATTCTGTCAATGGGTTCTCCATAAAGTGTTCTAGGTAAGTGTCTAAGTGTTGCAAAAGCAATTATGAAGAGAAACCTCAAGAAACCTCTACCTGTGATATTATCCTGCATGCCAATATTTTATTTTTTTTAGAGATTTCCTAACCGTTTATACTTTCAGGAAAGAAACCAATTGTGTACATATTTCGTGTACTTATTGCACATCAAGGCTGTGACAAAAGAAAAAAAAGATTGAGAAAAAATAAAGAAGAAATTGCGGCCATGGATATTTGTTATGTGTCTTTTATTTCCGAATTTTCGACATTTTAAAGTCAGCATATTTTGAAAAAGTGCTTTTAAAAGCACGTTTCGTAAAATCACGTTTCGATGTATCAGCACCAAGATAATTATCGCGCGCAACTGATAATGAGTCATCATTTGGAAATCCCAAACTACTCCAGTAGTCCTTTGGCGCATCTGATCAAGCACAAGCAGTACTATAAAAACGTGCAACCTGTCTTGAGCAAGGATCAGTTTATTCGCCGACACTAGTATTCAATTAACCATGTCCCAATACACTCATTTGACCGGAGTCGAGGTTATCAGTGACTTGTACGAGCAAATATCAGACATTGAAATTATCTCCGTGGTTTCGACCAAAGGAAGTGGAGGCTGTCGCTTTTTGTCGTATGCTTTCAATTGGAGTGAGGTTGATACAGTGGATTCTTCAGGATCTTCAGGAAATTGGGAAAGTCGTGAAAAAATTTACGAATTTGGTAAATAAATCTTTGAAAAATCGTCTTGATTTTTTAAAACTAAAAGTGTTTTTATTATAGGATCTACGGTGATTTCTCCCGGCGGACGACGATCAATTGAGAAGAACATATCTTTCAAAGATAATCGAAGACATTATTGGATGTTCAAGTGCAAGATTGGCAATAAAAACTGGAGTCTCGACAAAACCAATGCGATGTGCAACCTCGACGATTGTGACAATGGAACAAAAATTTGTTTTACATTAATCAGAGACGGATCTCATGGCATCAGGTTAAACTTGACTGTTAAATCTGGTACTGCTTACTTAAAAATGATTTGATTTGCTTCAGCAAACCATGCCTCAGACATTTAGATTGAAGCTACTCTGTACAATTACTGACGTGACTTTAAAATAGAATACGATTAAAAACTTTAAATCCGACTTTAGCTTCACGAATACATGAAGTCGTAAAGCTAAAGTCATTTAAGTAGGTATTATACGACAAGGGTATCACAAATCCTCGGAAGTCCGCGTGCAGTCGAAGCCTTCACGTAATTAGTTAGTCTTGTGTAAGCCTTCCATGGTTCCGTGTACATAAGGATCAGATCATTAGTAGTCGTGTCCAAAAGATGGGAGTGAAACATCTACGTGGCATCGAAGTCGTCAATGACTTATCTGAAAGCGTTTCTAACGTTCAAATCATTTCCGTCATTTCGAAAAAGTCCAATGGTTTCGGGGACCATTGTTTCGGCTGGTTAGGATCCGGATTGGTTTACTCAACGGATTGGAGAACGGTTGATGTGGAAAACACCAACTCTTATGCCGGAAATTGGAGTCATAGGCAATTAATTGATGGCTATGGTATGTAAAAAACCTTTAAAATGAAATAATAATGATTTGATCCTTTTTTTTGAAGCGTTTACGACCCTTCCCACCGGACACAATCAAGTTTACGCAACAAGGATCAGATTCAATCCTGATTGCAGGCACTACTGGATGTTCAAGTGCCATATTGGAGGAAGGTTGTACACAATCGACAAAAAGAATGCAATGTGCAACCTGGGAATCAATGATGCTGGATCGATTGTCCGTTTTACTTTAAGGTTCCGAAATCCGGATGGAAGCATTCGATTGAACGTGACTCTTAATTCCGGAACTGCTTACTTTGCCTTGATCCAGGTCTAGTCATATTTAGACTAGCATAATTGTAGTGAAGTTAGCTTTACATTTTAAGGGTGAATAAAAACTATTGGAACCTCTGATTAGATGGATTATGCGATGATAATAATGAATCTTCTAGGTTGTGCGCGAATTGAAAAAAATCTTCCGCTATAAGAAAAATCGTCAAATGGCTGTAAATTATGAAACCCTTGTTTGTAAATGACTGAAGATAAGGACAGAAAACTATAATAGGGGGTCACATATCGGGTCGTTCTGTGAACATTTCGAATGCTCATAAGTAGTGTTCTACAGAACATGGAGAGTTACAGAATACTTGTGTCATGTCTCTTCTTTATTTCCCTAGTTGGAGCTCAAGAATCATGCAAATCCAACATTGTCATGTTCATCACGGATGACCAAGACTACGTCTTAGACGCTCTTGAACCCATGGTCAAAACACGAGAATGGTTTTCCGAAGGCCAAATGTTCGAAAATGCTTTCGTGTCAACTCCGGTTTGTTGTCCAAGTCGCGCTAGCCTCTTGACCGGCCGGTACCAACATAACACTCACGTTGTCAACAACTCCGAAACTGGCAATTGCTACGGTCCGGAATGGATCAATGGCATAGAGGCCACCGCCACTTTCGGTTCCATTATCAAGCAGGAAGGAAATTACAACACGTTTTACGCTGGCAAATATCTTAATAGGTACAAGGGAAAATCCGTCCCCAATGGTTGGGACCAATGGGCGGGCCTGATTGGTAACTCTAGGTACTACAATTACCAGCTCAATATCAATGGCCAGCTGGTATCTCATGGTGATGATTACCAAAAGGATTACTTGACGGATGAAATCGGTCGGTTAGCCATGGGCTTCTTAGCCAACCACACTCAACATGACTGTGAGCAACCATTCTTGATGGTTTTAGCCACTCCAAGTCCCCATGCACCTTTTACACCTGCACCTCAACATGCCAATGCCTTCAGTGACAGACAAGCACCCAGGCGGCCAGATTTCAATCATGTCGAGGACGAAAACGAAGCCAAACATTGGCTGGTCCGGATGCCCCCCAGACCATTGAACCAAACCTTGATTGACCGAGTGGATGAGCAATTCCGTGAACGTTGGAGAACTCTGTTATCTGTGGACGAATTGGTCGACGACGTTATGAATTTCATGTCTGATCACTCTTTACTAGAGGATTCTTATGTCATTTTCACCTCAGATCATGGATACCATCTGGGTAATTATGGACTCCCTTATGGCAAGAGGATGCCATATGACACCGGTACTTATGTTACAACAGCATTTTACAGTGTTGAAATTCACTACTGCAGTTAATCTGTTACAAACTTTGAATACTTCTTTTCATCTTTCGTTTTTCCATTTTTTTTTTCAGACATTCGCGTGCCTTTGATGATTCGTGGCCCTGGTATACCTTCCAAAAATCAACAAGGACCTGCAGTGATAACCCTTGATATGGCGCCAACTCTAATTGACATGGCCGGACTTAATTACTTAGATTACGGTATGGATGGCATTTCATTGCTGCCAATGTTAAAAGCTGCTGGTCAAAATAATTCTGAATACAATGAAAGAGAATTTCTAATTGAGTATCACGGTGAGGGAGGCAATGGCAACGCTCCAGCTTGTCAGGTAAAATTCATTTCAAAATTATTGTGCTCTATCGTGCGAAACGTCATCTATCCAATTTGTCATTTTTCTGTTTTGCATCTGGATGCCAAGTTTTTCTGGTTCTGGTTTTGTCCTGATGCCATCATTTCTCTCTCGTCATTGACTACTAAAAAGTTTTTGTGCATGATTTTCTAAAGATAACGGATTACATATTATGAATACTTATGCATTTACGAACAGACCTCTTTGTGACTTGACCAACCAAATGGCATTTAGAAATTGTACTAATGAGCCCGTAATTTTCAAGGGTAGTAATGATCGCATAGATATTGAAGGACTTTACGTGAGAAAAAATATCTGCTCTATTGTTCTACTTGAAGAGTAATTATTGCCTCTAGCTTCAATATTAGACTAGACAAAATGTCACCGTGTCATTTTCAGTCTTGTTGGTATAGCGGTAATTTCCCATTTTTGGTTGGCCACCACAAGTGATGGTTTCAATCCTTTCAGGACATGATTGGCATTGAAAATCTTGCCTTTTGTGGCAATACAGACGGCAATGATGGTTTTGGTTGTAAATGCGAGGACAGTTTTAACAATACTTATGCATGCGTCAGGACTCTAACCAGCACCCAAAATAGCCTTTTTTGCAACTTTGCCGACGATGAGGAGTCTAAGGAAGCTTATGACCTTCAAGTCGACCCTTTTCAACTACATAACCAAGTTTACGACGAGGACCGCATTAGCAATTTTCACTGGGATTGGCAGCAGGAGCACCAACAAAAATTGGATCTTTTGTTGAAATGTGAAGGTTACCAAGAGTGTAACTTGTACTAAAATGAGACCATAATAGAATATTACAGTACTGGTTTTCAATTTTAGTTCCTTTCGCAAATTGATAATGGAAGACACGAGTCATCAGGAGTCTGCGTAGTAAAGTATGCAGTGAAAGTGCTTCTTTGTTTTCATATGATGATGCCGCTTAGTAAGAAGTAGCATTGCTACCATACCAGCATCGACCGCCATCCAGCAAAGCTGACGAAGAAAAATGCATCCTTTGAAAACAACTCATAAAGATGCAGACCAAGCACGAGACTGTCTGTGTCTGTCTGGATTTCTTTTTTTAAAGCACTCATTCCTTTCAAATCCATGCCCATGATATTTCATTGTTTAGGCCTTTGGATACATTTGAATACCGTTAAGAACCTATCAGTAAATGAGACTTTGTTGAGATGTTTTTTAATCACTATTTACAGCATGACAATGGTCAAATGGCCGAATGCAATCTGGATTACGGCTGCAAATGCGAAGACAGCAAAAACAATACTTATACATGTCTGAGAAGTCTGAGAGGGACTAACTCCAATCTTTTATTCTGTCAGTTCGCTGACAGTGTCCAGCAGCAAGAGTTTTACGACCTAAGTCAAGATCCCTATCAGCTCCATAATAAAGTCCCGGCATCTGCATCAGGAGAAGATTTCGATAATCTACAGCAGCATCGGAACAGGCTTGATCATCTGTTACATTGCAAAGGTCATTGGGAATGCAATAACTCCATCAATACGGTGTTTTTGGGGTGACAATTGACACTATTCCATCACTAAACACCATGACATGACAGCTTTGTCGTCGCTGGCCAGCAGCAAAATGTACCAACATTTATGCATCCGACCATGAATTTTCTCCTGTAGAGAAATCATGCATATCAAATAGACTTTCATTTTTTTGCTGCTCCTCCTCTATGTATCTCTGTTCGATATATGTGTCACAATCAAAAAAAGAATTTCAATAAACATAAACCTTGAAGAATTTTGTCTGGTCCCACACTGTTCCAAAAGCCCATTTTTGTCCAAAAATTCATTTAGATGAAAAGGTAACATTTTTGGTGCTTTTCTAGATTTTTGACCACCAAAGAAACCTTTTAGAGTGACTTACTTTCTACAGATTAGGGTGGGTTGAAGTTCAAGGTACTGTTTTTTGGACAAAAGTTGGGCTGTGGGTCCCCTCTGATTTCTGACGTTGTGTGGAAACACTACATAGGTTTCTAGGTTACACCCAATGAATGTTTGATGAGCTAATAGTAGGTTTTTTTTTCTTGGGTGTCCATACCTTAGTAGAACATACCTCAGAGAGAAAAGGAGAAACTTTAGGTGTTCTTCTCGTAGGCGTTTTAGAAAATGTGTTGCTGCTGCTGCCTCTGTAAAACCTGTTGCTGTGGGCACAATTTGAGCGATGGTGTGTTTATCTGGGCCCTCCTGGATATCCTGTTTCACATAGCTGTCTTTCCACTCCCTTTACTTGTCGGTGACATGGTCTTTTTTGCACCTTCCTTTGACTTGTGGATTGTCGTTCTCATTTTTGCCAATGTAATTTTGATTTTGGGGCAAAAGACGGGTAAACCCGCCTTTTTGACCTTATGGCTGGTGGTATACATGCTAAACATTTGGCTCATTTTAATTTTGTGGACACTAATTGGTCTTTCTGTGCATTTCGTAAGTAAATTCACTGATTTTCATCCAAATAAAGTAGTGAAAATAATGATTTTAAAGTCCTTGATGCACATTGCAAGGATTTGCTTTTTGACCTTGCAAATAGCCATAAGTTTATAGTGATGGCGCTACTAGCTTATTTGGTGGGAAGAATTGATTATGACATATTTCTGCTGCTACTTGCCATAGGCAAAGTCAAACAGTTTTAAATGAGGGTACAACATGAATATTACCATTTTTTTCACAGATTTCACAAGGTGTAGAATTGCCAGTTTTGACCCGAATTGACCATATCAGCGATATTACTGCCTCCAATTTCAACTTGGTTTTGGCTATCATTTCTTTATTGCTGATGGCCATTGTGCCTATTTGCCACTTTTACTTTTGGATGGTGGTTTGGAGTTTACGTAAACGAATGGTAATGGAAATCGCTATCGGGTATGACGAAAATCGGATGAATGTCATGACACGAGAAGAGGCTCAAACCCGCATGAAAGCTGCAGTGGAATTAATGAAGAAAGCTTCTGTAAAAGCTAATCAAATAGTTCCAAATGGAAACGGATAATAAAATAGGTTACACACTATTCCAAAAGTCCAAAATTGGACTTTTAAAATAGTTTGAGTTAGGAGCTGCTGACCATGTGACCTCGCAGTGAAAAGTGTCCACCTGCTTCTCGAGATGTCATGTCTAACGGTTGTTGCTTTGGTCACCCAAATCTTTAAAGTGGATTTTCACAGAAAACATCTTTTACGACGAGGAGATAGCAGTCAATGTGTCCTTGGCTAAATATCTATCTAGCAAATAGCCTTATTTGAATTCCTTCTCGTCTATGCTTGACTGCAAGATAGGAATCAGTATAGCAGAAATCAAGGCTAAAATCCAGGTTCTTTAACCTCGAGCAAGTCTTGAAAAAAAAAGTGAAAGTTTGAAGCCGGATCTTCTTCAGTGAAGAACTAGTGTTACTATAGGACTTCTCCACGCAACATTAAATCGGACAAAACGACGGAGCCGAGTTCGGTCGTTGAGCCCTGCTTTGCCAAAGTGAAAGTGGAACAAGGCAGCGCGAGTGCTCGTCAGAAAAATAAGGCAACAGCCTATCTAATGTCTTGAGTCTTCAAGAAAGAAATAGAGACAGTTGTGATGGTTTTAGTTTTTTTCGGGGTTTTTCCATTTATTTTCCATATCTTATCTTTTGTTTTTTTAATTTTTTCAATAAGTTTAACTTAACACCAAACAGACAGACTACTGAGAATCTCGTCCTCTAAGTTCTCAAGACCCTTTAGCATAGGAGAATTTGATGAATTTGAGTTTGTTTAAAGGGCAGTTGTAAGAAAGTAGAGGAGGGGAAAGAAGTTTGCTGGACGCTTTAGTTTTTCTTAAGACAGAAATAATTTGAATACACGTAGTATCACATAGCTCATGTAGTAATACAGTATTGGAACATAGTCTAACATTACACGCTAAAAACTTAACAATAAGAACAGTTCGAGTAGTAGTACGACCCTGAATTACAACATACAGTACATCTCATTATTACGAAAAAGAATTTCACATTCTTGGTCTTCCTTTAAGAGAAAAGGGAATTATTTTGTGTTTCGATTACGATCATGAATCCAGTTGCTATTTATGTTTCGTTGTCTTTTTCAATTATTTTATCGTTTTCAAAAACAGGCAAAAAGTCAGTTTGCAGTCAGATAGTAATACTGCAAATCGGGAGGGAATACTGTCAATTCGACCTCTCTTACCGAACTAGCCCGCAGTCGACAGATGGCGTTGCAGTGGCGGGAGCTAGTGGAGGCCCAATCTCAATTCCCTCCCTTGGGAGAGTAGTTGATGGTAAAGTTAAAAGGGAGATTAACAGAAGTACAGTTACTTCTCTCCTTCGTAACAGTTAAAATGTCTAAAAAGGTCCAAATTCGAATGGCAGGTTCTCACAAATCCGTGGTCATCGCATGAATAGTTCACATGGTTGTTAATTTTTTGGTTGGTAAAAGTTGGTGGGGAGGGTCTCTTGGGTCTTTAAATTAAGTCTTTAGATTTGTCTATGGCCGAATGGGGTTGCGTCAATCGTTCTTCAGTTGATAGTATTTAGATAGTACTTAGTACTTACTTATATTTAGAAAATCAGAATTTTGCAATTCAGCTTTTTAGAATAGAAAAGTAGTTCCAAAAGTTGCCGGTAAGTAGCCAATCAATTTTGAGTTGAATAGTAGTGGATCTGGAGGATATGATACTGAGAAGGGAAAATAGTAGTAGCTTGTCTTAAAATTAAATATCACAATGCAGCATTTAGTAAATAGAGTCACTGTGGTCTGCGTAGTAATTGTAGTGTAGTAATTGCTTGTAGTCTGGACGATAGCAATGATATGGATGATTCGTCCCCAAAAATGATCCGTCACCATCGTAGTAAGTTTCAGTAAAAGTATTGTGTCTCACAGTCAGATCACGATCAGGTCATCTTGACGTATAGAGGTGGGCTGTATTTGATCTGTGTTCGGGAGGAAATTAAAAAGTAGTTTGGCATCTTGAAAGTAGGGATCCTAGATAATTGATAAGAGTCCGAGTCGTCTTCCGGTCGAAATTCAATAAGTTAGTGAACTAGTAAACTGTCTTTTTCTGTTGCGCTAGAGAAGACATTTACAGGCTGTTGCCGCTCAAGTTCCTCTTGGCAGAGTCCTTGATGGAGTAGGGGCATTGGAAGAATTCTTCGCAGGCCTTGTTTTGGTCAGCACGGCTGTTGGCATCCAAGTATTCATCCAAAAGTTCCCTCATATCGTCGGGGAGAGACAAAACTTCCAAGTATTTGGCGTATCTGTAAAATACATAGGTTGAAATACACATGTCTAAATATGACAGTTATCTATGCAAGTTGTCTTACTGGAATCCGTTCTTGAACTTTTGGGCCATGCTGCCGTAGTATTCGGGTTCCTTCATGACTTCGCAGATGAGTCGCTTTTGGCAGTCCAAGTCATTGTAGTCGAAAGATTCGTACAAGTCTTGGAGCATGGAGATCCATTGGATGATGTTGAGTCCGTTGTAGTTGTATCCGTCATTGGCAGACCTTGAGAAAATATTAATTTAGTACAATGTACTCTCTATAGCCTCTTTCAAACTTTCAAAAACCCAACACCTAGACGAATACTACAGTGCAAAAAAATACAGTATGGCTGCTGCTGTGGATTCATTTTTACCCTGGGTACTTCAAACCCCGCTTTTTGCGCCGCTTTCCATTATTGATTGCAGTGTAACCAAAAGGAGTATAAAAAGCTTGGAAGAACAATGCGATTGCCGAAAACCACATGATGAAATTGTAAACAGGATCCTCATTTTCGCTGGCGTTAATCTCAAATATTTTCTCCTTCAATGCAGTGAAAATTGATGAAGAATCTTCAATCTGGTTATTTTCAATGCTCTCTTCCTTTTCAATTTCATCACCATCAACAGGATTGGTAATGAACTGGTTGACGGCTTCTTTCATCAAGTATCCCAATACCGACTCTGGATGCTGCTCTTCATACTCGTAATCGTACTCTTGAGCATTGGTCAACGTGATTAGGAACATCAAGAAAGTAGCCAACAACCGTAACATGATCTAGAGTAGCAAGACTTTCAACTCATTTTCTTTCCCTAATGCATGATTGCTTCAATGTAGTAGACAAGTGCTACGTCATCATGACCTTCAAGGATGACTTTTTTGAAATTAGAAGGAAATGACCTAGACATACCGCTTGACTGTATCATAGTCATAGTAGGCATAATACTCTTGTTGAGGATCTAAGTCTTGAGCTTTGGAAGATGACTGTTGATCAGCATTTGGGTTGAGAAAGAGGGTCACGAAAGCCGTGTTGAGCGCGATAAAGAGCAACGCTCCAGTGACGGTGGCTAAAGTTGTGGCATTGTAGGCCCCATAGTCGAAAAGTCCAAAGGTGCCATTAAAGTATCTGGGCTGACTACTATCGGCTATCTGGGCAGTAGTAGTGCTGGAGGACATCAGGATGACCAAGAAGTAGCAGAATAGTACCTCATGGCTTCTCATGATTGTAGCTTTGCTGACCTGTCGTGTTATAAAGATTTACGAGATGGACTAGTACTACTACTGCATCAGTAGCAGAGAAAGAGGAGGAGAAATTCGCCATCATGTTGTCCTTGAGACAAGACTTGCTCAGGCTCAGTAGCTTGTGATAATACTGAGTGGACTGGTGCTTATAAAAGTGCTGATCTTATGCTATCTGCTCACCGCTTGGAGTAATAATAATTGTCTGCTGGCTGTTCTCCGTAGTAATACTTGTTGCTGCAATACGTTTCGCAATCGCAATTTTTGCTATCACTGATGCCGCTACTCTTTTCTTTCTTATCCTTATCGGAGTTGGAGAAGAAACCAAAGACCGAATCGACCTTGGACTTGCTCGAAGGATTGTTTTCTTCGTAAGTGTAGAGCATGGTGTAGGCTAAAAAGGCCGAGGCCAAGTAGAAGCCCACCGATTCCGCGGTCGTCGTTTTGTTGAGGACGAGCAAATTGTCAGCCAATGTGTTACTTGTTACATTGAAAAATGTTTTGGGCTCAGATGCAGACGATAAGGAGGGATATGAGAAGAAGGCGTGGCAACCTTTTGCTATCACAGCCACGGTCAGAAAAGCAAGATTTGATTTCATTGTCATCATAGCGTAGCTGCCTGTAAGACGACCAAGTTGACCTTCTTTTAGTGATGATACTGCATCCGGCTTCATCAATGAAGAAAATGATCATGCAGACAAACATCGCTTCATCAATGAGGAGTAGTGAGGAGAGAAATTCTTATGCTTGACCTTCGAACTAAAGGAAGGTTTGTCAGCATTATTGTAAAAGAGGCTCTGCTACGGATCAAAGAAGGCAGAGTCAAGATAGAAAAGAAGACAACTGCGAAGATAAGAAATTCACCGTTTTTGAATGGGGCTCGGCGGATTTGGATCTTGGCCGTATTTCTCGGCCCAATCGGCGTAACTTTGCAAGTACTCGGCGTAAGACTCTTTGTACTGCCGTAATTCCTGCTCGTATCGCTTGTATTCCTCATCTAACTCCTCCTCTTCAGGCTGGAAACTTGGTTGGAAACTGTAGTTTTTCTTAACTTTCTTAACCTTTTTCTGAGCCTTGTGCTTGGCCACGGCGTTGGCCGCATCGTTGAGAACCGAGAGTACACCTAATGCAATGGAGCCAAAGTAAAAGGCACCTACGGCAAGAGTGGTGGCGTTGACCACCGGTATGGAAGAATTTGCATCGGTGTAAAGGTATCTGGGCTGCTCGTAAGATGTCTGATGCTGAGCAGAGAGATTTTGGTCAAAGCTACTAATGGGCGGATAGTTCCAGAGACCGAAAGCGCTGGCCACTGACGAAGCAAGGCCAACAAGTGCCGCGAGCACTAACTGGAATTTCATGCTGAGCACTACAAATAACAAGAAGAGAACTGAAGCCGTAGCAAAAAACCTTGAAAAATGAAATCGAAAAGCTAATCATCCATCAAGCTTGAGGCTCTGCTTGACTACTAGACAAAATCTGAATGAAGTTTTTTTTTTTTTTTGCTTTTTGCTTCTGGAGATGAGTACTGTGCCAAAGGGAGGTTTGAAAAGTGCTGCACACACCCTAATTTGCCTGTAGTATAGACTAGCTTGCAGTGCTGAAGTCTGCTAAGGGTTTGGCTAGGAGGCAATTATTGCGACATATCTGAGCTGAGTTCTATACTCTATTTGTGGACGAGCTAGACAGTGCTTGCTGTGCTGCAGGTACATACACAGCAGCTATGAAGCGATGTGTGCTAAGGCTCAGGTACCGTAAAACCTGAATGAATGCTAAAGGAAAATTCGAGAGAGTGTGCTAAGCCTTAGAGCTAAGTTGCACTGGTAGCTGCAGCGAGGCTGGCGCGTAGTGGTTTTCCTTCCCTTGACTATATCACCGGCACATGAAGCAAGCGGCATGTGGTTCTATAGCTATGAAACCGGGGAAATTATTGCAATGGCAATAGCCAAAACTGTCAAAAAGTGTGGAAGATTTCACTCTAGTTCTATGGCTAATTGTATCGGTTTTGATCTGATGATGTATCTTGGCTAATTTGAGCTAATGTTACCTGGCGTAGTTGTAGTTATAGTTGTTGTAGCTACTACCGTAGCTACCGTAGTCGCTGCTGCTGTTTTGGGATTCGAGGTAGAGGTAGTAAAGGGCGACGGCGGCAGCACCGACGATGGCCAAGAAGATGAGGCCATAGGCCAAGATGGTAGCGTTGACTTGCACCAAGCTGGAGGTGAAGTTAACGAAGAAGAGCCTGGGGTCAGCTGCGTCCTCCTCATAGAGGCTGAGGTCGTCGGCACGAGCTACGGCCGCTAGGGCCAGCAGACATGTGAATATGGCCTTCATAATTTCTGTAATCGATGTAAGATTCGAATGTGGAGTTTGTGTGGCTCACAGAGATCTAAGATGATCTTGTATCCGAAGAAGAGAACTTCTAGAATCCAACTCGAAGTGACACGAAATGAGTACGCAAGTCAACTAAAGGCAGCTTTAGAATTTTTACTGTGAATCCCGGACGAAGGGACGGACACTCCTTGATACTTTCAACTGCAAGCCTACCTAGGAAACCTAGCCTGCATAAGGCATGCGCGCGAGCAGGTTTCAGCCCTTCAAGTATATCAGCAGCAGCTTTAAGGACACTGTACACGCAAGAGTCAGACTCGCGGTTTTTCAGTCAGCCATGTGCACACATTCCAAAATTTTCACCTGACTATAGCCAGAGGACTGGATTTTGAAACTTTTTAGCCATTTTCCTACCGATAATTGTCTGCGGCCTGCTGATACAAGTACTGATTGTAGCTCTCTTGGTCGGTGTAGTATTGCGAATACTCGGGTGTGACGGGGTCCGAACGCGAGGAGGTGCCGTAGTAGTAGTCGTACAAATAGAGCCCGACAGCCACCATTAGAACGAGGACGGCACCGGCAGCGACGCCGTAGGCGATATACGTTGAGTTGAGGTTGACAAAGTTCCTCTGGTCGAACTCGGTCAGCTCTGCGATGTCCACGTCGTCAAAGAGCTCGGCGGTGTGTATTGCTACCATCTTCCCTAGCTAATTGTATCACAATTTTAAGAATACAGCAGAATACAGATACTGTAATTGCTGCAATTGTAGACAAACACCTGAGTAGCAAGATGGTGTGCTGATAATTAAAAAAGAGTCCGCTTAGTTAAGTCTCAACTTTTTAAGGCTTGTAGTATATATAAGCTGTAGCTAGTTTGCTTGTCGGTTTAGAGGAGAAAAAAAATTGGGTCAGAAGAGCAGAGTGATGATCAGGTCAAGCAAGATACTCTAGGTTGGGGCTTGGTTTTCACCTGTGTCTAAAGAATTGGCTTGGGGCTTGTCTATAGTGGCGGATCAGCAGGGCAAGTTTTAACCGTTAGAATTTGAAGTTTCTCAGCAGCAGTCAGCTATTTGAACTGTAGTAGTTTAACGTTTTGGGTTGGGTTTGGGTTTCTGATGGATCTATTGCTAGCAAGTTTGCTAGTTTGCTAGTCTTACCTATATTGGGCTTGTTGACCGTAATAGTCAGCGTATTCCTGTTGGTATTGGTAATCGTTCCTGTTGTAAGAGTTGGTGCCCAAGAGACCTCCAGCATAGACGAGGTATCCAATGACACCGATGAGGATAACGGCGCCCAAAAGGGTGAGGGAGGTGGCGGTGCTGGAGGTGTTGAAGTAGAGGAACCTGGCCTCATTTTGCAATTCACCGTCAAATTCTTCGGCGTGAGCAGCGGCGAGGCCGAGCAAGAAGCAAACTAACATTGCCTTCATTCTTAGTCCTAGCCGAATTTAAAAATAGGGACGATTGAATAATCAGATAAAAATCAGAGAGAGTTTCATGATCATTTAGACTTTACTAATTCTGAATATGATCAGCTCCTGCAAAAGCCTGGCAAGACGAAAGCAACAGCTCGAATAAAGCTACTTGTGCCGAGAGATAGTGTCGAAATGATTCCCCCAATCCTCTTGATTGTAGTAAATAGTAAAACTTGACAGTTTGCATTAGTGCAATCAGATACTTGGCATCGATGTTATGAATCAGTAGTTTTCGGTTTCATGCGATGATATACAGATGGTTGGTGTGTAGTAATAGCAGCCAATGAATAATAGAAAGTAGGTCATAATAGAAAAAAGGATCTGGGGGAATGATCAGACGCATCTCTACACTTATATTTCTGTTAGGATCGGAAGAATCAGAAAAAATTAGAAAATAGAAAAGTTAACTCTCTCGGATTCCTCTGGTGATCAGCCCATAGTGCATAAGGTTATTCGAGAAGCTGCTTTGCTTTGATGGTAGTAGTAGTAGACTCAGAAACAGGCTTGGCTGCTGCCTAGCTGCCATACTATGGCATAGGTCCGTCTCTCCTGCTGCTGCTAATACTGAAGAAGCGGACTCGAAGTAGGTCAGGAGGGCGTAGTCGAAGAGCTACTACAGAGCTAGAGAACTCATAGCATAGTCCTCCTCCATAAATGCCGTTACTTTACGAATCCCTACTATTTCACAGTGATTCAAATCAATTTAAACCTTGCTGCCTTTATGAGACTTATTACATACGCAGATTAAAATGTATTCAACAAGAAGATTGGGGGTGTCATCGTCACAGATATATAGTTAATACAGTAGTATTACATTACTAATGTATGCGGCACTCTAATACTTCCTTCGTGTCAATTCGAGCTGTTTAGAATTCTCTTCTCAAGACCTTTGCAAAAACATGTAATCACATTGCTGGTGGTAGTTGGTAGTGTATTCGATCCGATGAGTAGTTACAATCGAAGAATAAACTGCATTGTAACTAATTTTAAGCCTTTTGAAATCAACTTCATTTTTTGGGAACAATTCATCTACTACTGCTTATTGGTTTGCCAGAGTAGTCTTTTATATATCATATATGGAATGTGATTTGTGATGATGGTCTGTTTTGTAAATTTGCAGACTAGTATAGAATATTGCAGTATAATCGAGATTTGCAGTAAGAATGAGAATAAAGAGTAAATGTGAGCAGAGAATTATAGTAAAATCTACTACATAGAGATAATTTCAAGATGAATTGTTAAGCGAGACTGGTATTTGTTCTCGTCTCTTTGATGATATTGAATTTTCGTTCAACAACAAATCAAAAGTTGTGCAAAGTGTGTAGTAGTGAAAAAGTGTACTTTAGAGTGCTTTGGAAAAACGTAGTGTAAATCAGATGTTTGTCTACAGTTCGAAGCAACATGATGGACGAAAAATTTGACTAAATTCTTTAGATTGTTATGTTTCAAAGTGGCCAATAATTGCATATAGTAAGTATAATGGTTAGCAGAGAGAGAATTATTGCACACTGCACACAAATCATCATTTCAAATTCTCACTGCAGATAATGCTGCGATTAATACACAAAGTTCCTACTAAATGATGTGTAAGCTGTATTATTCTTTCAGAACTGAACTTTTTTGCAACTTTTGATAATCAAATGAAAAGAGAAAATCATCTTTGAAAGAAAAATTAAACTGCAGTATTAGATGAATGGGCCAAAAATTACTGATGACAAAAATGACAAAAAATAATCGAAGTAAAAATCAGCAAAATCAGAAAAATCAAAAATGCATAAGGAAAATCAAAACGGCACATACCTTAGTAAGTCTGTTTTCCCGATAGAAATAAATTAACAATGTGAACTACTCCTCCCTTCAAGACGGAATGTCACACAGATCTGAATCGTCAGTTACACTGTCACTGAGTGATGTCTAAAATGTAGGTGAAACGCATTTATACGAAGCCCCCGAGCCCGGAGCCCGCCCGATCGGCTCCCGCGCGTTCAAGTCTCCAGAGGCAGCAAAGCCAAGCTTCCCGCCGCTCCTCCTCCTCTCTTGCAATCCAAACCAAAGCCACTACGACCACCAGGTCTACCATCCGCACCTGCTTCTCAGCCTAGGATCATCAGGTCCGTGATGTTCCAATTCTGCAGCCCTGTGGTACTACTACACCATCTACCCACAGCAGCCACAGGGCGGAGAAGAGAAAATCCGTGTGTCTGAGCAACAGAGAGAAGAACACTGAAGAGCTTACATTGAGGCCAAGGAAAGTGAAGTTTTCTCTACGTAATGATCTTGAACTTGTTGCTGGATTCTACTTCACTACAGCATGATGATGATAGGGGACTTTAGATAAGAGTGTGTGCTGTACTCTTCTTGCACTTGTAAGTCACCGTGAACTTGATTTTTCGCATGAAGAGAGACTCAAGCTAAGAGCCACGTGCAACCCCACCCCAAAATCTCTTCTTATGTACACTTGACATATTTAATTCAATTTGTACATGTAAGCATTTCCATTCAATTTGCACACTGAATTACGAGAAATCAATAGAATTTTATACCGTGCAGCGGACTAGTCGTGGATGATAAAATGCAAATGTAGGACATGTCAAACTGGAAGTGATGATCATTTGAATTTTTCAATGCTCTGTTTACGAGCTGTTCTGGCTACCAGACCTTGAGGCTAATACCAACCATTCATAGTCCAATGAGTGCTTTTATTGAAATGACCATGAATGGTCATAGTGTTCTTCGATCAGGTGGAAAATCGAGTGGTGGATCATATTCCAATTGCATTCGCCACAAAAAGACCTTGACACGTGACAATTAAAGTCGACCTTTCTGCTTTTTTTCGAGACTCCCCCGCCGCGCCGGTACTATGAGGGCTGCTTCTGATGAGGAGGCCTACCGACCGGAACAAATGGAAAATCACTTTTAATAAAAAGAAGCCAACGAAATAAGGATCCAATGACGTCACCTTTGCTTAGCTAAATTTTTTGGTAATTTTTGAATTGACTTTCAGTAAAATAAAAGTTTCTCCATAGTGCGACCTTAGATTTCTTAACAGGTGAAAAAAAAATTCTACGACGCCATAACGCGTGAAATATTGGATTTTCATCAGCAGCTAGAACGGATTTTGGTATAGTACCATAGGGGGTAAAAGTCGTCTTGGCAATCTTGGCATTGTTCCTGAGACGAAGCGGCGGGATTTTGCACATTATAATGCCCACTTTTTTTCCGTTGAAAGGACGATACACAAAAGAAGGCATTGTCTGTCAATAAGAAGACCAGAGGCTACTCTTTTCACTGCTATGCCACGTATGCTAATAAATTGTATTGTGAAGTAAAGAATGGGGCAATTTCCAAAGCGCTTTTTTGCAGCTCCTCATGGAACAGTTATTTGACCAAAAGGATAGAAAATCTTGGTCATCAAAGAAAAAAAGGCAGAGCTCGAGACCTTCTAAAAAACTTTGCCGTAAGGAATTTTAGTTTTGACCTCGTGTCCAATTTTTTTTTCAGGGCAAAATATCTTCGTAGTGGCATTGCCAGTTTGGCCAAGCTAACAAAACCTGTTTGAACATCCGGCTAATGAAAAGTAATTCGCGATCAACTTGCATCAGTTTCATTTGTTTTAGACTTCCAAGATGACTGGCAAACTAAGGTGATTTTCCCGTGAAATCTCTTGGCTTTGAAACCAAAGTGAAAATCATCTTAGGGCAACAAAAACCATCGGAGAAACTTTTCTTTACCCTGCATGATGCAGTAGGCGAAAGGTTAAGAGCAGCCAAATACCCTAAAGCAACGAGAGTTTTAAAGGGAATTTTGTGATATCAAAACAATTAAACATGACGATATGGTTTTGCGACGCTGACGATTTATCTTCAATAAGGACAAAATTCGAAGGTTGATTTCAAAGCAATTGTTAAAATCAACGAGGCATTCCGTGTCTCCTCTGCTACTCCTTTGGAGCTAACATTACTAAAAAAGTAATTGTGAATTTCTCCTTGAATTTGAACGACGCCCCCTAGGCAGCAAAGAGCAACAATATTTTTTTTTCAAAGAAGGGATTGGCATTGACGCGTAAAACTGAAAAAAAGTCTATTTTCTACGAGGTCAAGGATAAGGGTTCTTTTAAAAGTAAGTTTGCAGTCTCATCTTCTATTATCACTGTCGTCACTTTCTTAGTCGTCATTTGGCTTCATAAAAGAGTAAGAACGATGGTGAATGGCGGCGGATATTCATTGCACAAGTCTGCTCCACAAGACTGCTGCTGCTGCTGTGAAAGTCTTTTGTCGCAATTTCCTTTTGAGTAAGTCTTAGTTAGTGACTCATTTGGGAAAGAAAATTATTTGATCTTCGAGGCGAGTAGTTTCTCGCTAGCCTCTTACTTTTCGTCGATGTAGCACGCAGTCCCGTTAACTGACTTAAGTGGCCATCGCTCTATGCTGCTCTATGAGCTAGCCGCATACCAAAGCTTCGTCCAAGTAGGTCTCTCTCTTTCCCTAACGTCTTCGAAGATTCGTGCATGTGTATACAGCAGCACAAAAGCTTGGCCAATGGACACAGTCAAAACAATGACCGAAACTTTCAGTTAAAACAAAATAGTAGCTCGCTTCGCTCACGTTCATTCTATTCAAAAGTCTCATTAGAATCATTGGTTTGCCAGGCTTTCTTGACGTAGCGTTTTTTCCGAAATATTCCTGGTCTCACCTGCATGCCGATTGCCTCGGCCCTCAAGCTCCTAGATAGTCGGTCCACTTTTGCATAGGAACAACAGATGATGTAAAATCAAAGACTAGGTCACTCTTTCATTCGTTAAGGGCGGCCACCAAACGCGAAGTAGCTGCAATAATGAAGAAGCAGCAGATTCAGCCAGCAGCAGGTATTCAAAAGCAGTTATTGAAACACGAGAAAAATTGTTCTTTGAGATTCATGTAAATGTAGGATCTTGATGGAGGAAGTGTAAATTGTGTGAATTTTCTTCTGAAGAGGAGCGGTAGTAGAGTATTTCACAATATATTTCCTGAGAATTTTCCCTTCTTCACAAACCGAAATCATTTCTGGAGTTGATAGCTTAGCTCTTTTCCAGCTGACCCCAAATATTTCTCGAAAAAAAACCTGACAGTCTGTTCGTGCAAAATTCAAGTACTAAAAAGTACGAGCGAAGCGAGCATTGATTTTATATTTTGGCTCTCTTGTTTTATATCATGTGTCCAATGTCCATAATTTGGGCTTATTTATTTGTATTGAGTTTGCAAAAACTGTCAGCATATAGACTATAGAGCCTTAAATATCTCGCTACGCTCGCGTAATCCGGATAATTAATTAATCCTTCACCGTAAAGTATCGTCCGTCTTATCGCTGAACAAACTGAAATCTGCTATCATAGAATGGATAGGGTCGCATCTGGAAAATTTTGCCGAGACCTTGAGAATTCCATTGTCATAGCAGAGTCGTATTACGAAAAGCTGACCAGGTAAGTAAAATGGAGGAGCATGACCAAAGCGATTGCGAAATCACTACTACTTCAGCTACGAGACACACTGACTATGATGAAGCCACCAATTCATTGGTAACGTTGCAGCTTTATTTCAAAAGCCTGTACTAAAATTTTTTTTTCCGTAATCACGAAAGGCGTTGGAACAAAAAAGTTAGAACGTGACAAAAAAGTGATACTAGTATCTGGTCTGCAATGAAAATGGGTCAAAATGGACCCAAACTCGTGAGAATGCTGGAGGTAAAATAAAGTGAAAATTGGGCTTCAGCAGCATCGCAACAGGTCGTTTCGCTCGTTGCAAGGTAATGATTAAGTTGGCATCCCGGATCCTGCTGTGACTTAGGCTACGACCACCATTGCGTAGCATAGAAACTACGCAACATAGTATCTCAAACGGTATTGACTTGAGATCATCGATCGACAAGCAAGAACCCAATGAATCACGAAGAAAGTTTTTGGTTCTTGCCCGCATTCCTACATCAAGTGATTTCCTAGGAACTCATCTTGCAATTTTCACCCGAAACCGAGCCCGATTCACCGCTCCTGTAGTTCCGGTTTTGCTTAAGGGGAAAGTTTAGAATCCCCTCCCCCCAAGGAAATTGCAAGGCACAAAAAATCACCGCAAGCCGGAAGTTCTGCTCGGTGATGTTACGGTCTAACGTTTAAGACTTTAAGTGACCTTTTAAGCAGCAGCAGCAGGGGAAAATGAAAGTGTGAAGCAACTTTTTGGGGGTTGACGTTGAAAGTTTTCATAAGTTTCTGCAGTGTGTAAAAAGTACGTCTACTGCAGATGGTCTGCAAATTTTTGATGCAAAAAACCGCTTGGTTAATGCTCAGTTTGCACACTTACAACTGCTGTCGCTCGCTCCCTTCGCAGTGTCTCAGCTTCGTGTGTATTTTACGAAATTTTTGGCTGATGACGACGAAGATATTACGAGGACTAGTGGTGGTCAGTTGAACCAATGAAGAAATAGTTTTTAACGGCTAAGGCAGAAGTACAGTAGAGCTTTTATTCATTGCATCTGTTCTTCTCTTGTGGGCTGAAATAGAAAATTCTATTGTTCATCTTTTCCCTCCTCCTCCACATCACTTTCCCATCAGTGTACACTCTAATTTCTGTTGTGGTTGTTGCTCTTATATCAATGCATATCCACATGTGAAAGAAACAGAAATGGAAATGCCGTAGATTTCCTATTAAAACGTTCGACGCCTCTTCTAATTAACGCACAGTCTAAAATCTAAAGTCTAAAGTCTAAAGTCTAAAATTCGTAGTCCAAATCAAACCGTATCCGTAGCTCGTTTCGCTCGCGACTTTTTTCGCTTTGTTCAATGAATAAAAGTGAAAGAATCTTTGCAGGAAAAAGAGGAAAACACCTTGGAATCTTTAGTGTCTACATGTGGTGTGAAAAGGGGAAATCTGTTTTTTAGTACTGTTCTACAGCAGGAAAGAAGTGAAAAGCGATAAACTGATGTGGTTTATATTTTGATGAAGGTTACTACTTCATAGTTGACATTCATCATTTTTGAGAAGAGGATGTATGTAGCAAGTTATTATCTAGACGCCTGTAACTTCATGCTGTGAGATTACTTTTCTCCTCCCCTAAGAAACCAATTCGTTCTACTTGACACATCATCCTCCGCTGCTGCTCTGAGAGCTAATAACAGTAGCGGTTGAACATCAACCAGAAAATCACCTTCACTACTTTGGGAAAATAAACCTCGGTACATACCGACCGGTAATAACGCTGCCACAAATGCAAATGGAATCAAGTGTGTTTGCAAAGCATTCGAACAAAGACCTCAAGGTTTTCTTGATAACGGATAAGACGACGGACTTAGTGTTTGCTTTAAAATTTCTTAATACTTTGCACAGAGGAAAGTTTGTAGTTCAAGTTCCGTTACTGCTGCTGCAGCACCAGCAGCAAGGCGATAATCAATTTACCAAGCAGGATCTGTTTTGCTGCATAAAGAATTGTAGGATTTAGAATGAAGAAATTTTCCTTTGGTTTCAAGGTTGCTTAATGATACTAAGACTTCTTTTGCGTAATTTCTTATTGGTTGCACTTTCATTACTGCTAGTGCTACTGTGTCTTCACCTTACGCCACCTTCATGCTTTGACACACTCTTATGTGCCAAGCGGAACAATAGATAAGAAGTCACACAACCTATGCTAATCTTTTTGTTAAACCTTACATCAATCAACTTAGAAGCATATTTAATTTCAAAACACACCATTGCAATAATATTTTAAGAACAAAGTAGATTATGCCTCCAGGCAGGCTGGCACACCATTAGTCTGAGTAAAAAGTTTGAAGAATGTCTGCAACAATTTGAAAAGATCAATAAGGAGAAAAATGATTTGGACATCAAAAATTCTTACATTTTCTGAGGTCTGCATTTCTCGCCAGTGAATTGAAGGCAACAAGCCACAAGCAAAGCTGGGCATTAATGTATTGATGATGAATGTAATAAAAATGGCCAGCTGGAGTTGTTTTCATTTCCATTACAGACAATTTCTTCTGGAAAAAATTCCATTGAATTGATTCTGTCACAAACATGATAACAACAATGTACAAGGTAACCAGATCTAACATCGACCAAAAATTTCCTTTTGCAACAGGGAAACATTGAGCCAAAAAGTTTTCCTGTGATATTTGGAGTTGTTCTTCGTGATCGTTTGATTGGACTAAAGGTGCTGCCAATGCTAGAATTCGGTTGTTCTTCTTCTTGGCTTTGAAAAATCTATAATTTGTTAAAGCATAAACTATAATTGTTACCATTGACACAAATGCTGTCACTGGAAACTTTCCGCCTGTGATTTGATACTTATCCGGATTTTCTCCAAGACAGATGTAGTAGTTGAGTGCCCATTTCCCAGGAGACATATTATGTACAAAAGCCAAAATGCACCCGATAAGAAGTGTGAAGATAAATATGTAAAATCCAATTAGTTCCTCATTGCAAATAGTTGTTGTCTTGTAAACCACACCATAAAAATACTTAAAGATGATGATAGCTGTTCAATTAGTTACATACTTTTATATATCTCGACCCACTTACTCTGGATAAGTAGTAGGCATTTAATACCAACATTCCGGTGACAGAACAAGTTTGGTTAAAGAATATTTGTAACCAACAAAGTGTTGCTGACAAAGGTCCCAAGAGCAACCTTAGTAAACTTAGGCTATAGACCAAAACCATAATCAGAATACCACAGAAACACAACATCTGTTCGCCATAAGATACTACTGTTCTACATATAAAACAAGATAAGCCAAATAAAACTACAAAGTAAAATTGCTTAAAAATTCACACACAAAGTACTTACTTGTAATGTTTATTTTGAATGTACTTAATGTTGATTGAATAAAAGGGAATCAAACATGTCATTGACATCAGAGTGAATATGGTCACTCCATATTTGACACTTGGTCTGGCAAATATATCTTCCCAAAAATCTTCGTCATTGGCTATACTTATCAATGTCATAGAGGAATTTATGCTGAAAATTAGGGACATTTCTTCAGCGCAGAAGTATCAACTAAATACTTTTACTGGTATGGTAGAGGAGCGAATGAAAAAAGCATAACCACAATGAAAAAGTAATTAGCAAAAGTGGAACATTTTTTTTTAAAGATGAGTACGATTTATTTTATTAGGCAAAGATATACCTTTTCCACATTCAATTCAAACTTTTAAAAAATCCGTTGCCTTCATAGCAAACTCGGATAAGGAAATCTTCACTTGGACAAGTCGATTGCTTTTTGGGTACGACCACGTAAAATCCTGGCCTCAATTGCAATCGTTGCGTAGCGGCTCTTCTTTTGTAAGTCTGGATGAATGCTTTTTCACAAAAAGCAGACTCAAAAAAGTCCAAAGTTAAAGGAAGGTCCTTTTCCGGATCAACTTGATAGACTTCAAAACCAATGTCTCCATTGATATTTTCCCCGCATTCTCCTTTGCGTTTTCTCGCTCCTTGTTGCATCACAGATATCAAAAGGCTGCAGAGACCATCATCATCAGTGTCTTCCAACTTGATTAAGAAGTGCGAATATTCAAAATTTAAGCTGGGATAAAGGCTTTGTTTGGGCTCCCAAGAGCCTTTGATTGCGGCCATTTTCCAACCACGAGCCGAATCATCGATAGATCCAATGGACAAATGACAAATAGTCACCTGAGAAAACATCTTGACAAAATCTTGTAAGGAAATGAAAAATTCTCCGTCGGCTTTGCGATGAAAGTCGATTTGGTCCTTGATGTAGTCAGGTACACCTTTCCAGTTCAAGGATGTGTCACTCCAGTCGCCGGTCCACTCGATGCTTGAGCCCCAAGGGTTTCGCACCCTTATTAAACGAACAGTTTTGCTGCAATAAGAAGGGAAGCTCAATTTTAGTTTTGATGCCGTCTATCAGATCAAAAACCTAAAATGGAATCTCGTCAAAATGAAAGGAGTTTCACGATTTTTTTCATGATGAAGTAAAGTTTTGACTGTGTGTAATTATCAAAATCCCATCTGTTGTATAAAACTGGAAGTGAATTAAAGTTGATCATTACCTATTCAATTTGAATTGGACAACTTTGTTGACACTGTAGGCATGGCCTCCAATTAATCCATATCGCCTTTTGTAAGTTTTATTGTCCCTGTAAATGGAGGCAGACATGAGACAATTCTTTTCGTAAGCTTGCAAAAGTTTCTTGAAAATATCCAATTGATTTTCCCAAGATTTCAAAGAGATTTCTTCGCTGATTCCTCCAGTCAAATCCTCTAAAGCTTCAGCTGCACTTCCGCCTTGCAAAGCTCGCGCATAATTTCCGTAATGCTTGGCATACGCCTTTTCAACCAATGCGGACCAAAATTCGCATGGGTTTCCAGATTTGACACATTTCAGTTCACCGTTAAGAGTGGGCAAAAAATCGTCCACCACCACGGTTTTCCACTCTCCATAATGCCAAAATCTAAATTGGAAAGCACAAAAACCGTCGAAGTTTTGAGGTGTTCCTTGGTCGTCCAAGTCCGGAACGACTTTTTTGAAGAGCTTAGGATACATTGGTAAATCGCTCAACGCAGCTAAAAACCAGCAATCGCCAAGTTCACCTTGCTTCACATCGAATCTTGAGGCTCCATTGGCATCGAAAAATTTAGGTTTCTGACCAAGAATTTTTGCGAGGTTGGAGGCTCTCATCCATTGAACTTGCTCGTGACTTCCATATGACGCTGCATTTGGTGGAAATTCTTCATCGTTGAACAATTTGGCGTTTTCTGTTGTCGTTCTCAAGTTGACATAAACATGCTTTCTAGGCTGGCTTACTTGTGAATATGTTACCACCTCCGCTTCTGAGATATCTTCTTTGGTGTTTGAGTAACAGGTTCCCATATTTTCAAGAGTTAAAAAAAACTTTAATCAAAGACGAATGATTTCGCGAGTAGCGACAGCAGATGATTTCTCGTCGGATTGCAGCGATTAATAAACCTGTTTGATCTGTCGCGTCGCTAACTTGCACGCGCGCTCGCCCGCTTTCGTACGTAGGTGAATCATTTCTTCCCTTGAGACTTCTAAGAAGATGAAGGATATCAGCGTTAGTCGAGGTGTCAATTTTCTGATGATTTGGCAAATCTTACTTTTGTAACAAATCTCAGTCTTACTTCAAAATTCCAATGACACCTAATTGCAATTACATTCCTTTGAAAACATGAAGAAATTGCTACGCCGACTCAAATCAGTCTTAGCGGACCTTCGTCGGCCAATTTTAACGCCCTTTTTTCTGAATAGGAAGCATCCGGATCCCAAGGAATTTTACACAACGGAACATTGATCCGGCAGTTGACGCAACCTATCTACTTTTCTGAGACGCGCGCAAAAGTTCTCTACCTTTCTTACTTATAAACCCTAATAACAAAAGTGTTCAAGTTTTTCATACAGACTTAGTAGAACTGTTTATATTGAATTTATTAAATTAAAATGTCCGACCAAATTGATGCTAATCGATGTTGATGATGTTTGCTTGATAAGGAGGGGACAAACTGATAGAGGACGGACCCCCAGAGATATTATGCTAATGTACAATATGCCAACAAATATTGGCTTTTGTGGAGGTGAAAGCCAGTACTTCGAAGGCAGTAGGCCAAGCAGCATTCGGTAGCACTTCGTGTCATTTTTTATTTCTTGACCATCATTTGGACCCCTGGGGCTTTCCATTACCAATTGTTAATTTGATTTCGATCGGCAATTGGTCACGAAACGGTGTGCTGCTTTCGTGCTTCTGCCTTTTTAGCTTTTGCTGCCTTTATCATTTACTAGTTTTTTTTTTACTTCTTACACATTTCTCATGCTAGCGGAGCACAATTTTTCCCCGGCGCAATAATTTTTGTCTGGTGTTGTTGACACCTTGTGACAACCTCCAATGAAAAATGCACAACATGTTGCCCCCTCAATCTACTACATATGAACGCGTTAGAAGCTGGATTCGGGACATTTTCCTTCTTGACCAATTCATCCTTGGAAAGAACATTTTGACATTTTGAAAGGTTTCAAGTTATCTAAACTGCAATGGGACATAATAGGGACATTATTATTCCAAACTATTTTCACAACGACAAATGTTTGCATTTCGTAGAACCACCAGAAGAGAGTTGACATGCGCCCTCAATAAAAATGCGATGAGGGTTACAAACATCGAGTCTCGAGGAGAGAAAGCAGTAACGTCTCGTCGTACATCTGTAAAAAAAACTGGTGAGTAGGAGCCAAAAATTGAGCTCCCCCCATTGCTCCACGGAACATGATGTATGGCCTCGAAATTAGCGCAGGTCGTGTGAAGAAGGGAGCAAGAAAAAGTCGTATCTAGCAATAAGGCTACTCACTGTAGCAAAAAAGTCTGGAAATGTCTCCCTTTTCCTCAGCTACTTTTGAGGATTTTGCTCCATAGTGAAGCATCGATAATTCTCATAAAGGAGTGTTTGCGGCACACATACCTCAAGCAAAAACTTGAGTGTCCTTAAGGCATTTAGGAGACAGACATGGAATGTCCATTTTCACACTTTCTTTCATTTCTCTACTTTGGTGGTGGATGATGGGGTGGGCAACTTTGCACTTCTTTGCTGCCCTTATTTCATTGCATTCTTACGTCAAAAGTTTTCTTCCAAGCTCTTTAACCCAGATTAATGACAGTTTTTTTCCCACAAAAATAAAAAGAATTAAAGTAAACATTTTTGTGAGCTACATCTTACTTCAGGATATGTATGATTAGTAACATTTTGTTCTAAAACCAATTTGAAATTTTTATGAAGCGGAAATGTACTACAGCGACACGGATTTTTGTCCTTTTCGCTGATGTTTTTGATTTAAACGCCATCTTGTGAAAATCTCGGTTTTTATCTGATGTAGTTACTACTTACATACAGATAATGATAGTATTACTTATAATGTCACGCACTTACAATTACACCGAACTACATAATGGGCTTTCATTTTCCCGTTGATGTCTATCAACGATGGGGCTTTCACTTGGGACTAAAAGTATGTCACCCCATCTTTTCTATTCTCCTCCGCACTTTTTCTCCTTAGGGGAATTAGCGTTGATCCTGTTTGGGTTAATGCTGCATTTTCCATCGTTCTCCTCTCTTCTATGTGTCCTCCAACTTCATTCAGGGGCGTAGCCGCCCCAACAAATCCTTTGAGATATTTCAAAATTGTCATGTCAATATATGAAAGCCTCTAAAGGCTCTAGTTTTGACAGTTTCTTGATTATTGAAAACTAAAAAAGGGCGGCTTTAGAAATCCAGTACACATTGCAATATTGTGTTGGTAAAAAAAGGCTTCAATTCACTACTAATAAGACGTTGCATATTTGTCAAATGTCATGTGCATGAAATTGCTTTCCCTTTGCCTCAATGGGATAGAATCCATCAAATCAAGCTGAGCATCAGGCATTTGAAAAATGGCCTTAAAGTATAAGAAAGGAGAGGAACAGGAGAGAGAGACTGAGACTGAGCAGAGGCTTCTTGCAAAATCCCCTCCCACATCTCTATGGAATAAGTAAGTAAGAGAGGCAGGGGGCTTGCATGTGTGTGTTCGCGAAACCTACGGCAACAGCAGACTTGGGGAAAATTCTACTGCATTTATCAAAATTCAAACTTTCAAAGAATTGGACGTCACCTGATTCTAATTATTACTGTTGTCCTACCCATTAGTAAAGTGACAAACGTATTACAGTGTGGCTACTACTGTGAGTACACAGTGAGCAAACATTGACAATCCGCTTACTCTAACTCTGTTGACTTTGAGGGAATGCCTCCATTGTTTTTACTACTTTTTGATAGGTACTGACTGAATTTCTAAGTAAGGATTCTAGTCCTATAGTAAAATCTATCCAAAAGGTTCTCAATTAGGGTTCTTTCTTAGTTAATTGAAAAACAATTGAAATATTTCCTAGGGGTGAACAGAGGAGAGGCTGAGGCTGTTTTTTGGCACTATGTGTGTCTCCCAAGTCAATGTCTAATAGTTTGTAAACCCCTCTCTTACTCTTAAGGAAAGTTCCTTCTAGGAGTCAAAGTGACCGAACAGTTGGGGTTCATGATCTCAACGCTAGCTCAAAACGGAGAAAAGCGCATGCGCACACTGTATTTTCCCAGCAGTGTAAGTAGTCTCTGAAAGTCAACCACCGAATTCCTAGTGTGTCATTCTCTGGTTTTGCCTTCACATAAAAACTACTCATCTCATTGATTCCATTTTGAGGGGGTCGAGTGCGGTTGAGCGTTGAGGGCGTGGCTAACTAAATAGAGTGATCAGATCCGCCCCAGTACTACCTTTTTCACAAGGGACGGAAAGGTACTGGTCGACTGCTAGTAGAAGAGCAGCGCCTTTATCATAATTGTGTCTAAGGCGCTAAAGGATGCGGAAAAAGCCTTATTATTCCACATTCTGACGTTGGCAGAAAAGGAAGGGTATCATCATCGTGTGTATTCAAGATTAGTACAAAATGTGGATTCTCTACGGACTTGTCATTCTTCAATGGATTGAAGCGACTAAAGGTAAATTTTATTTTCACGCTTCCCAATATTTTAATTTATGCGTGATCCCTTTCAAGGGCACGATTTTTTAAATTTTTTGATTTGATTAAAGTTTACCTTCTTCTTCGCTCCATCCATAAAGACTTTTCAAGTTTTGTAATGTGAAGCCTTGCAGTTCACAATGGCATCAGGAATCAAAATCCAGATAATCCACGATTAGAAAGTTTTCCATTGCACATCGTCGTACACTGAATGGGAATTTGAAATGAATTCTTCAATTTTCAAAAGTCAATTATTATAGGAACTTCAATCCGACCAGAACCTGGGTTTGTTGGGTCGTCCCTAAAGAATATCACTGTACCGGAGGGTCGAGATGTCATTTTGTCTTGCACTGTTAAAAACCTGGATGAGCATAAAGTGGCCTGGATCCATTTGGATCGGTCGGCCATTTTGACAGTTGACAAACAAGTTATCACGAGAAATGCGAGAATTGGAGTGTCACATGAGGGACGTCACACCTGGAATTTGCATATTCGCGACGTACAAAGATCAGATGCGGGAGCTTACATGTGTCAAATCAATACTGCAAAGGCTAAAACCAGGATGGGACATCTCAGCGTAGTAGGTAAGTATTTCCCAAAATTCACATTTATTTTTCACAATCCACTTATTAGTAGCATCTACTACGCAACTACGCTTCGCAGAGACTACTTAGATACATACATATATCATACAGTATATCGATAAAAGTATTAAATAATTTACTTGAGAACTGTTACAAGTCTACTTTTTGGCCGTGTCTCGCACGGTTCTCTAAAAGTTTGAAAATTCTTGTTGGGGATCTTAAAAACTTTAGTCTTATACTTCATCTTATCCATGAAGTACTCATCCTGTCCATAGGACTTCATCTTTTCCATCATCATTACTTCATTGTTTTTGAGATTTGAAAGTCTCAAAAATCGCGAAAAGTTACCAAAAGTCTCGAAAATCGTCTAACCTTACGGTCTTGCACTTAAAGCCTTTTAAGTCTACTTTTATACAAAACAGTTTTAAAGATACCATAGATTTTAACGATTAGGAATTGTGCGTTAACTTCGAGTGGAGCTACGAGGTTCAAGCGAAGCAAATTTTTGAAAAAGCAGCATAAGGGTTTGTTTTACTCCAAATCTGTGAATTTGTCCCATGAAATGCAGCCAAAGAGTTTTTTTCAGTTTTAAATAACCAATAAAACCATACTGCCCAACGAAATTCCCAATGTATTCATTCAATTCTCCTTTGAAAATCAGTACCGCTTTCAATGCAAAACCAACAACTATTAAATTGAAAATTGACCACAAAAGTTAGTGCAAAAGTCATCTCCAAGAAAAATTGCAAAATAGATTGCTGAGTTTGCTATGATCCGCGACTAGAGAAAGCTCAAGTCAAAAGGCTAATGAAAAAACCATTGTGTTTATATAAAAACATCTCTCTTTATTTGGGAATAAAATTCTCCATGATATCAGCACTACTGAATCGTTCTGTAGTCGTTGACTGCATCATCATCTCTTGCTCTGAGGTTTTCTTTTGGGTGTGCAAAAACTTTCTAAGTAACTGGAAGTGTTGCAAAGTGATGCCCACCAGCAGAGAAATAGTCATGAGCAGCATGAGTACCAATACCACAATCACCCATTTCTTGACGGTCAAATACTGCCTCTGATTACTGAAAATACTGGAAGATCGTTGCTGTTGAATGGTAGATATGGTGGTAGAACTGGTGCTAGAGATGCTGGATTGGGGTCTTAGCAATCTTCTTTGCTGATGGTTGCTACTGAAGGACGTTCGAGTTCGAGTTGAGGTCACATTCAATAGCTCTGGATAGAGGTAAGAGGCTGTGAGAGCCTCATTACGGTCTAAGCCACTAAGGCCACTTCCATTGTCATAAATTCCATGGAGACTCCTTGCACCTATCAATGAGAAATTGATGGGGACTTTATTGCATTCCTAGAAACACCTTTAGAAAAGAACTTACCGTAGTCATCGGCCACACTGGTCAGCTGAGTAGAACAACTGCAGGATGGAGTCAAACCAGTGGTCTCAAAAGTAGCGCCATGGTTGATATGACCAATGGTTTCATAATCGGGAGGAGGGTCATGGTAAGACGGAGTGGTGGTTCGCGCAGTACAGAAGTAGTGTGGAGGTGGGGCAGGTGCTTGAAAATTTGAGACATTTGAGTTGCTTGAGCTTGAAGCTGATGGGTGGGGAACAAAAGGAAGCACTAGTAAATGTCCAGGGTGACTTCTGGACAGTGAATATTCTGGAATGATGTACACCTCTGGGTTTTGATTTTGATTATTCTGTTGTCCATTCTGATCTAAAAGACTTTGACTCTGTTGATGAAGGTTTGAAGCCTCATTAGTCAGGCCAGGCATTTTTAAGAAAACTGCGGCGCAGAAAAGCAGCAAAGTGGCCTCTCAACTCCCTGTTTTCAGCTTTTTATTGATCACACTACCATTCCAACTGTGTAGGTGTAGGGTTTGCATGCGGCTGCGTCGTTACACTCTCCTCGTTTGCCTTGATTTCCAGTACTGCGGTAGGTGGTACAACTGGTACAGTAGTAGGTACCAACGGTGTTAGTACAACCACTGCACACTAGAACCAGGAACTCCTTCATCAAATTCAAAAATGCACACGAAAGCCTGGAAGTTTCTTCCAAGAATGTTGACTTTTATGATTGATACTGTCATGACAATGATTTCAATTTCAGTTCCGCCCAGGATCGAAGATGCCCAAAGCAGCAGTGACAAAGTCCGCACCGAGGGCAGTGACGTGGTTTTAGAATGTCATGCCTCTGGAAGTCCAACTCCCACCGTCACCTGGAAGCGCGAAGATGGTCACCCCATCAACATAGATAAGGCCAACAACATTTCAGGTCAGTTGCCATAAATCAAAAGAAGCAGAATAGAAGCACCGTCTGCTAGTAATTGCTTTAGTAACACATGCAACGACAATTAGCACCTAAAGAGTAAAGTATAGTTGAGAAGCCTCCCCCTTCTACTAAAAAATCCTCGAGATGCAGTAGTCAGTGTTGTTGGAATCCCCCTTTTATTACCCTGTAATGCTACTCCTCCTTCATTTCCATTGCTCCATTAGACATTCTGACCGCACTACGTAGCACGGAGATGAAAGGATTTTCTAGCTTTCTTTGTCTAGAGGAGAACTTTTTTTTGGAAAGGCGCTGCTGCATCAATCGCTAATCTACTCGTCTCTTGCTTACTTACAACTTATTTTGTAGTACCCCACGTGGAGGGTCCCATTTTGCACCTCAATAAGGTCTCCAGGTTGGACATGGGCGCATACATGTGCATAGCCAAAAATGGAGTTCCACCAACAATCAGCAAACTTATTCATCTCAATGTGGACTGTAAGTTCATTCAGAATGGAAGTCCCTTGGGAAGTCAGACTACTATTCTAGATTCCTATCTTTGCAGTTCCCCCCATGATGTGGGTCCCTGCACAACAGCTTAGTGTGTATTATGGTTCAGAAATCACCTTGGTCTGCGTCGTCGAAGCTCATCCAGAGGCATTAACTTTTTGGATGGTCAATGGTCAAATGTCACAGGAAGTGGGTGGTATCGTCACTGAGGAAATATCCGGGCCTCCAAAATACAAAACAACAATGAAACTGAAAATACCTAAAGTTGATCACCGCCACTTTGGAAATTATGCTTGCACAGCTAAGAATCCTCGGGGCGACACTGACGGAATTATTGTACTTACTGAACGACCATCTTTGACTTCACCTACGACTACTTCCACAACAGTCACCACTACAACTACTACAAAACCATTTAACAAAGGTCAAATGTATGGATCAAGTCTGAACGAATTTGAAAATCGACATAACAAACGCAAAAAGGATAAACACCTGTATCACTACGAAACCACTTCAAGTAATAAGCCCGACTCTCTAAATATTTGGTTCCTTTCTTAGTGTCTTCAACTTTTGATATTTCATTGCAGGATACGATTCTGATCATTTGTACGGGAACAATTCACAACGAGTTATGGCTTCGATTATTATCCTTTTAATTGCAATTATCACCAGCAGAGCTTGAATAAAACGTTCTTTTTCTTCTGTTACTTTTCACAAATATTGTCACATTTTTTTTTATTTCTCCTTTGCGGCGGATTCATTATTATGTTCCGTTTGGTGCTTGTTTCAAGGCCCCCCAATCTATGAAACTGGCATCAAGAGGAGATCAATGTCAATACTGGGATTTGTCAAATAAAGTTAGAGAATTGAAATTAGAGATGATAGATTATCTCCGGCTGTTGTACTCTTTGAATAGCCATAGATCTGCAACCGCAACCAATACCAACCGTGATGTTCCTTCTATGCGCGCGACCATTTCCTGTTCGTCAATATTGATAGTGTATCCAACATCCAACAATCCAGTTAATTGGTGACACTGCAAAAGAAATAAACAATGTACTTATTAAAAAGTACACAAATTAACTTTGGGATTTACTGTGCTCATGTTTTTGGCTCCACACGCAATCCCAGGTTGGCTACAAATCCATTCTGGAACCGTTGCAGGGATTCTATCTTCGTTGAATGACTGAATGGTTTCCAAGGAACAACCACAGGATTCAAGTGAGTTGGTAGCCAAAGCTATAGTTGATAGCAAAAGGATCAAGAGTGTACCCACCAACATCTTTGAAACGAATGACATCAAATGTTTTTTTGTACCCTCTCTATATATAAAATAGCAATCTGCGTCGTATTTACGTACTGCAATATTTTAGCAGCCACATGAGAAAGTTCCCTTGATAAATCAAAAAGTATTTTTGTTTATAATAAACCACCTGAAATCCTACACCTTTTTCGAAATTAATTGGTCGTCAAAAACTACACAATTTTTTGCAAACAAGTATGACGGCAGTGTACCACTCAGAAATACTCCAAAATGGATTAAGTAGGTACAATTTAGTGTACGTCGAAATTATTTTTAAAACACAAATCATGTTGCTTTTGATGTGCAAGAAAAATGTCGAGATTTGTAAATTTTTTCTGTCAGTTCAAGTGGAAGCTAAAATGGAAAGTATGGAACGAATTTTGATATTAACCAAATGATCAATGCACTCATTTTCTAACAATGCACTCACTCTATGATTATTTAGACTAGATCTCTTTTTAAAGGAATAAATGCAGATAACATTTAGCTTACCTCACAATAAGCCTTTCGAAAAATCCGGGAATTCATAATGACATTGGAGAATTTCACGAAAAAAACCGGAATAAACTGTGCTTACCTCATAATAAACTATAAAGCCTTCCGAAAGCCTTTTGTTATATTCCATATCTTACTAGATTTATTCTTGAAGTTTGGAGTTATTTAAGCTGTAGGTTCCAGTGATTCAATTTTTGCATATTCTTCTTTAACGCTGGATTTGAATTCTTCCCACTTTTCGATGTCCTCTTCCTCTCTCATGTCATAATCTAATCGCCATTCTAGGTGGTCAACAGCAGTTAAACCATACTTGTCTCCATGCATAATTTCAATCCTGAATTCTTTGTAATTTTCCAAAAGAAACTTTGAACTTCAAGTGGAGCCAATTGGCATGCAAGTTGAAAAGCTGATTGTTCAAAAGGATCACGCATATTCAAGTCAATTCCTTGATCTTTCGAAGCAGTAATAATCAACCGCACCATTTCGGTATTTTGGCACTTCGGCATTTTAAACTGACATGAACAAGCTTCCATAAAAACATTGCAATTTCCCCTTCTAACATCAAGTGAATTCATGTCATAAGAGGTCTCAAAAAATAGTTCCATAAGCTTCAAATCACCATTGCATATCGCCCGAAAAACTAGATTTCCACGACAGAACTTGTCAGACTCAATAAAATGTTGATTGTGAAACCTGAGCGATTGTCTAATTTTTCTTAGGTCATCAAGGCTTGCAACTTTCTTGACAGCTTTTTTTCGAGCGAAGCGAATTTAAAATTTTTTTTTTCGTTATTAACGTCTTCTCAGTCAATTTTGGTAATAGAAAAATTTGCACGATTTTACTGGAGATTTTCTAATATAAACAAGCTTCAAAGTAGTCAAGATCAATTGTCTACTTAGACCCCAAAACAGTCAAAATCGATGAAATATGGATTTGCACGATTTTACCGGAAGATTTATCTCGTGAAAATGCAATAGGAAGTTGTCTCCTTAGACCCGAAACAGTATAAATCGATGAAATATGGATTTGCACGATTTTACCGGAAGGTTTTTCTCGTTGAAATGAAGTAGGGAATTGTCTACTTAGACCCCAAAACAGTCAAAATCGATGAAATATGGATTTGCACGATTTTACCGGAAGATTTATCTCGTGAAAATGCAATAGGAAGTTGTCTCCTTAGACCCGAAACAGTATAAATCGATGAAATATGGATTTGCACGATTTTACCGGNAACTATGTAGATGCGTCCACCCCCAAACTTGGAGGGTGGGCCGAACGCTGGGATTCGCGCGAACCCCCTACTGGAGCGAGGTATCACAATTCTAACACCTTTACATTGTATGGGGTTCGCGCGAATTCCAGCGTTCGGCCCACCCTCCAAGTTTGGGGGTGGACGCCTCTACATAGTTTTCACCAAAAAATCCCCGAAAATTCTTCCACCAGTATGCCTTTTAAGCGGGAAATTCAAATTTCACCAGAAAATCCCCTAAAATTCTTCATAGTCTATGCCTAAGGCGGAGTATTCTAAATTCACCAAAAAATCCCCAAAACTTTTTGCTCCAGCATACCTTTAGTCGATATTCATAAAGAATTCAAATTTCCCGCCATTTCACCAGAAAATCCCCAAAAGTTTTTGCTACAGCAAACCTTTAGTCGATATTCAGAAAAAATTCAAATTTCCCGCCATTTCACCAGAAAATCCCCAAAAGTTTTTGCTCTAGCCTACCTTCAGTCGATATTCTGAAAAATTCAAATTTCCCGCCATTTCACCAGAAAATCCCCGAAACTTTTTGCTCCAGTATACCCAGAGTTGATATTCAGTAACCAGTAGTGAAAAAAAAAACATATAGTGGGATTCGCGGCTTCGCCGCGAATCCCAATCAAAATCTTCGACTTCTTCAAAACAAGTCGAATTGGCAATTTTTTGTGAAAGCAAGTCCAAAGATCAGACAATTGGATGAATTGTCTTGATCCCTGAGGGATTCAAAACTCTTTAAAGACGTCAAAATTTATCAAGAAATCCGGGACAAGTGTTGACAACATGCCAGAAGTGTTAGAAGAACATTTCAAAAAAGGTGTTCAAGCTTGTGTCAGCGCGTTTGTCAAAGATGCACATTTGCAAGGTAAGTTAGCAATTATGTACTCAATGATTTGATCGAAAATGATGTCGAATTTTTTGATAGAAAAAGAGTTGCCAAGTTCGTTTCGGGCCGCGGAACGGGCCTATGTCCATCAAGAGGCCAAATCCAAAGGACTTTTATCGAAAAGCCGAGGCAAAGGTGGCAATCGTACTGTGACTATTTTCAAAAAAGGAAGTTTAAGCTACAACAAGAAAGATGCCAAAATTACGTTAAGTCCAAATTCAAAGAAAATCATTTTGTCTCAAATAACGCAAAATCCCTTGACCAGACAAGAAAGACAGGAATTGGCACCAACATCTGAACGGGACAGAGCTAGAGGTACGTTTATTTCTTTCTGATGGTTGGGTAAGGTTCTTCAGTTGCAACTTTAGCTTCTTCATACTTTTCCGAAGTTTGTTCTTCATATTTGTCCGTGATTTCGTATTTTGGTACTTCATATTTCTTGACAGCGGAGGTTGGTTCCATGGGTTTAGGTTTGTAGGTAGAACTGGAATAGGTTTCTTGGTGATCCTTTTCCTGATACGATGGTAACTTCAAGTCAGTGTCTTCATATTTGGGCTCATAAACATTAGGTTTATAGGTAGGATCTTGGTACTTTTCCGTAGCGTAAGTGGAAGGGGCATCCGGAACCTCGTCATGATCCGGATTCTTCATATTTTCGTAAGGATAATTGATCTCTTTGTATTGAGGCTTGACTTCAAGGTGGTATTCCGTCTCAGGGTATTTTTCAGTGGTTGTGGTATATGTTGTGGTCGTGGTATAAGTTGTGGTTGTAGTCGTATAAGTTGTGGTAGTGTATGTTGTTGTGGTGGTGGTGTAAGTTGTTGTTGTAGTCGTGGTTGTTGTTGTGTATGTCGTGGTTGTTGTGGTCGTGGTTGTGGTGTAATAAGTGGTATACTCAGAAGTTTTTCGTTCATAAGGAATTTCTTCAATCTCGTACTTCTTTTTTGGCACGCTTGGCAAGCCATGTACAACAGGAACTTCCGGATTGGGTGGTTGATATCCTGGTAAATAGTAACTTACATTTGGAGCCGGTGCAAGTTCAATGGGGTTGTATGGTTTTTCAGTTTCATAGTCGTATTTTTGCTTCGGTGCATCTATTTCCTTGCCTTGGTACTTTTGAAAGGATTCTGGTTTTTCGTACTCGGATTTCACCGTTTCGCCCTCGTAATATTTTGGAGTAGTGTACTTATAAGTCGGACTAGGTTTATAGGTAGGTTTCTAAAAAATTTTTTTTTTTTTTAAAGATTTTTTTCTCAATTTCAAAACTTGAAAGGCTTTTACTTCATAGGTTGTCGTTTCGTACGTTGATTTGTAGGTGGAAGGTTCATACGTAGATTTGTAGGTGGAAGGCTCATAAGTCGACTTGTAAGTCGAAGGTTCGTAAGTTGACGACGACGGTTCCTTAGTTTAGAAATCAATTGACTATTGATTAAGTTTTATGTACGGTATTAAAATACCTCGTATGTCGACGCTTGATACTCCCCTTGAGGCCTAGCATCGACGCCAGAATTCAATAAAAGGCAGAGCCCCCAAATAACGATGCACCAATGCATTTTCCAAGCTCGTAATTCAATGTTGAACACAGTTTTATTACGGCAGTAGGTTTCCAATTTCATCTGCTCGTCATTCATATCTTCATTTCAACTTCGTTTCAGTGGAAATATGCCGATCAATGGGAAGACTGGCTTCCGGAATTCCTCAAATTCCACCCAAATGCAATCACCATTCACGACCTCTACCCGCCTCAGATCCAGTTGTCATGGCTTTACGTGGACCACAAGCGGTGGTCCTACTCAAATGCGGTCCGGAGCCAAGGTCAAGATTGCTTTATGTCTCCCAACTTTTACTCAACGATGCAGCTGAACGTGGACAAAAAATCAAAATTGCTTGCACTCTGTGTAATGGAATGTCTCCTAAGGAAATGTCGACAATCGTTGCTCTGGATAGAAATGAAAAGGTAAGATAAACTCTTATAAATGAGACATTTCAAGAGATTTTTATATGCTGTGATTTTTTCCCCTTTGAAGTGATGAACTGATGATGCGATGCAACCTTTTTTACTGCTTGCCTATATCATCACAGTGTGTGAAAATCTCCAAAAATGTCTCAATTAAAAAATGATGCTTTTTTGGCTAAGCAGAAATTCAAATATGTTTACAATGTTGTATGTACTAAAATGCGACTTTTGAGAGGATTTTCAAACACTGTGCTACTGTCACATTTTAGGTCCAGGGAATTTTTCACAGTTGCACTTTTGTAACTTTGTTATCAACCTCTGCCTTCAAGATTCATTCGATTCTTCCTTCCTTTCAGGTCACAAGTACCGTTGGTTTTCAAGACAAATTGGAATCTCAAGTGGCACCCATGAGCGTTTTAACATTTTGTTCCAACGAAATTCTGCTACGTACTTTGATTTCTAACGATAGTTTTCTGACTTGTTTGACGCACATTGTCATTGATGGAGTGGATGAAAATGACCGATTTTGCGACTTGTTACTACTCGTCTTATGTGAAGCCATGACACGGTTCAAAATGCTCAAATTAGTCTTGCTTTCTAAATCTGAAAATCCACTGGCTTTCAAGTAAGTAGTTACATAACCCGTATCGTAAATTGCGACCATTTTTGGGTCGATTTCCTTATCAGCGTTTTCCATTCATAAATGCCCTTGGATACCAAAAGAAGCTTCTGTATAGTTCTACACATGCAGATGCACCCCAATTACATTTCCTGACACAATGAGACCAGCCATGCATAAATGATACTCTTACCTAAGCAAGCAATTTGTCCGCTGCTAGTTTTTGACCGCGATATAGCATCGCTATCGCGGTCCTAAAAGTGACTTTTTTCTAGGGAAACATACTTGCTTTTAGATGCTGAGACTTGACTTATAACTGAGACTGTCATGGTCTTAGATGTGAAAAGCATTTTCAGTCTTGTTACTTTTCTTTCCAGAAATTATCCTCAGTTTGTTGCACTTCCCCTAAAAGAGCCCAGTTTTGGATTTGAATCATTGATGAGAAAAGGAGTCGAAGAAGACGAATCTAAAAACGCGGAAAATGTGAATTTTCAAGCTTTATGTCTATACGCCAAATTGTTCGCTCCTCCTGGATTTCCATTTGCGGATTTTTTGGCGCGAATCTCCAATCCGCCAACTTTTCAAACGACACGAAGCAGTATTCATTTTTTGAAAACTATCGAAGCTTTGAACAATTTGGAAGACATCACAGAATTAGGCAATCATTTATTAGATCTACCTGTGGAACCACGATTAGGCAAAACTATTCTATATGCGGTGGCGCTCAAATGTTTGGATCCGGTTTTGACTATCGTCGCTTGTGTGGCATACAAGTAAGTACTTAGATTTTAGAATCACCGAATGTTAAAGAAATCGATCAAAAAATCTCATTTTATTAGTAATTACCGTTTCCTAACAAGTTTTTGACAGGAATTTAGCTAAAATAAGTGTAAAAAATCGTGAAAGTTTGTTTACATTCAATTTGACGAATTTTCTTGACAAAAAATGTACATTTCGAAGTTATTGTACTTTTCAGAGGTTCCATTTTTACCCACGAGGATGGGGTTGAACGCAACAAATTGTCACTTTCCGGAAATGCCCAATCTGACCATATGACTCTTATAAGAGCTTTCCAATGCTGGCAAGAGGCAAATAGAGGAGGCCAAAATTTCTGTACCGACAATGGACTCTCGCTAAAAGCCTTGCAGAGCATTTTTGCTACACGTGTCTCCATTATAGGCCACTTACGAGCCTCTGGATTTGTGCGGGCCAAGGGCCCAGGGGATATTAAAGATCTAAACCTGTTCTCTGACAATTGGGCCGTAGTTAAAGCTGCCTTAGCCGCTGGGTTGTATCCCAACGTAGCTTTGAAGCATCCTGGGGATCAGGATGAACAGTTATGCGCTCACAAGTATGGACCCGTCAAAATCAGTCAAGATTCTGATGTGCAAGACAAAAATCATGATGAATGGTTTATTTATGACGAAAGGCAGGAAAATGAGATTCGAGGCGTGACTGTAGTCACACCTTTGACCATTTTTCTATTTGCGGGACATAATCGCCTACCTTTAGATTATATCCTAGAATCTGGTCAAGGTACAATTGTAAAAGTTTTGATTTTTGGACTTTAAAAACTTTCTTTCTTTCTAGGCAATAATATGGGTGAAGAAGCTAGTGATAGTGAAAATGAAAACCCTGAAGAGGCAAATAATTCAATTTTGCGATTGGATGAGTGGATTTCATTCAAATCCGATTCTTTGACTATTCAAAGTTTGGTGCAGTTGAGGCTCAAATGGTCAGTCATGTTCCTCAAGAGACTCAAGTATCCGGGCAAACCTATCACACAAGACGATGAAAAATTGGTGCGAACGATAGTCAATCTTTTAAGCGAAGAAGAAGTCAACTTAGGCCTTTCTATCCCTGAGGGTATAGGCCAGAGGCCAAAACATCTTGTCAGCTGTTAAAACCTGTATTGCAACTTTTATTATTGATGGAGACAGAGTAAATAAAGATGGAGAAAGTTGAGAGTAAAAAGTCTGTCATTGTTATCGGAGGAGGAATTATGGGCTTGGGTACCTCTCTTCAATTAGCAGAAAGAGGCTACAAAGTGACTTTATTAGAAAAGCAGTCAGATGTGGCAAAAGTGGCTTCATACATCAATGGAGCTATGATCTGTCCTTCTATGACTGCAAGTTGGGCCTCATTGAAGCTTTTAGCCCAGGTATGTTACATCCTGCATTGCTGGTAAAACGTGCTTCTTATTCTATTGGTCTTTTTAAGTTGCCACTTATTGTTCACAGAAGCATTAGAAAATTACAATTTGAATTTTTACGCCAAAAATAATATATATTTTTTTCCTAGTTTTTCTTCCTATTTTCAAATTGTTCGCACGGTGTTTGAATTTTTGCGACATAGCACCTGCTGCTGCAGATTCTAATGTTGATTTTGGGCAGTTTGGCAAGTATCCAAATACAATTAGTTTCAAGACAATCGTAGCTCGCTTCGCTCGCAAAATGACACTTCGTAAGTCTGTCATTGTTATTGGAGGAGGAATTATGAGTTTGGGTACCTCTCTTCAATTAGCAGAAAGAGGCTACAAAGTGACTTTGTTAGAAAAGCAGTCAGATGTGGCAAAAGTGGCTTCATACATTAATGGAGCCATGATTTGTCCTTCAATGACTGCAACTTGGGCTTCGTTGAAGCTTTTATCGCAGGTATTTCTAATGATAATTTTGAACTCTTTGATAGAATCACATGCGTTTGCCGTTTCGCTTCAGATACCTTTTGATTTTCCCGATTTTTTTTAGAGTCGGGGTGAGATCAAAAGAATTCAATTGTCTTGGGACGCCGTCACGGATCACAAGTTTTGGAGATGGGGAATGTGGTTTACATTCAATTGTTTTTTCCCCGGAAAAGTCAAAGCCAACGATGAAGCTCAACAAACTTTAGGATTGTACAGTTTGAAGTGTCTGAAAAAACTTGAGGTAAGAGGGGAAAAATATCTTTGGCCAAGGCCTGATGCTGTCGCCCCCCACCCGTCGAGGACTAAAGTTTCTGATGCTCTTCTGTCGTGATAAGAATTTGACATCAAAGACCTTTCTTCTTCTTCTTTCTACGTTCATAAATCTGTAATGTATCTAGGAGACGTATGGCGGGGAACTTTTGGCTTACAACAAAACTGCAACCAACAGCATTCGACTCTTCTATAGTCAAGATGATATGCAATATTTTTTCAACACATCCCAAGCTCACTTTTGGGAAAAACATGGTGCACCTTTCATGCCAATTTCGCCGGAAAAATGCAGAGAAATGTTACCTTGGCTTGGGGAATACCATCCGAAAAATAAGTAAGCCTATTTTCTCAACTCTTTCATCCTTAGATCCTGCATCACAATTTATTCAAAGATACATGCCGTAGATTGCCTATTTGACGCCCCTTTTCTAATTATGTGTAGGAGTGTACATTATTATGGAATATGCATGCAAAGTTTCATCAAAATCTGTCGGCAAGTTTCTAAAAAATCGGTACCGGATAGATTGAAAGACACAAAAACCTTTCTTATTTTTAGGATTTCCTCACAATGTTGTAAAATGAGACTTTTTAAGTTATAGATTCTTATTTTTAGGATTTCCTCACAACGCATGTTGTAAAATGAGACTTTTTAAGTTATATATTGAAAGACACAAAAACCTTTCTTATTTTTAGGATTTCTTCACAATGTTGTAAAATGCGACTTTTTGAGTGATTTTCAAGCAATATACAAGGATGAGTTGCTCTCTTATCACGCGGTGCCGCGCATTTTTCTTTTCTTCTTTTGTACTACGACTCAAAATGTAATGTCAAATTTGACTTGAGATCAAAGAGGCATAAAACGTGTAAAGAAATGTATTCTATTCAAAGATAAGCAGAGGAGAAGTAGAACACATATTCTTAGTAGCATTCTAAATCCTTTTTTGCATGCGATTTTTTCTGGCAAAATCCTCCAGGAGGCAAAATGTTATTTTTGTCACGAAATAGTTGTTTAAGGCCTCGCATGTACTTGATAAGAGGCAGGCCTCCTTTGCCATCAGTGCTTTTATCAACTAGTGATTTGTGAATTCTGCACATATATGACTCGATAAGCCTGGCTAACTGCATATTGAAAGGAAGATTTGGTTTCAATCGCTGCTTTACTTCCCGAGGTCGTACTTGAGGCTGTTCTGTTGACAAGGTCATACATTCCCATTTTGTGTCATCCTCGTGTAGTGGCATAGATAACTCACTGAAGAGATCATGTAATCCTATAGTAATAGTAAAGCAAAATTAGACTCAATTACATAACGCTTGCAAAAATGGACAGCAAAGCTTTGTACATATTTCGTTTGAATAGTATTACCTTGGCTATAATTTTCCGTTAAATCTTCATAATGCAGCAAGGAAGTAGTAATGTTACTACACAACCATCCTCTAGTGTGTGCATACCAAGCTTTCAAACCATTGAGAATGAAATTATTCCAAGCATTTGTGTGGAAAATGTAAGCGCCGTAATCTTTGGCCGCTAGAGCTGCCTTTTTCATTTGCATTGAAACCAAAGTGATAAATGGATTTCTTAGGACAAGTATTAGATGATCTGGAATGGTTTGGATTTCACCAAAATAGAGCCTTGAAAAATTGAGTTCAATTGGCACAGCTTTCAATTCAACTTGTGTAAATTCTTCTGTAGAATTTGAAATTGTTTTGACCCCATTAAGGTAGCTTGTAAAACTTTCTAATTTTGTGGCATTAGAATGCATTTGACTAAAATACTGTGTAGTTAAAAAGGATAGATACGTTTTCAATTCTTGATTGACAATTAAATGAGGGAATTTCTGAAGTGTTTCTTGGATGATTCTTTCTTGAATTTCCAGCTTTTCAATAGTTTTGTAAGCTTCATCTTTGCTAGTTGACAGTTGTACCAACTTTTGAAATTCGTTTTCCATGTAACTTTTCAACTCAACTTCAGTTTCATTTTGAAAGGAGGTCGAAGACAAAGAAGAATTTAAAGTACTATCATCAATGCTGACGACAATATCCATCACTTCATTGACAAATTCAGTCTCTAATTTGTCTTCCACTTCTTTTGTGGAAGACAGATTGGAAGCTTTGATATCCAAATTGGATTCCACCAAATTGTCAAAAAGTAAACCAACTTTTTCTTGGGTCTTTGATTGTATTTGACTTTTTCCTTTAACTGAAGTGGTTTTCAAAATGCTTGCCATTGCATTCAAATTGTTCAATACTTCAACTTTGCTGTTATCTTCCAAACTTTCCAACTCTTCCATTTTAGCAAGAGTTTCAATTGTATCATTTTGCAAAATTTTAGTCTCTTCATCATCCACTTGATGAAAAAAATCTTTGACTTCTTGTTCAATCGCATTCTTGCGCATCACTAAAGTTGGATCCTTGTTAGGTACACCTAGAAGGTCCTCCATTGCAATTTCAGCCTTATTTAAAGATTCTTCTTTGATTTTCTCAAGGATGTCATCCTTGTCTTGACCGTTCAAGTCACTTTTTTCCACTTCATCCAACAAAGCGTCTGTCTTGTCTGAGTCTCCAATGACTTGATCAGTTTCAGGGTTATTCAAAACATCATTTAGAGCAGTTTTAGATATTTCAAGAATATCATCAATGACTTCAGTTTCATTCTTAATCTTAGGATTTCCATAAGTTTCAATTTTGCTGCTGTCAAAGTTGTCTACTTCATATTTCTTTTCCAAGATGTCTTCCTCTATGGAATTAACAAGATCGTCCAGGTTTTCACTTCTTTTTTCTCTATCAACTGTTTGATTAGTATGGTATTCATAGTCTAAAAATTGTTGAACAACATTCTCTTCCATTTTTGTGTTAATAGCCACTTTTTCTAATGCAGTCAAATTCTTAGATGATGTATCTAATACAATTTCTTCCTCCATTAAATGTTCTAGTAATTCAGCTTCATCTTGAATTGATGTGATGTTCATGTTGGGTTTAAGAAAGTTGGCTGCTTCATCAATCATTAATGGGTCACTATCATTGAAAAAACTAGTTTTTGCTTGATCTAAATAGTGCACTTTTTCTGCTTCTGTTTCTTCTGTTGCTTTACTTGGAAAACCTTCAGATGCTTGAGCCAGTGATTCGAGTGCATCCAATTCTAAATTAACTTGAATATCTTCAGGATTCTTTGCAATATTCATCTTTTGTAAGTCCTTTAAAATTCCTTGGGTTTTATTCATTTCTTCCAAGATTGGATCAGCTTCACTAATTGGTTTAGGAACATATTCTTGAACGAATTTTTGTAGCATTTGATGAGGATCGTCTTTTGTCTGGGTCTCTAACACTGTTAGATTTTTCAAATGATGGTTAATTTTTGTCCTCATTTCCAATGCTTCTTCAACCTCATTTTGAACTGTTTGGCCAATCATTGAACTCTCCATTTTGTCCTCAATCCTCATCATATCTTCATTACTAATTGCCAAAGCTTCGATAGTTTTCTCTTCATTGACTAATTTAGCAAAGCTTTCATCATTATTATGTAAGGTTGTGTCATTTGAAGATGTCAAGACTTCTTTGAAAACTTGATTTTTCAATAATTGTTTGATTTCATCTTTCTTGTCTTGATCTATAGACTCAATTTTGTCTATAACAGACTCTTGATTTTCCAAGATATGCAACAATTGATTTGTTCTGATTTGCACCAATGTTGTATTCACATTAGGTTTCAACTCAAATACTTCTTCAACCAATTTGTCTTTTATCTCATCCTGTAACATATTTTCTTCAGATGTGGCTGCTGCTGATTCTGAAGAATTTTTCAGCTTTTCATAATCTTCTATTAAAACAGAAACCTCTCCTAAAAAAAAGGACAAAAATTGCTTAGGTATAAAAGAGACAGGCAATTTTATGCTTCATAAAATCTAGCTTTACAACCTGGCATTTCCAGTTTTTCTTTGCTTTCTTCTATGCTGTTGTCATCTTCCTTTTTAGGAGAACTTTTCTAAAATAAAAGGTAAAGTATCAGATGAAAGAAGAAGAAGAAAAAAGTTTAGATTTTCAAGGACATACTCTTACCACTTCTTCACTGACAAGACTGTAGTAATATGGAAATAGATTATCCAAAGACTCCTTCAACCAAATGGCCCCACTTTTGGGAAATCCCACAATTAAAAGTCTTTTAGGCTGTCCAGGGACATACAATTGGTTTATCTTGACTTTTGAACACTTTAAAGATTCTTCCATTTCTTCTTCATCCACTACAGTCACTTTTTCAACTTTCTGCAAAAGAAAAATACACACAAAATACAGAAAATGCATTTCAGTAGCTTGCTTAGCTTTTTTACTTCTTTTTGCATTGATACTAATACCTCTGGTTTTGGTGTTTTAAAGCGTTGCAAATAGCGTTCCACTGCAACTTTAGGATTATAAGCATAAGATTTTTTGTTTGCAGTTGGTTTTGGTTTTGTTGTGGTCACAGCGTTATTCCCGTTTTTGGCTGCTTGTATTCTCATAGCTTTCCTTTTGTTTTCTCTGACAAGCCATCTTTGATACAGTATCTGCTGTTGTATCCTCTTGGCTTCTACGGGGTCCATTGTAGTAGTTTTGGGTGTAGTTGTAGTGTTGTCTAATTTAGCTTCTAAAGCCTCTAATTCTCTGTCTCTTTGTCGCAGTTCCTTTAATTTGGACAAAGCCATTTCCATTTCTACAGAGTTCTCCTCAGCTACAGATCTAAGAAGAAAAGTTGTTGTAATTACCTACTACTCAGCAAAGTGCACTAGTAGTACATACTTACATATCGTCGTATTCAAGTTGAAGGCTCAATTCTTGCTTTTCTTGATCCAATTTCACTATTTCTTTGAGATGCTTTTGCGCTCGTGTCAACTCCATTTTGCTATGACTCTGTTCTAAAGGTGAAAGGTAGTAAAGGATGATGATGGCCAGACATACCGAGAGGCCTAAAAGGGCCAAACAGTCTGTACAAAAAGGAGTTTGCAATCTCAACCTTCGAACTTTGAACGACATGTTCAAATGTTCATGATTTCATCTGCTATTTCTGATGTTGCACTTGTATTTTACAGAACTTTAGCCGGTGCAGTTGTCAACGTCCCTTCGATTGACAGCAGTGGAGATATTCATCAATTTTGCCAGAATGTCAAACAGTTATGCATTCAAAAAGGTGTGGAAATCAAAACCAATTGCGAAGTCAAAGAAATACTGACTCAAAATGATCCAGATACAAACAGGTATGTAATATCACGAGTCACGACTACTTAGCATGTATTTAGACTGTATTCATTAATTTCAGGAAAGTTGTCTCTGGGGTCCAATTAACAAATGGAAAGGTTGAAAAGGCAAATATTTACGTCTTAGCTTTGGGAATCATGGCAAATCCGATGGGAAGATCCATAGGAATTAATCTTCCTGTGTATCCGCTAAAAGGCAACATAGTGACAGTTCCTTTAAAGGTAAAAAACCCTCAGAATTTTCCGCCGCCGCGTCGTTGATTTGAAGTTTTTTGCAATTGAAGTACCTTTCAAACTGTGTAGGAACCTTTGGAAATGAACGTGTACAGCCCAGACCACGGTTCGTTGATTTGTCCACTCAAACCCAATTTGGGACGAATTTCAGGAGGCGTACAGGCCGTAGGATTCAATTGGAGGTCATTTTTTCCCTTTTCAATGTACTAGGAAAGTAAATGTAGATTGATGATCTTTTTTTGCGTCTGACTATTTTTAGGTTCAATACAGATGGCTGCGGAGATATTTTGGAGAATACAGAAAAAGTATTTAAAAATGGATACATCGACGCTAGCAAAAGAGAATACTTTGCAGGTTTAAGACCAGTCTCTGCAGATGATATTCCAATTATTGGTAAGCCATGTCATATGTAGTTCCATCACATATATAATAGCAAACCAATTCCAAAAACCATTCATAGGGCAATCAATAGTTCCTAACCTTTACGTCATTACTGGTCATGGTTCCAAAGGATGGACGCTAAGTTTTGGCTCCTTTGCATTGCTTGCAGACATAATTGATGGGAAATCCACACAGGTATGAAAAAGTATTTTTTGACCGCGAGTATAATATGGTGCTCCGCGATCCTAGAAGCCGATAAGTTGTTGTTGGGGAACTTTTGTAAATAATAATGTGACTATCGCCATTTTGAAAGTTCATGTCAGACCTTATCGATTTGTAGGTCCGCGAGGCTCAGTATACTCGCGGTCAGCATTGAAACTCTTTTTCGGTCTTGTTAAAGCAACCATTTGTGTTTTATTTAAGTTAGAGAAAATGAAACATCTGTGCTGTTACATGAAATATGATAATAGTAAACATGACGTCAATGGAGAGTGGAAGAAAAAGGAGGAAAAAGACTACATTTATATTCCACTCTCTATTGACGTCATATCGATTATTGTCTATATTTCAGATTGATGCTACACCATACTCTCCACTACGTTTTCATCCTATACGAAGCATGTTTAATAAAATCTAAAGTTTGGCCTCATTTGAAATGAGGCTTTGCAACTTTTGAGTCAACATGATGTTTCCAGTCACTTTCAATTTGCCTTGCATAAATGCCATTTGGGGTTTTAGTTTGCCCTCCATCTGCAATTATACAATCATGAATACAATGAATACAACTGTGGTATTACAATTACGTACCAGCGATAGTAAATCTGCCTGGCCGAGGGTTAGTGTGCAATCGGCTTGGAGTTGATTGGACCCCAATTTCTCTTTAAAGATTTTCCCTGGGGGCATCCTTAAATCCATAGCTATAAAACCCCAAAAAATTATTTGTCTTTCTTTTTAAAATAGAAGAATTTTTTTTTTTCTGACCCCATTGAGAGACCGGATTTTTATCGGCATCTGTGATAATCCATCTAAAAGTCGCACCAACTTTAGTGACCATTTCAGGTGTTAATTTCCTTGACATTTCGTCAAAAACTGCATCACTTTGAGAACTTTCATTGGCAGAAGTCCCTTGGGAGCTTAAGGAACTCTCCAATTTGACCCAGCCCCCTGTCAAACATGTTTTCCCAGTTTCTTCTACACTGCATTCAAAGAGAACATATGGACCTTCTTGCCACATATCAGTCCTATGAAAAAAGAGGAGACAAAGAAAAAGCAGAAGCTAGTATCTAAAAGCTTTTCTTTTACTACCTTATTGTCTGTCCTGGCAAGACAGGCTTGGCAAATCTGGCTTTGACTGCTCGAAGTTTTGACATGTCCGAAGCAGCAAAAACGCGAGTTATTTCGCGCGTGGCAATGCCTTCAGTGCACAAACCGTGAAGGATGGGTTGAGAAAAACCGCTCATGGCTGCAAAGTTTGGGTCAATGTGCAATGGATTCAGATCGCCATTCAAGCGATACAATGCAGCCTGAAATGAAAAAGTATGGTTGAAAATCGTCCTAAAAGTTTTTCAACGAAAACCTAAAATTAGCGAAATCAGAATTTTGAAATTTTTTCGTCCAATTGAAGGGAGACTTGTTGGGACAGCCTATCTATAGGATGCGCAACTATTTTTTGGCACTAAAATTCAAATATTATTGGTAATTTTCAAACATTGTGTGCATTCATATTGTATAACTTCCTTATTCGGTGTCAGGTTACAAAGTAAACATTACATAAAAAGGCATCTTGTGTAAACGTACCTGGTCAACAGAGGTCTTGTACAGAGTACTACAATCAGGATTTCTGTCAGGTTTCTTTTTAGTCTCGACGACCAGTGGAGAGTTTCTTGGTCCATTGAAACCTCCTGAACCCACCACAAAAATCGATAACTGATTTCTGACCACGGGCTCGTTAGTGTCTTTCAGGCGACTTGTTACGTCTAGAACATAAAGAGCACCAGACCCTTTGTCCAGAATGGCTTGGATTTTAAAGGTTGAAGTCAGGACACCATTAGTTGGAAACTTTTGGCAAAGGAGCTCCGTGTATTGCTCACCATGCAAAACCTTCAAATGGAAGCAGCAGCAAAGTTCTAAAGCTTTTTTTTGATAAACTGCGAGCTGTCGTTCGTAAGTAGCTTTCATATTAAATATCCTGGATCCTTTCATAAGAAAAGATGATCTATTTTCCTCATATTCATATTATGCTTTTTAATATTGCCTTCATGGCGAATAAATGAAGCGAAGGTTATTACCTTAGAAAGGTCAATATCAAGACCAGGAACCATGCCACTTATCAAACCAGTTAAACCCCCCATGGCGGGAATAACTCCGAAACTTGTCAAAGCCCCAAAACTCTCTGCTCCTTCATACAAGTAATCCAAACTATCTTTGGTACTTGCTCCTACTCCAAGGGCATATAAAATCACATCTTTGGGAGTGAAGGCATATTCAAAAGGCTCAGATTCGAAACCAACAAATCTCATCTGAAAGAGAAGACGACATTAAAAAAAAAACATCATAACGTTTAAAAATCTATTTTAAAAGTTCTTTTTTCTTCGTACAAAATCAGTGATGAAAAATTGAAAATAAATATGTATTTGCTGGCTTGTAATTATTGTTTTACAAATGTGACTTTTTAGAGGCTTTTCTAAGATTGTGTTGAAGTCTTACAGGGCCTTCTTCCGTTGGGACGGCGGCCTTTTCATCTTCATCAGTCAAAGGTCGCAATTTCCCCACCAATTCCATGGTGGCTCCTTGATTAGACGTCGGAAAATCTCCAGAATCCATGTCAGTAATCTGGTCCCAATTATCTCTTACAGCTTCTATTGTTGGACTCCCTTCTCTTAAGGATTTCATTAACAAGGCTCCTTGAGAACGTTGCCAACGGTCTGTAAAAAATATGAAAATGTTTTCCATACACGATAAAGGCTCTACTACGGTATCCCAACTATTTCGGAGATACACTCGTTGCTTTTTATTCTGTTCCAGAGCTGAAAAAAAGAAAAGAAAAAGGAGAACTTACATTTTCCAGCCCAACCACCCGCAGCTTCGATAAGGCTTCCGTTGGCATCGCAATCCTCGTGGCATAACCAACCAACCACCGGAGCAATCAACTCAGGTTTCAGGGCCTCCAATAAATCTTATTGAGGAAAAAATTGAGGGTAAAAATATCTTTCAAAGTATGCTACATACTTGTATTGCAAATTAAGACTTTTGCTTTACTACTGTGTCAACACCAAAGGAAATGTTTTCTTACCGGGTGGAAAAATATCTTCAGTGAGCCTTGATGTAGCCATAGGCACTATCACGTTGCACTTGATGCCACTACGCTCTCCTTCGATAGCTAATGTGTTGCTAAGACCTATTAGTCCACATTTAGCAGCGCTGGAAATAAATGAAGAAGAATGAATGGTCCCTCGTGATGATGTGCTGCAGCTGCAGGTTCTCGGAATGAATATAGTATGCATCGAATAGGATATATCATGTAAGTAAAATTCGGCTTCTTCGGTGCATTCATTTCACTACCTGTAATTTGCCTGTCCAAAGTTCCCGTAGATCCCGGCCACCGATGAAGTCATAACGATTCTTCCGTATTTCTGCTTCTTCATGTAAGGCCATGCCGCTCGGCTTACTGAAAAGGCCCCTCGCAAATGAACTTTGTGGACTAGATCCCAGTCACTGTCTGAAGTCCGGGCAAAACTTTTGTCTCGCAAAATCCCCGCGTTGTTAATCACGATGTCGATTCCACCGAACTTCTCTACTGCCGTAGCTACAAGTTTTTCACCGAATTCCACCGAATCGTAATTGGCCACAGCTGTGCCTCCTAATCAATTCAAATTCATGCATGATATCTCTTTTTCAAAACAGTGAAAAAACTACTACAGGTAACGTTCTGACTCCATTTTACGTTGTATTGAAAAGTACGTTATAGTCTCAATGATAAATGCATTTAGAAATCTCACCTGCAGCTTTAATTTGATCAACAACCAAATCTGCAGCTTTTGCTGATTTTCCTTCGCCACTCCGTGATCCTCCAAGGTCATTAACTACGACTTTGGCTCCTCGTGCCGCCAAAAGGAGGGCATATGCTTTTCCCAGTCCTACAGTGCGAAATTCGATAGTCGATCAATCAATTTTAGCAAGAGGGAGGATGCATTGGGAATGTTGCCAATGTGCATAGTAACCTATGATGTATATCTCAAAGATTCCTTTTACCTCCACCAGCTCCAGTCACAATGGCAACCTTACCATCAAATCTGATGGCAGGTGACGACGACATTTTCAAAGGTTTGCAGCGGCCGACCCAATTTGCAGTCAGCAGAGACAATCGTAATTTCGATAGATAACAATCCCAGCTTACACGCCAATCAGAAGGCTGAGGGCTAAGCTTAGGACAGTAGAGCAGCAGCAGCCTTTGCCCCTTCATCTCTTATCTTGAAAATGGAGGTCAAAGGTGAGAAAAACTTGTCCAAAAATATCTTTTTAGGAATGTAGAAGAAGAAGAGAGACAGACACATCATTTTGAAGTGATTGAAAACAAAATCAACATACTTGTGATGAAGATGATGTCGCGTCTTCTATTTGGTAAAAGGGCCTCAAAATTGGTGTTTATAGAAACACTTGAACGTGTTTTTTCTAGAATCTTTTCTTGCAGAAGTTACAAAAGTTCAAGAATTACATAAGCTTAAGCAGCTACAATCATTGTGTTTGAAAATGTCTAAAAATGTCTCAATTTCATGTTTGAAGTAAATGATTGCACTTTATGTGATTTTAAAACACTGTGTAAATACAAGGTGAAAACTTCCAAAGAGTCATGCTGTTTTTTCAAGAGATTAACTAAGGTAATAAATGACCAGCAGACAACGGTGGCTAACGTCACCGCTTGGTTGCTTCTCCCGTAGAAAGAAAGAGAGTTCACACAATATGTGAGGAGCAGTAGAGCACTTGCTGGTTCTTCTTGGAAAATGGAACATCTTGAATCAAGCATACCCTACAGGGTGACTTAAGAGTTCAGAAAGTATGTGACCAACACTTGCTGACATATTTTTGGAGAACCAAACCGTACACCAACCATAAACGCGAGCGATTTGGGAAATTCATTCGAGAGTTCACGTACTATGCGAGAACCTTTGGACATTATTGGCAAATATATTAGGTAGAAAATCATTCCATCCAGCATTCATTTTAGGTACATAACACATATGTACCATACTTATGCAAGCGACAGTGTCTGAATGTCCTTTGAACAAGCATGGACCCCCATGAGAGGTCTTTGACAGTTTGACTACCTGAATATGTGAGGAGCAGTGGTATACATGTTTTCGTGGAAAAATGGAACATATCGCATCAAGAACACCCTTTATGAATGTACCTATATTGGTTGACTTGAGTAAGAAAGAGGGGGTTCACACAATATGTGAGCAGTAGAGAACTTGGCATTTTTTGGAACAGTGAAGTGAACCATGCATGAACCTTTAGAGAGATTCATTCGAAAGTATGTGACTAATATGTGAGAGTCATTGAATGTTATTGACTTATTAAAAAAGAACATTTTTTATTCCATCATTCATTTTGGTACATAAAAATTATCTTTACAATTAAGAAATAATCAGGTAAGTTTGCTGGAAACAAATCACGTGAAAATTAAACCCTACTTAGATATTTGCATTTTATTCAATTCACCATCTAGATCTCAAGAATCATTTGGCGGAAACTATACAACAATTTTGCCTCGGTGTTCTGCATACTCTTTGAACCTGCATGGATGTATGTAAAGGTCTTTGACCACCTACTAATAAATGATGGTGAAGACGACCATTGTAAACCTAAAGCAAAGTGATATTTCTCTGTTGGACGAAAAGAGACATAATGGACAGAATGACGTTGTGAGATTTCCTCAATTTTGTCGTTGAGTCCATTGAACCTTTCGTTCTCTTGATATCTGATGATGCCAAAAATAGTTTTAGTGTAATGAATTTCACGCGTCATTTACAAATAGATATTGCACGGTTTGTTGCCTAATACTTGCCCGCGCATCCTCTCCTCCTCCTTAAGTTGAATACGGCCCTAATTTTGTCACATTGATGATAAATGTACACCTTTACAGGAAAATAAAATCATTTATCACTAGCAAAAAATAGCTACCTATGTACGCACCCTGCTGCTGCTTGCATGACAAAAATAAGGATTCTGGATTTACGAAAAAAACGGATAAACAGAGTTCCTTTCTTACTTCGAATTACTGTAACAAAAAAATTGGAGTGGAAAATTGATGATGACACCATAACTAATTTCCCACAATAAAGTACGTTTTGTTGCCTTGTTTGAACAAAAAATCAGGTGCTCTTTTGTTCTAATTATGAATTACGTTGCGTTCTGTCATGTTTTTGTGGGTTTCCATTGTTTCAATGCTGTTTTGCAGGTACATAAGTATTTAGAGAGAAAAGTTCGAAAGGCCAGGATTTTCGTGGCTTTGCCTTGGAGGACAGATGTTTTCCTCTTCAATACCTGCATATGCACGTCACAAAAAACGGACACAATAAAGCAATGAACAAAAGGCAAAGCAAAGTGTTTGCTGTTTAACATTTGTTACTAAGTGTCCAATTATTGCCAAACAATGGGAGCAATTTTGAACGAACGAAGGCTCTTTGCGGGGACATCTTTACTTTCTTTCTTGTCTTCAGAAAGACGAGTCCTTATACAAAATGATGTTAAAACTGTTTTGTGTGATCTTTTTCTTTGGTACCTCTTTGGCTGCTCTGGCCAACAGGAAAGGATGTCCTGGACCCCTAGAACCTGGTCAGCCAGGAGGAGCCTGGACTTCAGAGGAGCTAAGAATCACTAGACAAAAAGTAGAAAAATTGATGGACTGGCAAACATTGGCTGCAGAAGCTGGGGATGAATCTTGGTTGGAAGGTACACCTTTGACTTATGAAGCATTGAAAAACACCACCCTTTGGGAGTACACTCAAGACATAGACAAAAGTACCTTGATCCCTAGAGAGGAGGTTGAGGTCACTGCTGAAACTGTGGATGATTTTGGAAATCCAATCACAATCACCTACTCAGCTTCAGAGTCTGAAGATGACTACAAGAAAGACATTTTAAAATGGGAGTATTTCAACTTGGAAAGGTACCTTTGGACTCATAGAGGACCTAGACATTCAAGATTGATTCAATTGGCCTTTCATGATTGCTTGAAGTATGCTGACGAAGATGGTGGAGGAGGTGGTTGTGATGGTTGCATTAATTGGTCAGAAATGGGTTGGACGCCTCCAAAGTTATTCAAGGATGGGTTCAAAACGAATGAAGAAAGCACCAAGGAGGAACCATGTAAGTACATATTACTATTTGCAGTAATTTTTTGTTGACATTAAAAATTCAAACTAAATCTTTGTTTAGTTACAAGTGAGGAGAGTCGTGCTAGATGGGACAGGTTGCATGAGTCTTGGCCTGTCAGTAAACATACCAACAATAACAAGCTGCAAATGGCAGCCAGAACCCTAGAGTTGATCTTTGAAAGTGACAAGGATTTCAATTGGCCACCTGGCACTGAAAGCTTTGAATGTAGCTTAAGAAACTCTGGAAAATCTCGAGCAGATCTATGGGCATTTGCTGGGCAAATAGGTTTAGAAAGAGCTATATCTTTTACTAATACTAACTGCAAGGATGAGGACCCAATGGGCAACATGGAATTTCAACTAGGAGCCATTGATGGTATTGATCAATGCTTGATCAAAATCAGGGATAGAGAGTACTTACCCTTCAGTTATGGTAGAGTAGATTGTATTCCTGATGAAAACAAAAAATGGACTCCGTTTCCTTTTGAAGCAACCAAGAAAGAGAACCATGCCAATGCTTATGGTACCGGCAAAGCAGTCATTGATGCTTTAGGAGCAGACTTTGACTTGTCTGCGGCAGAGAGCATTTCATTGATGGCTATTCATGGTTTGGCCAGCTTTGGATCAAACTTTGAACATCTGATGAAGTATAGATGGATTGGAGGTTCAAGAAAAACCCAAGAGGGTATCAATGAAAGATCCTCTCCTGCCAGTTTTTCCCACATGTACTACAAGATCTTGAATGGGAAATTCTTCAAGCATATGATGAAGCAAACAAGCAAAAAAAAGGTAGATGAACTCATGGTTGGAGATGCCAATGGAAATCCAGTTGAGGGTGGTGGATGGATTTTAAGTTGCAGAGCAGCAATGAACAGAACTGAGGGTTCATCAAGAGCAAGGATTCCATATCATGGTGGACCTTGTCACTTTAGACCTACCAAGGTGGGTTGTGCCAAGCAAGCTGATCCAGATATGGAGCTAAGAAAGACTTGTTTCAAAGGCACTGATGATGAAGATGAAGCTGACTTAGAAGTTGGAGGCAAACTTTGGAAAAGAGTTGGAGGCCACAGGTGTAAGAAATCTGATGCAAGATTGGTTGAAAGGGAAGGTAAAAGAGGTTTCTTTCAAATTGGAGGTCCGCCATTGGATGAACATCTTCAAGAATGCAAAACTTCTTTCAAAGCTTTTGCTATGCCTTATGAAGTAGGATTTGTTCTTGATTTCAAAGTTGATGATGATAATATGCCCATGGATTGTGCCCAACTTAATGAGAATTGGGATTCAAAAAAATGGTACAGAGAAGCAAACCCAATTCCAGCCCATATGTTTGCTTCAAGCAAAGTTCCAGAGGAAGACCACATGAGCTGTGGAAGACCAGAACATGCTGTTCACGTCGACACTTTTGCAGAGGATGGTCATGAGTGGCAAAAAACCTTCTTTACTGCCTGGGAAAAGATTCTAAAAAATGGATATTCCAATTTGGAGGAAGCTTCTGAAGAAGGTCACTTGAAAATCCAAGACTGAATTTATTCATGAAATATACAAAGTTTTGTAATTCCACCATAATTAATACCTCAGTTTCTTTTTCAAGTCCTATAAAGAAGTAATGAGTCACGCTGTGCTTCTCTTTGCGTAAAGAAACAGAAATAAGTTATAATTGTTATTTATGGCTTCTTTTTCCCCGAAATGTTCAAGAGGAGAATGACGCGACAAATTCTTTAACGCCACTTAGAGGTTTTGTAAAATAAAGAAACAGTTGGAGTAAAAAGGTGAATTTCGACTTCATAAATGGCAAAGATTATTAAGAAAAAGGAGGCCTTTCAATGCAAATACTGAATGCAATGAACTTGCATCGAATTGGCTCAGGTTAGGAACATTTATTTTTTCCGAAAAATGAAATGGGATCTGGCATATTTCAAAGGAACAACTTTTGCTATCAACGCTGAACCTCTATGATCTACTCGCGCGTTTGTGACTACCAAGTAGAAAACCAATATTTGGCATCTCACGGTAAATGCAACGTCAATTGTGTCTCTGCCAAAATTCCGCTATTTTCGCACACAAGTTTAGGCAAAAAGGAGGCAGGGAAGAATTTGAAGGAAAAAAACAAAACTAAACTGGTTTGTAATTCATATATGGCATCTCTACCCCTTTTTTAGTTTGCAAAAGTTTGTTGAGCTCCCTTCTGCTTCTTTTCTCCTGCAAAGTCCTGTGTCGTCGCAAGGCAAACTGCAGTTGAAAAAGTTTATTTATGGACACGATCTCATTATCTTTCAACTTTTTGCACTCTAAAAAACTGTTCTTTCTAAAATTAGAAATGTACTTTGAGGGTAACAAAGAGTAGCAAATCAAGTGTTGCAAATGGTTTTTACAGTTTCTTTTAGCGCAGTTGCAGTAGGAAAACTCCAACGTACCGTGAGATCATGCCTTCTACAACATTCTTGACAACGGACGAATGGTGTGTTGGTGCACATAAAGGCAGCACAAGTGAGGCACTTCCTCTGGGGTAACTTGTGAACGTGCTGCAGTTGGTTGTGCGGCTATAAAAGCGGCCTGATTTTTACTAGGCATCCACAGTCAGCTTTTGAAGCGTTCATTGAACTGAAAGGGACTGAAATCATCATCATCATGTTTAAGATCTTATGTCTCTTGGTCATTTTGGGGCTTGGAGCCCAAGCCAGCGAGATGAAAATGGTCAAAAAATGGGCTAAGAAAATTGCCCAGCATCACTTCATGACCTCTTGCGTGTAAGTTTTAACATTTTTATTGAAATATTCAAAGCCATTTTCCTTTATGTACCTATTCATGTTGAAAACTTGAGATTTTAAAAAAGAGCCTCCTTGAAAGAGCCTCCTTTCTATAGAAAATCATGTTTTGCAGGGGAGAGAAAACCATGATGAAAATGTGGAAAAAGGTGGAAGAAACGGCCGATGAATGTTTACAATTGGAGCCCGCTTTTGATATTCCTCTTTTCGAGGGAGACGATGGTGACTTGTTGGATGACAATGATATCAATCCCTTCATCACTTCCAACCAAGGATTCCAAACCTTAGTAAGTTACCTCAAACTATGACGTTTTAGCTTAGTGTAGCTGTAGAAAGTAGAGAGTATACAGAGAAAGGGACGGAGAAGAGAGCATTAATCATTTACACTTGAGTTCATAAAACCTTCTGGGAGATACCACTAAGATTCTTCTAAAGCCGTACTCATAGAGTGGCAATTGTGAATGATTTATGCTTGTCTCATGAAGGCTAAGATGCTATAGGTTGAAAGTTTAGTTTTTTGCATATAGTTTTCAAATCTAGCCTTGATTTCAGCCATCCCAAGTTACCCAACGGTTTGCTCAAGCTCCTCAAGTGGCTCAACAGTTCGCTGCTTATCCTGGGTACAACCCTTGGATGTACAATCCCTACCAACAATACAGAGGCCAAATTGCTGCCCCCTACAGATACAAGCGCGCTGTTGATCCTCCAACTGCTGCTGAATTTGAAGAATTCAAGGGAAAAGTCTCAAAGGCTAAAATGATGAAGAAGGACATGATTGGCAACAAGACTTGTGTGCTTTCTAAATGCGGCGCTTTGGATAAAAATCTGGGTATTAATTTGCAACATTTCACCGTTGATATGTGGAACATGATGGATGCTTCTGAACAACCTGAACCTGAATTCAAGGCTAGAATGAATGAAGGTATGGAAATGTGCTACAAGTTCTCCCAAAGTATTCCTCAAGATATTTTGGCTGCTAAGGGACCCATGTACGAAATGTTTGGCAGACAAATGAAATTCTTCATGTGCAAAAAGGTACGAATTAAAGTTGCCCTTCCAAACTTTGGGATTTTCTGGTCTAAATTGTGCTTCTTTTTTTAGATGATGATGAAGGAATGTTGCGTCAAGAAAGAATTGAAAAAATGGACTGAATACCTGTACGGAGAAATGGAACCCGCCAAGCTGAAGGAACTTGGACTTCCAACTGACCCCTACGATGCTGCCCTCCACAAGTGGGAAATCATGGACAGAATGGAGGAGCCTTCCAAGAAATACGTCTTCGAATTCATTTTCGGCATGTAATTTTTCTGCAACACAAAAGACTTTCATTGTTACCAGCATTGACATTCTCATGTACCAATGCTTTCAAAATCTTACCGGTGAATTTGGCAATAAAGACTTACCTATTCGGCATTTCCCTCAAATCTAATATTGTTTCTCAATAACTTATCTTTTAAATAACTTCGCTTCGTTGCTACCAAGTCGTTCGTTGGGATTTTACAAATTGACATAATGACGTTGAGCCCACTGACACTGAGCTGAGACATTTTCGCGCCCAAAAACAAACCAGCCAATTAGAGTTTGTTGACATTTCTTTTGATTGGCCAATCAGCTGATTACACTGAGACTGGATTTCAACAACAGGCAACGAATGGCGCTGGCCAGTGGCCACTGCGAAATTCGAAATTTAAACTAAACATTAAAAAAAAACCAAGGAAATGAAGAAATTGACTTTAGATGTAACTGAATTATGTAAGTTCGGTAAGTTCCAAGATTTATTATTCTTGAGTTTAGTCTCGTTTCGGTTAAGGAGGCCTGTCAATTAGGATTACGACCTGACGCACTAAGACTTCTTCGTACGTTTCTTGTGTTTTGACATTTTCACACCTGTTCTTAAAAGGGATTTTGAAGCATTTGCAGCATTATTTGTTTTTGTGAATTCCAGAATAACGAGCAAATATTGAAACTGACTTTCTATTAGAGAAAAACATACTTACTAAAAAAGATAGGATAAACATGGAAAAAGCAAAGGAATAATGAGCTATTGCCTATTTTAATGGAAACTTTTGCCAGTTTTCCTGGATAAAGAAAGCGTAAGGAAAGATCCGGAGCTAAAGCACGCAGCCAGACTAATAAAAATGTCACTTTAGCCGGCTGGCCGTGGCCTCAGAAGCCTGATTATTGCCCGATAAACTAATGGAAGATAAAAGACCTCATTGATTCTATTATATCCTATTCTCTTTTCATTTTACTTGGAAAAAAAATCTTGTCATCCCAGAGCCAGAGGAATGGAATCAAGACTCAAGAAAGATGAATGGTAACGAGGTAGTTGTGAAGGCTAAAGAAATGCCTACTCTATATACCTACGTATGTACAATGTATATGCAGCAACATCTTGAAGTAGTCGAGCGGGCGTTTGGCCTTCGTTAGGCCAATGGAAAGGCCTCGAGAGAGTGGATTTTTTGCGAGCAAGCATGGCTTGCCTTCTCTCTATGAAAATGACGGGAGAAAGCCAGTATTGAAGATTCCTCGAAGAGTACAACTACAGACAGAGTACAGCTTTGCTTCATTACAATAGTAATGGAGTTTGATTCAGGTACATTATACATATCAACACTTTGAAAAAACCAATATTTACTGCATACTGAAACTTTCCAACATGTTTTACATTCTTGTACAAATATTTCTGGGATTTTTTTTTTCTTGCTTATCAAAATTATGCAATCTTCATCCACTCTAAGTCTAAACCTTCATTAACTTCCTTATCCAGAAATGCAATCCGGAAAAGAAACGAGATGAACAACAGAACAGAAACAGTAAACGTCAAGCAATTAAAAGATTTGGTCTCATGGTAGAAGTGCAAATTGCAAGCAGCAAAAACTGCGCTTTATTTTCATCTAAAGCTGGATCGCTGCGCCTAATGACCCGAAAATTTCAAGCAAAATGCCAACTGGCAAGACAGGCAGAACACGAGTGCAGGAGGACTTTTTTGGCCTCTCTCTTTTGTCCTCTCCTCTACTAAATCCTCTCATCATCAATAGAGGCTTTATTTTGGCAAAGTAAGCAAGCAAAAACACTTTTTTCCCCCAAAGCCACTGCACGAGTAAAGCTTTTTTAGGGAGAGAGCTGGTAAAAAATAGGTAACATAAATATTTGCAAGAAGCCATGATGAGATTGTATTGATTGCTTTTCACTTCAAGTTTACTGCTTTCACCTTGAAGTAGTGAAGAAGCTCCTTTCATAGTTTTGATTGGTGTTCTAAAAGGCTATTTCAAGGCTTCAACAAATTTTGATGCACTTGTTCATAACAAAGGTTGGCCAGCAGCAGCAGCAGACCTTTTAAAAGGCTTTGATAGACAGGTGTAAAAGGACAAAAGGGATTTCACAGAAATTGCGCACCATTTGTCAACAAGTAGATTTCGTTGCGTTTTAGAAAACTACCAAATTAGGTCTAGTTTGTAAAGCCCTACTATATCCCAAAGCATTGTTGGCGTTTACTTAAGTAAGCAAACAATGTACATAATTGAGCTTGTATTTCAGCTGCTTTAGAGTCATGAGTAAGAGAAAGTCAAAATGAATGACACAAACTGGAAGTTTCCAACCACATCCTCAGCCGTTGAAGTCCAAGCAACGACAGCTTCCTCATTCAATGGTGGTGGATTAGCCAATGCCCTCGACAACTCGAATGCTACAAGCCTGAAAAGTGTGACAAGATGTCCTAAGCACAACCTTCCACAAGACATTCCGCCACCTCCTTCATTAACAAAAGGTACATCTAAACACATCTAAAGTTTTAGCAAACATCGGTGGTATCGATATTTCCGATACATTTATCGATAAAAACTCTTACCAAAAATATCCTATCTGATGTATATTTTTCAGCTGCGTCCTTACATAACTGTAATAACGCTACTGTAGCTTATTATAGTGCGGTGCCAGATGAAGAAATCAGTTATGAAAGGAGTGCACGCTTTCCAAGCACGTTTGAAAATGAGCGTGCGCAGAGTGCGGAATTTTTCAATCACAGGCGTTCTTCCACTGCTTCAGAATCAGTTTTAGCCAAAGTTAAAATGAAAGATGACACTACCCAGTGTAACAGTGTCAGTAACAACAATGGGATGAATGGGCCTAGTGGCATTGGCAGCAGTAACGGGCCGCCGGGGGGCAGCGGTGGCGGGCCTTCTTCAAACAGTGCTGACCGGCGCGCTAGTGCTCGCGGGACCGGTCCTCGTCGTTTCCGCCGGCGGAAACCGATGTGTTTACGAGCCACTCTGGCCAATTTCAGCACATTTTGCCGCCAGACCAGTTTACATGGTTGGCAATATATTGCTCAGAAAAACGGTTCTAGTGCCAAACATATGTTTTGGGCGATTATTGTGTCAATGTCTATGGCCACAGCAGCGCTCTTCCTTTACAATAACACAGTGGACTATCTCAACGCAACCGTAAGTATTTTGGAAGTAACGAGTACGTAGTATTGCAAGAGCATCGCCTAATTAGCTTTTTCGACCGTGAATAATGAAGTTGGACAAGTAGAAATTGGGTCTCAGTCTACCACAAACAAATGGATTGAATTGACAGTTATTGATTGAGATGGTAGTATGTACCGACGCGATGCGGGCAGTTTTCAGGTCATCAGTACCGCAGTACATATGTACTATAATATGTTAAAATGATTTTGTGAATTTTGGTAAAAGGTGAAGACAAAATATTTTACATACCAATATTACTCTCGTCTTCTTTTGATACATACGTGTCAAAGGGCCATAAATTACGACAAACTTTGCACTTTGCAGTGACTCTCTAAAGACAACAACTCCTCTCCTTTTTTGCTATATATGTACTGAAACTTTGGCCATCAACTAAGTGTATGTATGTATAATTTTAACTAAGTTTTGCCCCTTTTACGCATATTTGTGAATGTTGTCTATGACTACTATATCAGCAACAGATACGTCACAAAAATACGTCATTTAAAAACACTAAGGACATGACGTATTGAGGACTGAGGTCGTTATCACAAAGAAAAGCAAAGCCAGAGTGTGTAGCTAATTTGGTTAACTGTGGAATGTTTAGTTTAGTTTTTTTGCGTGCTGCTAATAATGCAACTGCAAACTACTAGGACTAAACTAGCGTCAAAATTGGGACTACTCTTTGCATTGATGCATTTTTTCCCCTCCGCCTCCTCCTTCTTCTTCTTCCAACCCTGTTAAAAGCTTTAGTCAAATGCTCCTTCTTCTGCGGCTGTGTAAAGCCTTCTGTAAAGCTGCTTACAAATCCGCACTTAGAACTTTTAGAAGTTTTTGAAGGCACAATACCAGAATTCGCGTGGAGAATTCATTGATGACGTTAGCAACCTAGAGTACTACTAGAGTAGTTCACTCTTTTCATTGTTGTGAAAAAGAAAGTTATTATTGCAGCTGAAGAAAATGGCGAAAAACTCCCCAAGTATGTAAGTATCCAGAGAGAATCTCTGGTACATGGCTTGCCAAGCTAAAAATGCACCACTTCTTTGCTTGTAGTGCAAACAGAAAGATTTTTTCCCCTCTTCTTCGCACTTGTTGGGTAATCGTGACATTTGTTTTCAAGCTTGTTGGTCAAATGCACTTCTGCTGGGGAAGAAGCCCTCCTAATCATCAAACTAAGAAAAAAAGATTGATAATCTTGTGGTCATCGTAATTTAGCGCAAATTGCTAACAGAGCGAGTTTTGAAAGAAAAAATAATACGAAAAAGGTTTTAATTTTTTTTTTTTTTTGCAAGGTGACGACTACGAAAAATATTTGGAAATGATTGTTGAAGCTTAGGACTGTTTATACTGTCCATTTACGTGGCATGGGTTGGTATGTTTGCTCTATCGTAAGTGCTGTAAGTCCAAAAGAGGCTCCAGGGAAATAAGAATACCATCTGAAAATGTGTCTGGGTAATCACATTTTCCTTCACAGCTCCTTATCCTGTTTTCTTTTTGGCATGTGAATAGCAACCCGCGTGAAAACCCGTGCATTTTTAAAAGGACCCTAGCTACGCTGTCAAAGGACTTTTTTCCTCCTTCTCGAAGTTCTAAATTCTGATCAATTCCACAAGGAACTGTGGTGGCAGACTCGCACGAGAAAGAAGGCAATGCGACGCAAGCAGAGGAGAGAAGAGGGAAGGGAAGAGACATCTATCAAAGTCACGCACAAATGGCAGTAGAAAAAGCAAAAAAACCGTACTCCTTGGCAATTAGCTATCATCTTCCATGCATTTCTACATTAACCATTTTCAAGGATTTTGCAATAGTAGTAAGGAGTACAAAAAGTGCATTTTCAAGGTGTGAATGAAAGGATTTGATTTTGAAAGGAGCTCTGTCCCTTGGGAGGAGGAGGATGCGCATATGCGGTGGCTTTTCAAGGCAGAAAACAAAACCACAAGTAGTAGGAAAAGGAGGATGGCTCTTGAAAAACAGAATACATAATTAGTCAAAAAAGCAAAAGTTTGTAGGAAAATATTTCTCAAGGCTTTCTCTTATTTTTCAAGGTGGTAACTACGGTGGATACGATGACTGTGCCACTGAGTGAAGTCTTCTTCCCGTCCGTCGTGGTTTGTAACATAAATCAAGTACGCAAAAGTTTCTTTGAAGAGCTGGGAATTTACGACAATGAGACGTTCATCCGGCAAATCTATTACGACTACATCGAGGGCAAATCTAAAGCCAAGCACCACTCGGAATCAGGGGACTACGACGATGGTCATCCGGAAAAGAAAATTGCTTTGCACGAAAAAATTCTAAAAGAGTATTTGGAGCGGATTAACATGACAGCTGAAGGCGCAGCTTCCATTAACTGGATCACCCATCAAAAATGCCAAGACATGTTCGTTCTTAGCAAAGTACGTATTCGCTTTTTTATGCCCCTACGTTGCACAATAGGCAAAAAATCATATTTTTATCGTCGTTTTTTGCAAACTGCGTGCACATCACTGCTTGCTTTGTTGACCAAGCATTAGAGTAGCCCACTTTTTCAATTGGATGATGTTGGAAGCCCTCATAAATCTCTACTTGGATAACCTTCTGCTTTAGACAATGCTGCCAACTTTTGCCAAAATCCCATAATGATTTTCTTTTTATGTGTCAGAGAGACAAGAAAGGAGAAAAAAAAGTTTTGTCAAAAAGAGCCTTTTAGGAGCGAGGATGAAAAATGCTGCACATTTCAGCTTTGTATATAAATGAAATATGAGACGACTAATTCTGGATGGAGACTATGTATGTACGCTTTTCAGCCAATAATAAGGTTTGTGTGTGTCTGTACATTGTATACTGTCACCTAACCTAATTTTCTGTTTTCTGGCAATTGATTTATGCGCATACTCTCCATCCATATTGTGTGCGTAGTGCGTACTGTTATTTTTAAAATAACATTTACCAATGTCAGATGTACGTAGAAATTATGTTTTGATACTTATTACATACTTTAATAAATGGGCCAAAATCTTGTGTGTACATTTGAAAGGAAGAAGATAGGAAGGGATGATCCCTACAAAGAGCTTTAGCAAAGAAAAAAAAATAAATGGTCTTTTGCCTGTAAGTCAATACTTGGAAGTATCTTTTCTTTTGATGGTACGACGAAGGAACGACGTCGTCGTAACGCCACCGTTGGAAATATCCAATCAAGTGGGATTTCCTTCAGTGCTACTGAACACTTTTCCAAAAGTCCATATTTTGTCTCAAAATTCATCTAAATGGAGAAGTAACTTTTTTGGTGCTTTTATGAGTAACAAAATTAAAAATTGGGATTTTTTACATGAAAAGCTACCAGAACAATTTTTTAGTTTGACTATCTTTCTACAGATTAGGGTGGGTTGAATTTTAGAGAAATCACAAAGCAGGTTTTGGACAAAAATTGGACTTTCAACATAATGTGTGCTGGCTCCATGGCTGTTGGCAAATCTTTTTATTTTCCCTTTTTTCTCTTTCATACAGTGGAATGGAAGCACAACTTATGAATTTGCCATCGAAAGGGATTTTGGAACAGATTATGGAATTTGCTGCTGGTACACACCTCAGCATAACCTTACCGAAGTTAAGCTGCATCAAGAGCAAAATAACTTATCAGAGCCCGACTGGGGGTTTTGGTTTCAAGATCTACCAAAGGTAACTTCAATTCCACCAGAGATGACTAACTTTCTTTGAAGCTATCTAGCTTAAAAAAGCTTTTAAAAAACTTTTTAATGTGAAAATGCACCCGCTAGTTTGATTACCTACCTAAAAAGATTTCTTTTATCCACCTCCTCGGGAGAGCTTTTTTATGATTAGCATTCCGACTTCTGAGTATGAGTAGCTAGATAACTTACCAATGAATGCCACTGCCCACTATAAATACGTAAAAGGACAGGTGCAGTACGTGTCCTTTTACGTTTACTTTATGTCCGTTCTAATAGGATCATATTCTTATTAGGGCTCTAAAAGTTCTGACATTTTTAGTCTCAAGGGAAGGCCATTTGCATGTGCTTGGTCAGTCGGATTAGTAAGCTCACCAAGATGATGAGAGAAAAAAAAAACATGTGCAGTTGTGTACATATACTAAGTAACAAACAGTAGCACTATCTTTCTTTGTGTTAGTATTTCCGCTAGAGGGAGAAAAAAACTTTGAGAAGAAGACAAAAGAAAGCTAAAAAAAGTTTTGTAATCAGTCTTCTTTTTTGCATCAATCACTTTGATTTTGTGTATCTGAATGGCGGTAGTGGTGAAGGCTTCCTTCCATGTGTTGGATCAGTAGCCCAGCGATGCACCGACTGGAAACTGCATAAAGATGTTCCATTACTTTCACTTTTGTTGTTGCAACTTTGTTGTCTGCATATGTACTTAACTGATTTTCTGAATTCTTTTGCAGGGTGCCAAAACAGGAAAAGATAATGGGTACACCATGCTATTTGACATTGAATCGTTTGACTACAGTTACTACGACGAAGGTTCTGAAGGCCTGAAAGTGGCTTTAGTTCACCATTTAGATATGCCTATCATGAGACAAACAGGCTTCCATATAGCTCCTGGAACGGAGAATCAAATTGCCGTGACTCCCACCTTGATCGTAACGTCCAATAATGCCATGCATCGTTTCACACCTGCGGAGCGCGATTGCTACTCTGAGGATGAGATTTCGCTAAAGTATCTCCCAAGGGACCATGGATACAGATACGAAATGAGTAATTGTTTATTCGAGAGCGCTTTTGAATACATCTTACACGAATGCAAGTGCTATCCAGGTAAGCAATCTAATTTATGTCCGTCCATTGTGGCTATGCACTGCTGGACAATGCGCGCGCGACAAAGTTTTTTCTCACCATAATGGACAAACTTTGGACATTTGTAACGCTGCTAACTCTTGGTTAAGAAAAAAAGCCACTTAGAGTGCTACTTTGTGGTAGATTTGCGAAACAAGGAAAATTAGGATTTTATTACTTACATCTACCTAGTGTATGCAGTGGTAGGATCAAAGATGCAAAAAACACAGAGAGAAAATGCATTTATTGTAGGAGATAATGGAGTGTGAAAATATGTTTTTCAGCATCACCATCAGTAAGAAAGAAAGTGCAATTTCCTCTATTTTCGGATGACAAAACAGAGAAAATATGCGTCCTAATTTGCTTACACCTGGATTCTGGAATAGAAATAACTACTTTATGTAATACATAGCCCATTTCGAAACCAATATTTACGTAAGGCAACTATTGCGAGGCCTCAGGCGGATTCCCCCGCCCCACTTTTATAGTATTATTACCGGCCTTTCAAACTAATTGAAGTTATACCATGTACATACCAGCAAATAACAATCAAACAAATCAACTTAGCCTAAGGACCATATGTTTCAATTATGAAACTAAGACCTCAATTAGGGTCAGTACACAATACATATGCTGATGTACCTTGTACGTGTAATAGAGAAATGAGAAAATTGCATGTTCGTGACAAGAATATTTCTAAGTACATATTATGTAATTTTTTTCAGGATTCCACAATATGGGAGGCGAGGAAGCCAAACAGCACTTTTCAGTCTGCATTGGTCCCAATCTAACATGCATGAACGATGTGTTGAATCGAATGGGGCAATTCGACCATGTTGAATACGAAGGCAAGAAAGTCAAATGTCGTTCCAACTGTGAGGATCAAATCAATTCACTTTTTGTGACCACTTCGTCATATCCCAATCGGAAAACTCTCATTTACCGGGAAGAATTTTGCATTGTGGCCAAACGACTGATTGAGAAATGCAAGGGTCCAAAAAGGAAACCGTTGGAGCGAGAGTATCCCAATTTATGCAATACACTCGAACCCTTGACACGACTAGACCCCACTAGATTCTGCAAGAATAATGCATGGGATATTCCCAGGTAAGCTATTGATTTCAAAATTCCCTTTGCAACAAGCCAAAAATCTATTTTTGCTCTTCCCCCCCTTCAATTCCAAGACTTCCAATAGGCCCAAGGCAAACAATATGAGATTGCTTTTTTGCTTTCTTCTTGTGAATGATGTACTACAACATGTACAGACAGTACTACAGTTTGAAAATCACTTTAAAATTGACAGACAAAGGAAATTCGAAAATACCAAAAAGAGAATCTTTCTTTGCAAAAATTCACTTACTTGACAAAAGATTGAGCAAAGGAATGTAATTTAGAAAGACTAATTCCATTTTCTTTTCCGATGCATTTTTAGGTCCCAAATCCCGAATTGCACCAACCGCAAATGTCCCGTGGAAGACTCCATTCTAAGCTATGCCCGTGAAAATTTGGTTATGTTCAACATCTTTATAAAGGATCCTTATGCCAAGCGGTTTCAAAAGGACGAAAAAATCACCAAGACCTCGTACATTGCCAATAGTGGAGGTCTCTTGGGACTTTGTATGGGCTTTAGTCTCATTAGTGCGGCTGAAATTCTCTTCCATTGCTTTTTTGGTATATATTCTGGCATCTTTCCTTCAGAAAAGAAGAAACAAAGGTTGAAAAATGCAGCAGCTCGACAGCAAAGGCAAGCTGAGACTCATCATCAGCATGCCGGTCACCATGCGTTGCATCATCCTACTACATCACAAAGTGTAGTAGCGACACCTGGTGGTGCTAGTCATCATCATTGTGGCTGTAGTCACTATTCTCCCAGTGAATTTCAAGTCATCAATTCAGCTTCTTCAGTCAAAAATGACATCAGTCAAAACAGTCCATATAACACATCCAATTTTCAGAATGCAGAAATGAGTGATATCAAACATTGTTGCAATTTCCAACACATTGTCCAACTCCAGGATGGTACGACACGCAGTGTTCTATGCTCCAATTTGAATTTGGCGCGTATGCGTCATCAGCTGACTACGTGCCAAGTGGGAAACGGAAGTTGCTTGATGAAACAACAAACAAACTCATGTCATAGTGCTACCACGACGGAGAGAAATGCCAAGGAGTATTCAGGACCAGAAAGAATTATTTAAATCGAGAAGTGAAGAAGTCACACAACGTGAATACAATCAGATAATGAGACATTCTATATAACACCTACTGATTTTCAGTGTATTGAAATGCTGTTTCAATTTGGTTGTTTTGTCATTTAAACTTTTTTTTTCTTTGCTTCCCCCTTCCTTTATCTCACTGACTTTAAAGTCTTTGAGTTCTCAAGAGATTTCAAAGTTTCATTGTTCTAGATGCTTTCCAAACCCAAGGGAGCTCTTGGCAACTTCCAAGGTTTTTGGTCATGTCTCTCCCTCAAACCATTTTCATTTTATGTCCTTTCGAAAAACAAACGTATAGAGAGCTCAAAACACAACAACCCAAAGATTAGGCCAACAAAATTTGCATGTCTTTTTGTGAAGAAAGCTTTTGAGAATAACATCACTAATCCACATGATTACGAGAAACGCACAGTAGTAATGCGAGTATGTACTATGTAGTGCGAAACCTTTAACAAACAAAACAGAGCATAACACATACACACAAAAAAAGAAATATTTATATCATATTGTTCTCCTTTTCTGTGCCAATTCTGCTATATGGAGAAGAAAAATAACTGAAAATAAAGTGGAAAGCTACGTACTTGATTCACTTTTGGAGACAAATATTTCCCTACATTATTCCTCAGGTATGACAATTGAACGTCAGAATCATCTTACACAACCTCTAAAATATCTGAAAATATATGGTAATCATACATCTTAGAGGAAAATGTTGACAGCTTATCAGTTCCTTCTTTTTTTGATGACTGTCAACATTGGTATTGGTAATGCCAGCATATTCACTATTCAGCATATGCATTAACGCCAATTGCTGAAAGAAATCGTAGTAGCATTCCTTATGAAGAAGGTCCTCTTCTGAGCTCCTCCTCAGGCTCATAGTTCTCTTGGGCTCAGTAATGGAGAGTAGGAGATCATCAGCAAGCTATCCTCTAGCTATAAAAGAAAAACGAGGCTTTATATTCTTCCTTTTCTCATCTTTACCCGATACATCTCTCAAACGGGACGCTATCAAAATACTAAGCCTCTCCTTTAGTGGCAATACTTTGGAGAAAGACCAACACACTTTCTTTAGTAGTGTATTCAAGACCATCTCCAAAACCAAGTCTAAACAGACAGACCAGTCTGGTCATCATGAAAGGAAGGGCCTAGGAAGTTCATTACAACTTATAAGTAACTTGTGACATGACATCTTCATCTATTCAGCTTCAATGATATATGAGGTCATAGGTCTGTAACTTACAACCAAGGTTAATTACGACCGCCGGATGATGTCAAGGACCTGTCTTCATATGTATTTCCAAATTATTTACACAGTAATTTTTGCTTTATTTCTTCTTTAAAATATACTTCAAGTCAGACTATTCGTAAAATTATTGTGTGCCCCTCCGTTGTTTAATGAACTTGGTTTTGATTGCTTTTCTCAAGTCTTTTGAAGAATACAAAAGCATCAATGGAGAAATGATGATCAAAACAACATCAAAAGCCAAAGCATTGATAAATGCTCTCAATGTGATTGTATCTCCTTTGGTTCCAAGTAACGTATCCACTTTAACATAACCGAAATGCAGTAAAAGTCCCATCAACACACTTAACAGTATGAAAACCACACTGTAAGTAGACAAAATTATTAGAGTGCAGAGCAAAAAAACATTCAATACCTTAGCAGTAGCAAAAAATGGTTTTGCAACTTTCTAATTTCCAAGAAACTGAAATGTTGCACTTTTGGATAGGAAAAAATGCGCGAAAAGCATTTTGGAAAAAAAGGCCAGCAAGTTTTCCGCGCGTGAAACAAAAGGTGTGAAAAACACGTGAAGTCAAATATTGTCGTCAGAGATATTGACTAGCAAGGCAGAAATTCGCCCTTTTGACTTTTGAGGTAGAAACGTGAGGAAATTCCATTGAAAAAAGTATAACTTGTGAAAGAAAATTGACATAGCTCGTACGTGACTTTTTGGTGACAGTTCTCTTTTACCCTCAAATTACCTTAGTTTGGCTGAAATGATATTCCGCCTTCGTCTCGATCTCCGTTTGGCTTGAACTTTAAACATGAGTTTTTTCCTCATATTCATAGCATTGATGCTGGGATTTTCATCATAGCATTGAGAAGATTTTCTACTTGAAGGAGGACCATTTGATATTGCATACTTTCCAGTAGAAGTTCTTTCTCCTCCTTCTTCGTGTCTTCTTCTGGAGGTGACACTTTTTCGTCGTCGTCTTCGTGAAGGCGTTAACACTCTATCGTTGCCCTCGTAGTAGTCTACTTTCCTGGAAATAAAAAAGAATTGCATTTCTATTTCCCACGAGGGGACAATCATAGTGCAATTCGGAACTGCATGCTTACTAATGTCCGATGGGATCTCTTATTTGCTTTCATATACTTGCTTTCCGAGAAATTCTGCTATTTACTGATGGAAGTTATCCCAGGGTTTTTATCCCTACATTTCTAATCACTTGGTTTTCATCCCTGCTTTGACTAATTGGAAAGTCCAGGGGTTGGGAAGTCCATGGGTTTTGGAAGTCCAGGGATTTAAAATACAGGGACAAAAACTAAGGGATTACTTCTGTCAGTCCGAGTCGTACTAACCATGTAAGTAGGTATTGTACCTTTGAGTGTCTTCGTGAAGTTGAGTCTCAATCGATCTTCCATTTATAGTCAATGAGGGGGGCATCAGAAAAAAAGTGGAGGCAGCAGTACCACTATGATCTTGTCTACTCGAGGCTACTATTACCTCCATTTTATCGGCTTGCCTTTCACCAAAACAGCATAACTTGGGAAGGTTCTGACCGGCAATGACTTGCTGCTGCTGCTGCGAGGGGGTGTTCTGAAGGCTTTTAGTTTTAACGAAGGGGGGAACCTCTCCTTCTTTATGACAGACATCTAAAAGCATAAGAAAAGTCTATCAAAATTGACATTCCAAAAAGTTAGAATTATTATGATATTTTCTTTTAGTACATGTGCTATTGTCGACTTCAATGTCGAGATCATTGTCATGTTTTCCAGATGATGGATCGAACATATCTGAAGTTTCCATAGAAGTGGCGGATTTCCTTCTTTTCTTTACGTTATTTCGTTCAGGCACTTGGAGCTGTAATGTAAGAAAAAATCTTGACAATAAAACTAAATGGCGTTGAAACTTGAAAATCCGAGATGAGCAGAATCCTAATACGAGCAGAAGAGACCGAAATGGTTTACCACAAAAAGCGTCCAATTTCTGACGGACAACTAAGGCTACAAAAACAAGGATCTAAGAGCCAAAAAGGCCAGACAAAAGATATCCAACCAAGGCCAAAAAGTATCTTCTTTAAAAAGGGCTTTTTTCCGATCATTTTTAGTTGATTTTGAGAGCAAGATGTTCATATTCTAATGATGTTTTGACTCAAAACTTTTGAGTACTGAGTTAACATGCCTAAATCTACATATATATTAGCCATAACATATTCGCTCAATCTACTGTCTAGAGACTTTAAAAAGTGTCTAGACAGTAGACACACTCACGGTTTGCATAAGGTTATTAGAAACTTTACGAATCAAGACTAACGGCGAAGACATCTTTCTCTTCAATGTTTCTTTGGGAGTTGGTGTCCTGCTTCTTTGACTAGTAAACTCCTCGATATTTTCACTGTCTTCGAAATCTTTGTTTTCCGGCAATGGATGCATTTCGGTTGCAGATTGCTGTGATCTTGGTTGTACTGCTTCCTTTCGACTAGTTAGTAATGTCATTCTGATGGCCATGGCGCCAGATGAAGCCACGGAACGTGCCAATCGTGCTCGTTTCTGTAATTAGGCACAAAAAAACATGCGTAACATCATCTATTTTGGTACTATGTGGGAGTTGAATTTCACTTAGATATAATTGAATTGAAGCACAATGTGCAAATTGGCATTGCCCATAGGGAGTACCCAACTGGCTTTCACCAAAGCCTTAGGGAAGAAGCCCCATATGTTGTACTACGAATGAAGTACAAAAGGAAGATACTAGATAGAAGAAAGAGTTGTTCTTTATCTTGGACGACATTGAATCATTTGCTGATGTATGATGCAATGCGATGCAATTGCAAAAGATCATCGATCATTGGTGACCACTAGCAAATATAACAGAAAGGTTTTGGTCTACTGTGGTTTGATGAAGGATCGGATGCCGTCCATGAAAAATGTACCTGGTCTCTTTGATGTCTTTTGACAATGAAGTAAATGAAGAGGTAGCAAAGGCTGGAAGGTACATGAAAGGTGCAGGCTGAAACTAACATGGCCAGCGCAGTTTTCCACTCCTCAAATTTGACGTCCGGATCTATGCAATTGCCCCGACAATCTCGTAAGAGCACGAAAGAATCCGAAAAGATGGCCGTGAACACGCCTATTGATGATCCGACAAATATTCCAGTCAAAGGTAATGTGGTTTGGGGCCTAAATGTGTCTGGGGCGGCGGCACAACTGAGATTGAAGTGGTTTCTTTTACCATCTTTCACTGATTTCCTATTAGCTGAAAAAACACATATGTTTCTCAGATAAAAAATTCCAATTAGCTTCACTTACCAGCTCTTTTGACCAAATAAAGTCGGTAAAATGATATTAAAGACCAAAAGACTAGAATAATGTTGCAAAATGTAAAAGGCAGCGCAAGTGCGATTTTGCAAAATATCAGATTCCACTTGGCATTAACGGTAGTTTGGATGACTTGAGCTGTAAAAAAAAAGAAAATATTTTTTTCTTCTTTCCAAAACCCCGGTGTAGGGTTGGCCTTGTATTACTATCTGACACATTAAAAAGTCATTTGGGTGTGAAAGTGGAAAGGCCAGCAGCATTACTACTTGCCTAGAATAAGAGCCTTAACCAGGATGCCAACAAAGGATTCCAAAATAGCGATGGTACAGATCCAAATCAGCAATTTGTTGACAGTCGTACCAAGCTTAGCGTTTCCTCCGACCCCGATTAAGACCAATCCATTGAGAAAAGCTCCAAGAAGACCGATGGCACATAAACACAAGGCCAATAGTCGACCGTCTTGCCATGTCCAAGCAATCTCGTCCAAGTAACTCAATCTTGAACCGCAGCTCATTTTCTTCTCCTTTTTTTACGAGGAAGCAATATTGATGTGTCAAAGGACACCAATAAACTGATGAGTGATACTTGGACGTGTGCAGCTAAATCAACAACTCTGGTTATTTTGGGCGAGGACACAGCGAGATCAGAGAGCGAGAAGCTCATCCTAATGAAATTACCTTGCGGTTGGAAAAAAGACGCGATGGGTATTTCATTCATTACGAATTTTACTACATAATATAAGTATGTACTACATTTATTTCATGCCTATATCCTACTTAACGCACAATTCCTTATTAACGCTCTGGCGTTTAATAGAAATTTACGGTACATACTTTTCTCGATAACAACTTCTAGCAAAGCATCTTTTCTTGTTTTTTTTGTGACAAGGCAAGATGATGACACGGATATATATGCACGAGTCAACTAAAGCTTGTTATGTTCAGAATCATGTGCAAACATTCGTCATTTACAATATACATATTGCACTCTTCTCTGATGCCTAACAAGGAACCATAAAAGAGATGTTGTAAACGACGCAAATAACGATTTGCTGCATTAGCGTATATATTCATGTGGTGCCTAAAATTACTATGACTCTTTATAAAACAATTTTTGCCTCTTTTCCACACACAAAAAAGATTCTTTCCACTTCAATCAATTTTATTTCTCCCTGACCGGAAAACTTTGCCGGACACGGGAAAAGAGACCATTTATCATCCCAAAGCAAAACTTTCTTTTATGCCGCAGAAGTAGAGAAGCCGCCGTTTTACTCTATGTACTCGAAAAAAAGGACAGATCATATTTTGTTGACTCTTTTTTGTGTCGAATTTAGTAAAGACTAAATAAATTGAATCTGAGCACTCTACATAGGGTATCTAATAAGCGTGTGCATGGATTAAACGTGTTCATGTGCGGAATTCACGGGTGATGTAGGTTTCGTGAATAATGGATTTGAATTTCCCATGCTAAAAATATGTTGGTAGTCTGATAGACAAGAAAACTCTATTAGCGCAACATTAATAATCAAAGTCACGCAACCTCAGTCTCTATATTCCTGGGGGTTCAAGAATCTTTATTTATTGATATGCACATTCAGAAGTTCCACATCACAGTTACGGTTGTAATAAGAATTATAAAAGAGATTTGGGACGAGAGTAGGAAGGAGTAGGGCAACGTGGCCTTTACGCCCAAGGCCACCGCATGCTTGTCTCTCAAAGCTTCTTGGCAAGAGCCTTTGAGGGTAAAGTTTTGAAGGTAGAGACTATCATGATCCTGGCTACTGCCATTCCGAAGCTTCTGTGGTTCTCGTCTTAGTAGCTGACATTGAGGAAGCAGTGAGACCTGTAGAGAATTTTCTATTTTCCGATATTCCAGGCATTCTCCTGAGCCTTTTTGATCTCGTAAGGCTAAAATACGGGGATATTTTGCAGCTTGCAAGTCTAAGAGAGATTGGTTGTCCGCTTTTGCTTCATCTCCTACTCTTGTTACAGCCTCTTTCTCTTCGGTCTCCTCTGTGTAGATAGGCCCCATTTCCGGATCTTCCCTCCAGGTTCCGATGCAAGTCACGTCTGAAATGACAAGAAAAAGAACACAACTCTCACTCTTTCCTCTCTGCCTCTCCAGTATTCTGACAAAAAAGGTCAACTCATTCTCTCTTCTTGCTTGCTTCTTTTCTCCCCAAGCAAATTGCAAACTGTTAGAATTGCTCTAGATTCTCTCAAAAACACGCACGAAATTGTCAAGTGAATTGACATTTTCACTCAATTCCTAAACTAACTTTTTTACTTCTAACATCATTTACTCGTATTTCGGGAACTCCCATGAGCAGCTTTTTAAGAATGCCTTTTCAAGTACATACACAGTTTTTGGAATCCCAAAGTTCGCTTCGAAAAAAGATGGGACGTCAACTTAGCAACTTTTTTAAAGTTACTTAGTGGACAGACAACATCCGGACACTTTAGTTCTAAAAGAAAGCAATAAAGAAGTCAAGAAGAGAGTAGCAAAGGCCCTTTGCTACTACTCTCTAAGAGCAAAACTTTCTGAGGAGCTACACAGCCACATCTTGTTGCAGTGTGACAAATGTGACAATTATGAGACAATAGGGGGGGTCCGGAACACTCTTGGGTTCTTGCTACTAATACGAAAAAAGGAGCATTACCTCTCATTCTTTGTTTGGATAATCCGCACAGATGAATGAGCATATCTGTTGACAATGGACAACCACTTTGAAGTTGACTTTGACAGCGTTGGCGCTTTTCTGCAAAAGACACAAAGATGACAATTCTTACAATTCTGCAGTATTATAAAAACAACAACGGTGTATTTTGCTGTAATAGCAGCAGTCAGTAGCTTACCACCCGCAGTATTATAGGCCATTCTGGTATTTCCCCTCCGCTGGTCCTCCGGCTCTTCTTCCACAAATTTTCCGTAAAATGGACAATCGATGCTTTTCCCATCGGCCAAAAGATACTCTGGTGCTTCCTTTCCACTGAAAAAATGATGCCTGCATGCTTCTTCTTCATGTCGGGAACGGTTACCTAAAAGTGACCCAAAATAAGGATAAACAGGCATTTTACAACCTCGCAAAAACTCAGATACCACCTAGTACATAAAAGCTAACCCAATTTGCTAGACAGTTTGAAAGAAGACTGTCTACCTAATATACATATGTAGTAAAACTTTACTTTATTGTTTGAGGTAGTGAAAGTACTAGAAATACTAAGAGGTTGAATGGTATTGGTAGTAACTCTGAAGTCTTGGCCATGTGACGGACACATAACATTTTATTGATATTGAAAGGTCTCCAGGGATGATGACACATTTTGAAAAGAGCCACCAAAGGTTCTTTTGCCAAAGTTCGTAAATTATGTTTGCCTAGTCTTTTGAAAAAGTGGTTGGTAAGTATGTAATTTCATTGATTACACTTCAAATAGTAACATGGAACTAATGAACTAGTTAGAGTAGGTGTGCCAGTTCTGGAGTATATTTTAACCAGAAACATGTTCTTGGCATTAGCACTTATTGCACCTTTCTTTTCTTCATATTGCTTGAGTGCAAAATTCAATTGTAAGGACTGTGTTGAATATATTCCAGAAGTTCCCCTGCGAATGTACTCAAGATATTGTATTTATGGAGTGACTTCTGTAGATTCTACAAAACAAACTTTTGGATTAGACATTGAAGTCCAGTTTAACTGGAATGATTCAAGGATTACTGAACTCGGACATAGTTAATTGAAACTTTCTTTTGAGGAAGCCATGACCGAACTTTGGTTACCTCATTTTCATGTTTGGCAAGAATTGAATAAACAAAGAGAATTCTCAAGAATCAAGTTGATTAAAGTCAATGAAAATGTCACCACAGTGCAAATGAAATTGCATCTCCACATAGATGTAGGCTGTTCAATGAATTTTACCGACTTTCCAAATGATAAACAACACTGCAATTTTGTAATGTATGATGAAGATTACAACAATACTGAAATTCTTATGGAAACCATTCTGACCTCGGGAAGGAAGCTATACAATCCTGGTGCCAATTCTGATATCACTGTCACTCCTGGAGATTTCACACCTTACACCAATGTATCCACTACAGGTCTAAAGCTAATGATTACAAGAAATCCTCGTCCCTACTTTTGGAGCTATTATCTTCCATCAATGGGAGTAGTACTGATACAATCCTTGGCCTTTATCATTCCCCCCAAATCTATCCCAGGAAGGACCACTTTACTCATTACCACCGTCCTCCTTCAAATGGAAGTTTTAAAAGATGCACAAGTATTCGAATAAATTATCGGTTATGTCATATGACTACTACATAATCCTACTCATTTGTTGCAGAGCTTGGTTCCAACGCAAGAGATTACTAAACTGGTACGTTTCGTGGGATGCAGTATCATATTCATTCTGCTTGCACTGTTTGAATATTGTATTCTCCTGCTGATCTCCCGTTTGCAAGAATCCTATAGAAGACACCAGTGCTTGAACGAGAACGAGCGCTTTGAGAAGTTCTTCAAACTATTGGATACGTTTTGGAGTGAAGAAAAGATAGATACCGTTGCCTTTCTCCTCTATTGGACATCTTTTATCATCTATGCTTATATTGAACTCGGCCTTTTGGGACTCGTATGAAATGAGCTCCTGGGAAAGAAACTCTATTTCTTGTGGGCTTCTACTTTTGTGTAAATACAGTCCCTGGGATCCTTGTTGCAGTATGTCCTCAGTACTCTACACGTTTATGTATTCGGTATAATATACTATACAGTATGCACGCTTATATGGTAGTTTAGAGAATGAACAAAAAAGTGTAGTATTCTTCAAAACAAAGTGTGCCAAGAAAATGGTTTCCTCAATCTTAGTTTCGAAATAGGTTCACTTTTCTTCGTCATCAAAGTATCAGCTTGCACCCAGGTTAGGAAATGAAGTGTAAGGGATACACCTGCTCTACATCATGTGACACAGTGAACCTAACGCTGCTCAAGGTCTCTCGATTTTTTTCTGCTCCGGATACAATCTACAGAAAATCTACGATACGTTTTACTCATTTGAATGTATTCAAGAGTGTAGTCATCTGTATCAGGAAGTACAGCTGAATACGTACCTAATGCACTCAAGTGAAAGTATCCTGAACTTGATGGAGCGTTGAAAACTACGAGAAAAGTTTTCTGTTCATTTACTACTACTTACATATTGGTTTTTATCCGTGCTCTACTTTCATCTCATTAAATTCAGCTAGTGATGTGGGGAAGTTGAAAAAAACTTTTGAGTACTACAAGCCTTTTAAGGAAGGGCATCTCAAAAACTACTTATCCATCAAAGGAGAGGTAACTAAAAAGTTTGTCAACACGTGTACTAAAACTACAAAGGCTCAGACTCTAAAACACAGCAAAAGAAAAACTTTTGCCCACTGGCTTTTTTCGATAAGATGGCAGAGACATCAAAAGGGGTGACACACTGTCGTAATCGTATTCCACCACCACTCAGCAAGAAAATCATACAGTGGTGCAAATATCTTTTATTTAGAGGTATTCATACCCCCAAACTAAAATGTATTTGCCCCGCTGTACTATCTACGCATCATGTGTCACTGTGTTTGTGTGCAAATAAATAAGGCAATTTAAACTACTTCTTTTGAAATTCATGACTCAATTTTGCCCAGCTGACACATGCAATTTACACCCTTATGTTTTGTCTTCATAATTCTATGCGCAACAGACTCCCTAGTTGGCTCTCCCTTGAGACTTGAGAGAAAACAGGCTGTATGAGACAAAAATGGTACTTTAGCATGCAAAAGCGAGACGCACAATAGTGAACGCGTTGGATGCACTATTTTTCAATTTTCCCCTTCTTGACACACTTCCTGTCGTCGTTCAAGGAATTTCTTCAAGATATTTTGATATACAAAAGGAGGCCAGCAGGATCCAAAGTTAAAAGCCGCCAAATGGTCAAATTTAGCTTTGGACACACTAGAAAGCTTTCTTCTTCTACTTTTAGGTTCTGCAGCTGCTACTCCTCCACTGAAATTGTTTTCTAGGCCCTCGTCTACCAAGTTTTTGCAGGAAATTCATTAATCTTCTTAGGGTCAGGACTCTTAAATAAGGCAAGCAGCTTTGGACGCAAAAATAAAAGTTGACCCTATTTCCCATGGACTTTGTAGATTGTTTTAAAACTGCTGTGCCACTTTTCTTTCTTTTACTTCGACGGTATTCGAAATGTAGCAGCCAAGAAAATTAGAAGTCAAGAAACTCCACATTTGTCACACAAAGAAAGTTTCAAAGCCAAAATCAAACTTGAATTCTTGTTACTACTGCAAGGGTGATGGTGAAATCTCTAGGGTAATCACTTGGATGGAGGAGAAAGGCTTTTGAAGGCTTTCGAATTTCCTTCACTACTCCACTCTTCAACTGCTCGGTCGACTCCTATGCCACTCGACCTTCTTTTTTTCTCTACTTTTTTGCCAAGTCACACATATGAATTCTTCTCTAGAAGCTTTATTTCAAATCTACTTACTATCGAGAATGGATAAAAGGAAAAGTGAATAGAAGAAGGAGAACCAAATATTGAACTTCTTTCTAGATCAGCTCTTGCATGTTTGTAACTGAACATATGGCTGGGCAAGCGATTATTGATGCTAATGCAGATATCATATGAGTAGTAGTGGCAAACGAAGAAGGCCGACTCTAGAGTCTAGAGTTGTAAGAAAGAGTGATGATAATTGCAGACATGTGTGGTGAAGAAAGTAGAACCTTTAACACTGACCCTGAGATGAGAAGAACTTCCATCATCATTAGGCATTAATGCATTTCAGCACATCACATCTTGCCCAAATTGCCAAAAAATGGAAGAAAGAAAGATAGTAACTCAGTAACGACGCATGTGTTGCCATCCATGCCTGCGCAACGAAGTAATAACGGCCGTTTCATTCAGTTTTTTAATGGACTACTAAGTATTCGATCTAGCAAATTCCAAGCTTCCCTACACTACTCATACTTAATTCATACTCTCTCAAAGTGGCAAATCTCGTGTTTGCATTATGTACAGCTATCGCAGCTGTGAGCAGCAGAAGAAGGCCTTCTTCTCCAGAGTTCCTTTTGCTGATGCTCTGGAACTTCTCAAGGAACTGTACTAAAAGCTTCTGCTAAATTAGGAATAAAGTTTGCGGTTGAGTTTTACTGATAAAAGGAGGAGAAGTAGGATAGCAAGGAGCTTGCTGTTAATGTCCTCTTGAATAATTTGAACAGTTCCAGTTCCCATGGGAGTATAGGGATTTAGATTAGTAGAACTTACCCATTCGCATGCGAACGACGTTCTCGTGCAAGAAGGTCAACTCCAAGCAGATAAAACCACTGAAACTGAAAAGAGATAGAGATGAATAATAGATGGACAGATGAAAAGGGGGATCTGTACTACAATGCAGTTTTTTTATCGAGCGTCAAACGCGCGGTATTTCCCAATACATGGACTGCATCAGCCTTTTGAAATGGCCATAATAGTAAACGTTAACCTTGAAAGTCTAAATCTTTACGTTTCTCTACCACAAAAAAGAGTAATTCAAATTGAATTAGAAAAAGTCTCAGGCCGATTAAACGAAAAAAAAGATGCCTTTTAGCTACTTGTTTCCCTTGTGGAGTAGGGTCCTTTTTGCAGTAGTCCCTACTCAGCTTCAGTGTATGACAGGCTAAAGTTGATGGCATTAGTTCCCTGCAGCTGCATATAAGTTCATCAACTAATTTGTGTCTCCAATAATTTTCTGCAGAACAGCAGAGGGATCAGAAAAGTAGATGTAGTACTGGAGGTCCCAAGGGAAGGACAAGAGGGTCTTTCATTTCCACTTTTGTTACTTACCATCCTTTCTTTTCGTAGGCCACCAATTTGACTTTGTGATCTTTATGGTCCATTCCTTCCAGTATCCTTTTGCAGGTCATTTGGGACAATTGGCCATTATGCACCATTTTGAATCTGCGGGCGCTCGTCATCTGCAAATTCGTTTGATGAGGAGAGCCACTACCACCGGAGGAAGATCTCCCACCACTGCTACTCATGGAAGTCCATTGATGACCATTCACAATCCATTGAGGCAAACCGCATTCTCGAAACTCAGTGGGAACTGCAACATACCAGCAAAAATAAACTGCACTTCAGAGTTCCTTTAGTTATTTTTCTCCAGTTTTTTGCTTGGCACATGACTTTTTTTTCGTGCACTCACTTCTTCCCACAAACAGAGAACAGAAATAATTTAGAAGATTCCCTGCTTCTTCAGCTCTCTTTTCTAAAGTAGGATGCACTGGTGTCCATTGCACATTAATAACCTCTCTTAGGACCATCTACAGTCCAAACACAGACTTTCTTTATTTTACTACTTCTATCTCTGTTTGTCTGTTGGAAATAAGCCTAGTATTTTTCATTTCTAAAATGCAGTTTTTCCCTTGTAAAATGTTTAGGATTAGAGTTTCTTGTATTTTCCCCCCTTTTATATGTATCTGACATTTACGTTGGTAAGGTATGAAATGTGAGCCTTTCTGACTCATAAAAATGCTGGAGCTTCTTTGCCAATTCGCCTTTTTTTTCCTGTCTTGATGTAGGAGCCTCTAAGCTTGAAAAATTGTAAGGTACTATAGCTGCAAATCTCACATCCTTCATCCTTAAGGAAAAAATCTGGCAAAAATCATTCTGACAGGAGTGTCAAAGAAGCAGACTTATTGGCAAGGAATTGCGCAAAAAAGAAGTTACCAGCACTCAGCTGTGATGTCCTACTGCAAAAAAAGTAGCAACTGATGCACCTAGGATTCAATCTGTTTTTCTCCACTTTTCTACAGTGACCCAATTTACTGCTTTTTCCTAAAAAAGTTAGACTAGTAGACGGGCCACAAATCCTCAAAGCTCAAAGTTTTTTCATAACACATCATGCAGGTTTGCAAAACAAGAGCAAAAAAAAGTTGAGTTCATCATAGGATTGCTCCTACTCCAGTCTTAGGATAGCAACAGTAGTAGCAAACAAATGTAGATATTTTGGACAAGTTAAAGGGCTTCCCTTCCTCCCACTATGATAGGCTTTGATGCAGTTTCTAGCTCCTTTCAAAAATCCCCTTAGAGCATGATGATGATAACGTGCCCACTCTTTTGGTCAAGTAGAGAAAGGGGGGCTAAGCAAAGCTAGAAATGAAACAAAATTGCAAATTGCAAGGAATCTTTGCTTGCTTGCTTGCCTGTTTTGCTAATACTGCTTTCACAATTAGTGTAGGATGCAGAAATTGTTGACCTAATAAATGCAGCTCTATCCCCAAAATCCTGCCGGGAAAAACTGCATCTTCTTCTCTGATGCTATGCAACTACTATATGCTACCTAATAAACGTTAACCCCGAATAAACGTGTAGCTACTAAATAGAGTTCCAACATCGGAACAATAAGAAATTGTCTTTTCACTGATACGTTCATTAGGTAGTGTAACTTCTGAATTTGACCTTATGCAAAAAAGCAAGTGTTATTACCCGTCCAAAATGTGTATGTTCGGTCTCCTTCTTCTGCTGACCAGAGGCCTTCACAGGCTCCACTGTAAGATTGCGCCATCTTGACCACGATACCACCCTTCTTCTCGTCGTAATGACGTTCGTAACGGAAGCATTGGTATTTGCTGGATGATGGAAGCTGACTGGGGCTCATTATTCGGCCCACCAAGTAGCGTGAGGAGCCCTCTTTCCAGGTGGCTACGCACTCCAATACCTCATCTAAGAAATAGCAATTTTCAACACTTTCCGATACATTGCCTTTGTCATTAGTAACTTTCGTTTTTTAGCTGAAAATGTACTCTCAAAAGCATTTGAAGAAATCTATCTATCTTTGAGATGATGCACATTTCAAAATCTGATCAAACAAAGTTATCTAAAACCGTTTCATGTTTCTCTTTCAGAAATGGTATTACATTGGCCTTCAAGAAGATATGCCAAAATGCATACTGTTTTGGCATATCCCAAAGTAAAAGTATATCTTGTCAAAGTTATTGGACGGAATCCTTTCTTTCTTCTACTATTCTGAATGTTTTATGCTTGCTGCCCCTTTACGAGATAGTTCTGGGCCAACTAGATTGAAATATCAAAGGACTGAAAAAGTATTCTTCAATTTCGTCAAAGTCGGCAAAGGCCATGGCCAGTCATCTTACAAGAAAATATGAAAAGAAGCAAAAAAAAGTTTTGATGCATCACCTTTTTTGAAGTTTTTTAATGCCCCTCTGAATTGTATTTCAGACCTTTAGGCTACATAGCATCAGCTCGTTGCATATAAAAATGTTAAAAAAGAAAAAACTTTAAAAGCATATGGGCGGGACATATGAGTTTTTGCTACTGCCATGTGCCATGCCAGATTATGTCATATGTGCATTTTAGTACTGCCATTTTCAGGATTTTCAGTGAATTTTTTCCTGCTCTGTTTTCAGAGAAGCACACTGTTTGAAAATCCCTCGAAAAGTCTAATCTTACAACTTTGCAACCATTTCAAGGTGTCCATTTTTGCAAGCATAACGTTCATTTTTACATTTGGTCATTTTTGAGACATTTTTGGTGATTTTCAAATACTATGAGAAGGAAACTTTGTTCCCAAAAGGCCTTTTAGTAGATGAAATAGGAAAAGAATGTGGAAATTTGTCCTAATTGAGTGAATGCACTTTTGACTCTTTAGACTCGACTCACCCGTACGTTCAGATCCCGGCACATCCGGACAGGCCTGAAATTGGAAAACCATCTTGGCTTCATCAGTGCATGTATCTAGTCTTGAAGGGGGTTGTTGACAAACTTTGGCACCGCCTCGAGTGCTATAGGAAAAAGCGTATTCAATGTTCTTAAAAGGACAAGCTTCACTTTCCAGTTTCTTGTCTCCCCGTCTGGTACGAAATATGAAAAACAAGGGGGAGTCGGATTCTATGGAAGAACAGAGGCTTTCTAAAGAGCCGCTGAAGCCAACACTGGCATGGCAATAACCTGTAACAAAAGAGACAGAAATGAATTAGAAAATTATGGTTCTACTGTCTTTTTGAAATATATGTCTTACTTTCTTTGTATTGTAGAACATTAGGGTGTTTTTCGTGAATTACCATGCATTTCTGGCAGTTATGCCGCCTGCAAAATAAAAGCACATAACATTATTATATGGTTCCCCAAGGTAATATTACCCCCTCTATACCAAAACCAAAAGGAGGCCTTTTGCATAAAAAAGAACTCTCTCCGATCCCAATAATGTGATTTACAACTGCATAAAACATGAGGACTTGAGGAGGCAATATATAGAAAAAGAAGACGAAGTGGAATTTCATTCAGCTGCTCTTCTACTACCTGAAATCTATGGCATGAACAAAACGGCTTCTATACAGAAATGAATGAAAAACTACACAGCACGCAATGCCATTTCCCTTCTTTCCCATTTCAAATGTACAACATTCCTGTTTTGTGTGCTACACTCTCCATTTTCAAAGGACGGACGGGCAGCAGGGGGAAAATATTTGAGAAAGGCTCGTTTTTTCTCCTAGATCAACAGGATAAGAAACCATGTATGCACGAGGTTTTTTATGCAATACGCCAATTTTGAAATATGAATTCCCTTTGCTCCTACTCTGGCTTCTATTTTGTGAATGCAATGTTTGGCTAGAAAGAGAAACCGAGATGGCTTTTAAAATGCACTTTTGGGTTTTGCCGCTCGCCTCGTAAACTCCCAACCAAAATTCACTGCCACTGCAGTAGGGTTTTACGCGTTGGTGGCAGCGTGGTGCAGCAGCGCACGGCGATGTCGTGTGTACTGTGTCTGTATCCCTTTTGATAACAACATTCTATGGCTAAACATAAAGTTGAGATGGATTTGATGGTCCATTTTTTCATTTTTTAATGATTAGAGGTTTTGAATTAATGCCCGCATGCGCATACAGAACTTTTTTTCTTTTTCATCATGGTAGGTAGATACATACTTGATAGTAGCAGATATGTACGTATTCAATCCTTTTCAAAAATGGAATTGAATGAGAGAACGGAAGCTTTCAAATCGAATTTCCGTTTCTAGTCTTTGCATATAGCAGAGAGAAGAAAGGCAGTACTTCAATTCTACCATCAAAAAGTTTTTTGAATGCGCGTCAATCAAACTCACATTTGCTAAAAGTTTGAATTGTACATACTACATTTGCTACTTCCGATGGTCAAAAATACAGTCGTGTATTTTACTCTATATATGTAAGCCAAACAATGGGATACATTGTACTCCAGATTCGTCGCCGTCAGCAGTATCATAAGCGGAGAAGGGAAATACTGCTGCATGTTGCAACTATATCTCTGTATTCTGTATTCAATTACACGATAGCACATCATCACCAAGGCTAGACATGTATCATGATATATCGGTCAATTGTTTTAGTTCATGGTCGATAATTGCATAAATTGTACACTTAGCCAAGCACAAACAGGATACACAGTACAGCAATGTATTCAGAAGGGGACATCATCGTAAAATTTTCAAAGCATAGCGTGATGTCTGGCAACAACCCTTCTTTGCAAGACCTTGGAGCAATTAGGCCACCAAACCAAAATTATTGCATAGAAGGCTATAATAAAGTCACCTTTGTTCCAAAGAAATTATATCGAAAAGTTTAGGCCTACGCCTACTCGGGTCCTTTTCATAACATGTCAATCAAACAAAGCAAATGATTGCATAGTAGCATTTGCAACAATACAAAGAATTTACGCAAACCCCCTTTTTTCACTGCATTTTTGTTAGATTTTTCACCTTTTTAGTATCCATTATTTCAGACTGAAAGCCATTACAAGAATCTTACTGTTGTCTACTGCATCAAAATTGTTTTCTTTGGTCCATTTTAATGGACTATAGAGGCGGAGCCGGAAACTGTAAATTGGGCCATTTTCAGGCCCCCTGGATACCATTTTTTCATCATTACACCAGTTTAGCTCCTCAGTCCTCACTACATGCCGACGAAAAAAAAATAGTTTCTTTGCCCCTCCAGTTTCCTAATATTAAGGCAGGAGGGATGGTCGTCTGAGGTCCCCTCTTTTATTTTTCCCTAAGCCCTAAAACCATTTTCATTGCCTAGACACGTTTGTCGCATTTACTGCAAAAATGTGATGAGGTGACCGTCTTCTTGAAAATACTTGGCTTCTAACGCAAGCTAACGTTAGTGCACGACATCTATCTAATTTTCTAACAATATTGGATAGAGCGAAATTACGTTATTGAAAGTCTGCTTCTAGACCAATTTCCTCTACATGTTTCCTTTGCAGTAGCAAATTGAAAATTGCCAAGGTGAAAATAACTTTCAGACGATGAAATTATTTTCATTATGGAAAATGTTTCAACTTACTTGTCGGCCAGTATGAACATGGATCCACTTTGCTGCAGGCAGGTTCCTTTGCTGCTGATATGATTCCTGGAGATATTCAGGGGGTGTGGGAACCCAGAATGGTACCAGGTGCCCTCCCAACTTTGCGGAAATTGACATTGTTGTTGTGGAGTTGTTAAGCCTATATTAATAAATGCCAAGCACATGACTGTAAGGCTTAGTAAACTTTCCATGTTTTCTTCCCAAGCAGCTCCTGAAATTGATAGTTTGAAAGCGTCTTATAAAAAAGCACTTCAAGTCCTGCGCCATTGCTGTCAATAAAAGTTGTCAATCAAAGACAAGTGTCCACTTCCACCCTTTGCACTAAGACCTCGATATAGTCGACCCCCGTTTTAGTCGAATTTAGTAAAGGCTGTATCGAATTCTCAAAAAAACCGCCAGAAAATTCGACTATATCGAGGTCTCAGTGTATACACTTTTTCCATTGCGCTTTTGCACCCTGAAATCTAAAAGAAAAGTGTCTCCAATCGCTCAAAAGATAAAGCCAATAAAAGCCATTTAATTCTTTGCATAATAGTAGTAGAGACTATTAGAGTATAGACGAGGTAGTCCGGACTTATGCACATAAAATTGAGACTTTCTATTCTTCCAAATGTACTGAAAAGACAAAAGTAGAAGAAGAAGTGCAATAATCTACTATTACAAACTTTGAAGGAAGGAAGAAGAAAAAGTTATTGTTTGACCTGGGAAATGCCTTGTGCCTTGCAATTACAAGTTAGAAGAAATGGCAGCACAGTAGTTAAAATTCACAAAAATGTCGCATTTTGCTTATGATAACGCGAGCGAAGCGTCTACTTATGACGTAGCTCACGTACATAGCTCGCATCTTCGGTTCCACAGCAATATTTATGAGAAATTATTCTCGATTTCTAATCCCACTGAAACACACTTTTAAAATTGCACCAGTTGTAAAAGTCCATGAATTTGGTGGGGGGCTGTAGAGTGTAGACTTCCATTTCCCGCCCCGCCAAGCCGCAGTAAAAGCCACGCAAAATTGAGTTGATCGAACGAAATGCATGTGGAATACTAATCACATCCAATATTTAAACTTCACCCGCATACTCAATGTAGAATGAATGCTAGATAAATGTAGTCTAGGAAAATACGTACTTTATGACTTTCTGTGCTAAGGTACTGAAAAAGATATGTCTGAAATGTCTTACCGGTACGCAGTGCTTTGCCGTTCCGTTGTTGCTTTCGGTTTGAGCTTAGAACTTTCACTGAGAGTCTTGAGAGCCTTCCCGAGAGGAGGACAGTAGCACACAGCAACGACTATAAGAGGAGGAAGGACGAGGCTTCCAAGAAGAAGAGATGAGAGAGGAGCAGTAGAGCTAGAGAAGGAGTCCCACTCAAAATTTTTCTGACATTGCCAAGAGGAGAATGTGTGCATCAACTCATTGCAAAGTGCCAATTAGGAACAAGCAAGGGGGCAAAAATGTCAATGGTTATTAGCATACTTTTTAATGACATTCCAGTTATACTCGTTGTGCTATCAAAACTAGAAAAAATCTGTGTTTGCAAACATTTTCAGTACATTATTGAAGAGTTCAATGAATTTTTCAAAGATTTCATTTCTTTTTTCTGAATATTTCATTAAAGAAACACTCAACCTCGTAGTATTTTCTTTACCTCTGTAACCTCTGTACTTGTTGCAGTGAATGCAGTAACGAAGACCAAATCATCTCTTGGCTACTTGATCCCAAAACGAATTGGAGCTTTTCCAACCTCATTTAAGTTACCTATGTACCTTCACTATGACTAAGTGTTAGGGAAAACCGAAATCAAAAGCCGCGGTTAACCGAAAGGGGATCTAACTATATATTTCTCCAAACCACAAAGTTGTCTGTCCTTCTGTAAGAAGTCTATACAAAT